>RQTK01000039.1:8685-60101 GCA_003991915.1 Elysia chlorotica | reverse complement strand
AGTTTAAAGGGAAAAAAAGGGGGGGGGGGGGGCATTGTAAGATTGTAAGAATGGTAACGCGAAAAACGAAGACGATGGGTAAGGGACCATTCAAATATCACCTTAATCTTTAGAGGAAAGAAAAAAAAAAAGGGGGGGGGGGCATTGTAAGAATTGTAAGAATGGTGTTAACAGATGATGGAAACATGATTGTGATTTAAACTGATTTTGGGAGAGGGAGTAGTCAGAGGCCTAAAATAGGACTGTGTATTAATAATTATTTGGACGACCCCTTAGGGAATAATATACACCGGCGTCCAATCAAAACTGTATCCTAGACCTACGGAACCAATGGGCGAACCGAAAGCTCCACGCTTAAAGGGCATCACTATGCCACCCATTTTCGTCGTATGGATTGCAAAAGCTGCATAGTTGCTCTTGGAACCGTCGCCGCATGAGATCCCCGATGAACATAAAGAGATGTTGAAGTATGTTTGATTTGTTGGTTTTTTAATGTAATAGTCAGCAACTGAGTTATACTGCGGAAGGGTCCCACGACTACAGTCTGACAAGTTTACGAGATGCCACACAGGGACAGAGCGGGTATACACTAGGATTTTTGTGTTCGCCTGGTGAAATTATACTGACACTGATCCAACTAATAGATAAACATGCGGCCGGACCGAGGATCGAACCGGAGACATTCCGAACAGAAGCCGCGCGCGCTATTTTTGAGCCACCACTGAACCATACATCTCAATTTGTTTTCTTGTAACTAAATCAGCACATGTGACACTAAGAATGGGATAGCTTGACACCACCATATCGCACTCGAAGCAATTTCAAACACATCGATTTCATAAATACTCAATAAGTCAAATACACGCACCCTATTCATTAGTTTTGGCCATGTAATGAAAAGTTAAAAAAAAAACTATTTAGATAGATAACTGTCAACAAGTGAATAGCAACGTCCTCCAGTAGTTCTGCATATTAGGTACCATTGATATACACCGTGGCCAAATTCAACACCACGAAGTAGCGATTGAGATGGACTTTTAGCGTCTCACTGACTATGTTTTGAAATGGTTAGTAAGTCTTTACATCATTGCGAGCAAAACTGCCTGACCCGAAAATGCAATAAATATCTGGCGCATGACTAAATTTATACGCAACACTACTTGGCATCCGTGCGCACAGGATATGGAGTTCCTCAGAATCACATACAGTCATTCGTAAGTTTACAAAGAGCGTCCATTTTTCCCCCGAAATAATGTGCTCGTCTAGTGCAATAATTATGGCGGCGAGTTTAGGGAAATTTAAGTATTGTTATTTGATGGAACAGGAGTAGGGTTGGTATTTTTCCCAGGCTAGTCGAAACTTTTAGTAAGGATTTGAGAAAAAAATCAATCGTGAACGCGTTTTAAGCTTGTTGTCATGGAAAGGAAAGGATTGTTTTGTCTTGAAAGTGTACATAATATTTGGTTGACTTTTATATCGTGTTTGTGCTTCTGCGAAACTTCATACCTTGTGTCCGTACGTGTCCAAAACACCCAGACCTCAAACATTCCTAACATTTTTCCCATCATGGGGTCATAGACTGATGGCACAACTCATAGCACATGGCTCTTATGGTAATAGAGTGGTAGACTTGCAGGTGAAACGTATATTGGGGGACGCGGTGGTCCTTGGGTAGAACATCGGCTTCCGACGCAAAAGGTCTGTGGTTCAAGTCCTGGCGATTTCGCTCCCTACTGAGTGGGTCGGTGTCAGTTTAATCACTTTAATGTGACCAGCTGAGACAGGATGTCTCCGATTTGATCCCCGGTATCCCCGCCCTGTCTCGTGTGTGGCAGCACATAAAATTGTCAGACATCAGTCTTGGGGCTCGTTCACAATATAGTCTATATATTGCTGACGCTGGGCGTTAAACCAACTCAACTTCCCCAACCTCCCATCATGGGGTTATAGACTTATGGCACAACTCATATCTCACGGCTCTTAGGTTGATACAGTGTCAGTTCGGCAAGTACAAATTTATTACTTTGTAGTAATACATGTACATAGCAGAGGTTTTGCGATTACGGGGCACATGGGGGGAAACCAGGGCGATAGGTGTGGGAATCTGTCCCGCTGTTTCATCATCGCTCTATCCTAGACTGTTACAGAACCAATGAGCAAACAGAAATGCCCGTGCATAAAGGGCGTGATTATTCCATCCGTTATCGTCGAATGGATCTCAAAGCCTCCAATATTCCCGAATACCAGGGACGTTAGGATTATGTGGGCCCACAGATATTAATAGAAATATTGGTGTGGGTCCAAGATGTATCGAGAGAACGGAATTTGGCCTACGTTGTAAAGAAGACCCCTGTGGGAACAGAGAGACATTACAATCGGAGAGAGAGAGAGAGAGAGGGAGGGGGAGGGGGAGAGAGATGGGGAGAGAGAAAAAGGATAGAGAGGAAGAGAGTGAGGGAGAAGAGAGAGAGAGAGAGAGAGAGAGAGAGAGAGAGAGAGAGAGAGAGAGAGAGAGAGAGAGAGAGAGAGAGATTTTTTTGCGACAGAAGGACATTGGTTGGAGACATCTCTCTTGCAGGACGCGTTGCATTACACAAAAACCACTTCAAAACAAATACGTTACAAGTTGACTAGTTACTGACACTAAAAAGGTCACAATAAAAGAAAGCAATTAAGATAAGTGAAAAAAAGACAAAAACGCCTCAGCGAGCCCAAAACTAGTTGGTACACAACTTCAATTTTTTTTTAATTTACATAGGTCGTGTTCACGTTGCATGGGTGAGCTGCTTAATAGGTAGCACTATAAAATCGAACGTCTAAAATGAGTTGTTTTTTTTTTAAAGCACCTCTTCACACGATTAATTGATTTCGTCTGTACCCAACGGAATACTAGTACAATTATCGGGTTACAGTGATAAAACGCTTCACTAAACATTGCCCCAATTTAAAGCCTACTGATTAATTCGGAAAAGTGCCTAAAAACTGCGTCCTTTAAAACCTACAAGCAAAAACATTACATTTTGCAGCTGCCCTCACTCCTTTCATAATCTTGACTTATATCGTTATCGCCATGGATACTATAGGGCCTTTTTAATTTCATTAGATCTAATGTGCTTAGGTATGGACTAGATACTAGCAAAACACAGTTGAGGTAAATAGATGATACAGGTAGTCAAGGTGTGCTAGTCCGGTAAAGACAGGGGATGTGTCTGCGTTTTGTCACCAGTTCAGATTCGGTGAGGGGGAGCAAAAACAAAATAAATAAACCACAGAGCAAAGAACTAAAGTTAAGAAGGCCCTCGAGAAGGAAAATAAAACAAAGTTAAGGTAAATAGATGATACAGGTAGTCAGGGTGTGCTTAGGTATAGACTAGCAGAACAGTCGGTTAAAGAGAGGACATGGGTCTGCATTTTGTCACCAGTTGAGATTTGGGGAGGATAACCAAAAACAAAATAAATATAACCACAGAGCGAAGAGCTTACAAGGCTCTCGAGAAGGAAAATAAAACAAAGTTGAAGTAAATAGATGATACAGGTAGTCAAGGACTTTACAAGCAGGTAAGTGTACAGCCGAGCGGACCAAAACAAGGATAGCGCCCGGGGCACATCAAAACAGGTTGGAAGGACTTGTTGAGATAGTCCAGACACCATCAATCTATGCCTACGAGTATAACCAGAGACTATAGAGTTAGTGAGACGTTTCACAAAAAGAGCTCACAGTGCTATTGCTACGAAGAGCTAGCGTGGCGCTAGCTCTCTTTTTTTCTTTATTGAAATTAAGGGGGTTCTCCAATCTTCAGAATTTTCACTAGGGTTCAAAGAAAGAAGCACCCGCCCTAATTATCCCGATCTACATACAGAAAATCCCCCCTGAGAAATCCTCACTATTTCACACTCTCTCTGGTTTAGAGCCGACTGTCTCTGTATGTAACACAGAGTACGTAATTCACTTCAAGATGTTGTAAAGAAGGACATCATGTCAAAGCGGGAAATGTGGGGAAAGATAATATACAAGGACAATAATGGTGATGATGATGATGATGATGATGATGATGATAATGATGATGATGATGATGATGATGATGATGATGATGATGATGATGATGATGATGATGATGATGATGATGATGATGATGATGATGATGATGATGATGATGACGATGATGATGCTAAGGATGAAGATGAGCAAAAGTTCGTAAAAAGGGAAAAAGAAAATAGAAAGAGCCAAATATTAAAGAACGCATTGTCCTTTGTCCGAAAAAAGGCGTATAATAATCTAGTCCACTAGATCCCATGCAACAGCATAAAGATAGTTCAAGAGAGAGAGAGAGAGAGAGAGAGAGAGAGTTAATTATGATTCTGTCGTCCCGGCGTATTGTTACTATTAATCACAAGTGGCGAAGATGAAAAAGAGTAGAGCAGGGTTGGGAAGAATTTAAAAAAGCAAAAACAAAACAAAAAACATGAAATAAAGGGCTACTCAGTTTTATCGTCGGCGCATGCGTTAAAAGTCGAAAATAGCTCCACACGAACAACACATTTTTCCCCATTGCTTCTACGATATGCTGAAAATGTTCGGAGATAGTACAACATCCAAGTAGAATGCTTATTTTTCCCCTATCCCCCTCCCCCTCCTTTTTTTTTCTTCTCTTTTCTTCTTTGCTGTTGTCGTCGGAGAGAGAAACTGCCCTAATTATCTTGATGAGCCAGATACGTAAATCCTCGCAGTGATTAGAGAAACCTCTCACTATTTCACACTCTCTGGTAAAACAGACTGGGTGACGTAGGATTCGTTTATCTCATTGTCACATTGTTTCCTTTCGCTATTGTTGCCTAGAGCAAACGGATAATGATCTAGCGATACGCCTGTGCGTTAAGAGAGAGAGAGAGAGAGAGAGAGAGAGAGAGAGAGAGGGGGGGAGGGGTTGTAGGGTATAGGCTACGGGTCTTTGTAACAGTTCATTAGCTTTTACACATGAACACGAGAAAAGGTGGAAAGTTTGCGCAAGGTAGGCTAATGATTTTAGCACTGTTTGTTAACAGAAAACCTTTTTTGATAATTATATACATTAGATCTAGTGAGTAAGCTTGATACAAATGAAGGCCGCTACAGATAAACAGTCGGTGTGGCATTTTGGAAACAATGTAAAAGTAAATTTGGCATACTCTTTGAGTTGGCGGAGGGTTGGGGTTGCCACTATTCGCAATTTACTAACAACGTCACCTCGGAGTCTCGGGGGAGGGGGGCGGTTCCCCAAAGGGTAAAACGGATTCTGACGCAGGACGTCCTTGGTTCGAGTCCCGATTTGGCATTTTCGTCCCCAACTGGCTGTGTCGGTGTCAGTATAATGTGGTAGGCTGAGACAAAGTCATGGTATCCCCGCACGATCTCTGTGGGGCAGCAGTAAACTTGTCAGACGTTAGTCTTGGGTCCCGTCCCTAACCATTGTGCCAGCGAAACAAAACAAAACCCCCTGTAAATCAAACTGTAGGCAACAACTTAGGCTACTCACATTCCTTTGATTCGAAACAAACTGTGTATCGATGAAGCTTCGAAGAAAACTCCTCATGCAAAGTTTCTACAGATTATTTATTTGTTCAGTTTAAAAAGACTCAACAAAAAACAAGATAAATGGAGGAAGTTTGTAATGTAAAATCGTCTGGTTCAATTGTTTCAAAATCAATCAGTTTCATAATTCGCCTATCGAAAGAACCTTAGGCTTAAATGCATGAATTAATAAGGATGGTCACTTGCATTTTTATTTTCATGATTTTGCAAAAACAACCGTACTACTGCTAAGTGTCAACAGATTGATTCAACAGAGAATATTATTAAAACTCAGCTGCACTCATGATTAATTTATGTACTGATTGAAGTAATATAATAGCTTATATAAATATTTATTTAAAGTATTCATCATGCCGTATTGTAGAATCCAATTAGTCTAATACTTAGGCCTTGTTCGTTCACTGGCAAAAAGGTGTAATTTGATACGTGAGTTAAACCCTTTTATTATCAGTGGCCGTGGTGTTTTCGTCAAGATGCACAAGAGAATTAAGGGCCATAGCAAAAGAATGCATCCTCGGAGACATAAAATTATCGAAAGTTTAAAGAGATTTTCTGAAGCGCAGATATGCCTTATCAAAATGCTTTATGCAAAACAATAGAGAAAAATAATTTATTATGCGAGAATTACAAAGCCAATAAATATTATGCTTCTGATCAAACAGCTACATCGTATTTCCAGATCACGGTTTGTTTCTTATTTAAAAGCAGGTTAAATGTTATGACGAAAAGCACGATTGTATAATATTTTAAGTTATACACCCCCCATCATTTTTCAAATGATAGTACTTAGTGTAGGTAGAACATTCTTTACACTTAGGTTGCTCCCGTTTATCGAATACCACAATTTTTGGAAATTGGTGGGCCATGTTGCAAGACCGATGGGCAAAAAGGTATCCCGACTGGCAGCCACAGAACAAGAAAAGATAGAAAGGACGACAGATGAGGATGTGGCTTATTTTGTTCAGCAGAGGATCTAGGAGTACCAGTAAAGACCATTAGGTCTATGGTAAAGCAGAAAAGCTAATTGAATTGAGCATTAGAAATCTCGTGTGGAGGTTAAAAGTCAACAATGGATGGATAAAGCCTTGCAGAAACTTGTAGGCGAAACGAAAGACGTGAAAATTAATGATGAGGTAGCCCATTGCTTGCTTGTTGGTAATTGGCTGTTGTTTATTGTGCAACGTCGTCCAAAATAAGACAAAAAAAAAACACACAAAATTCTATTAATACTATAACACTACTAATAGAACTATATGGACAAAAAACATTTTGAACAATCGTGGATTTCAAACCAGACAAACGCTTTATACCTCTTGCTCCAGGCCTCTTTCACCCCCCCCCCCCCACACACACACACACCTGTCCCTACCTCATCCTGCTGCTTTAGCGCCACGAAGTTTGAGTAAGGGCAGTTGTCTAACGCTGAGCATCTTAGGCATGTGGTGTTATCTTATCAACAACCGTCTGGACACGGTAGTCTTGCAATCATCGCTGCTATCTACTGGCCAGACCGCCATAACTTGGGGCCTGCAACTACCTCAGTCAACCGGACGTCTCTCTCTTTCTCTTTCTTTCTCTCTCTCTCTCTCTCTCATCTGTCTCTTGTCAATGTCTCTTTGATTCTATCTCTCTCGTCTCTCTCTCTCTCTCTCTCTCTCTCTCTCTCTCTCTCTTTCTCTCCTCTCTCTCTCTCTCTTTCTCTCTCTCTCTCTCTCTCTCTCTCTCTCTCTCTCTCTCTCTCTCTCTCTCTCTCTCTCTCTCTCCCTCTCGTGTTCTCCGTCTTCTCTCTCTCTCTCTCTCTCTCTCTCTCCCTCTTTCGTTAACTTTTTTTTCCTCCTGGGAAGTCTTTGGTCGGAGAAAGCGGAGCTATTCCCAAGGTTTCCATACAATTTAATCCTAAAATGTGGAATAGCCGAAATAGCCGGTACGTGGCTGGTAACATTTACCGAACACCGAACCAACAAGTAAAGGGCAAGGAAATTCGAGTGGGACTCGAACCACGCACCTCCTGTGCGGGAAGCCCACGCTCTGAAGCCCTACACAACCACGCTATTGGCTTATTTCTGCTAGTTCCCCCTCTCCCGGGTATATTGAAATGTTACAATTCGGCGAGATATGCAATATATGAACTGAGCAGGACCCCCTCCCCAAAAGATCAACAAAAACAAACAAAACAAAAAAACAAACTTCCGGGAGGCAAGGAGTTTTAAAACAAATACTTTTGTAGAACGAGCGAAAGAGGTGGACTCGAGCCTCGGTTCAAATAAAAAGTGTAAGGGAAAAAAAAACAGTGGTCAGACAAAATTAATATGCACAGCGTCAGCTATTACAATTTTTTGTCTTTTCTTTTTTTTTTTATTCTTTTTTTAGATTAAAAAAAAAGCTATAACTATAAGAGAATTGGGCGATGTTTAACAATCTATGATCTAGAACCACGTTAAGTATCAAAATGTACAGGTGGTATTTTTTTCCCTTTAGTTTAATCTATGGTTCCGCATCGATATATATAAAGGGACCCTCAAAATTGGAAAAAAGGCACGCTACTTTAACCTGATCGATGGTGTTGTTTACCAAGGCACTCTAGAAAATAACCAAGATGTAACTTGAGTGGGTGTGCTTAGTATAATTATTTAGGAGAAGGAAGAAGAGATAGAGAGAGAGAGAGAGAGAGAGAGAGAGAGAGACAGAGAGATAGAGAGACAGAGAAGGGGGAGGGGGGCTTTGGCAGGGCAAAAGCTTCTCTCTCTCTCTCTCTCTTTCTCTCTTTCTCTCTCTCTCTCTCTCTCTCTCTCTCTCTCTTTCTCTCTCTATCTATCTTTTTTTTCCCCCCCCCCCCCTCTATAAAGACCGTTTAAACGAAATACTGCACTGTTTTAACTGTCGCCGTATATGATCCCCCAGGGGAACCTAGGAGACGTTAAACCCGGAGAGAGGGAGATAATTCTCTCCCTCCCTCTATAGAGAAAATACTGCACTGTTACATGTATCGCTCTCCACACCCTCCCTATCATTCTGATCGTATCCTTTATCTAGTGTCCTATTCAGTGCGCCTCGGTCCCCATAGCTCGACAGATCTGATAGCCACCTGTAACATTGACCTTTTTTTAGTGTCCCCAGACCTGTTTCTAGTCCTAAGCTTGAGCTGCTTTGCGACAGGTATAGATTTATTATCCTACCCCAACAAAAGGTGGTTTATCATTGACGCGTTGAAGAACGCCGAATCGATATGGTCGGTCTTCGCTCGAGTAAGGTTGGGGAAAGAATAAATTTTATATCAATCTCTCTCTCGTAAAAGATAATCGAACGATGGCCAATCTTGCAATATCAAAAGATTTATTTACAGTTGCCGTGCAATGGATACTTGTGTGTATCGACATTGGACGAGGTGGCGAGGTAAAGGATTATAAGCAATAGCCACTTGCCACGCAGGCAAAGTGTTCACAAAGCTGGGTTTATGTTGTTGCGTGTATCACCTTTCTTTTCTTCCCTCATATCTTTTTTCGTCCTCGTTCTCGGCATTTTTTAAAATCTTCCCCCTTCCTTCAACACATTCTCACAAAACGCAAACATACAAAATGATTCTCCGCATTTTATAATCTGCCTCATCCTCCTCCTTCAGCACCTCTTTCCAGCAAAACACAAACACACACAAATGAAAAATGACTTGGCAAACTGGCGCCAGTGGTAGTAGAGCGTTGGTCTCTCACTCGGGAGGTTCTCGGTTCGAAACGCACGATCGGTCACACATTTATTTGTCCAATTTCGTCCGTCTTCTGGTTTGGTCGGTGTCAGTATAATGTGACCGGCCCTGGTCTCCCTGCATTGTGTCTGTATAGCAGATTGTCAGACGTCAGTCTTGGGGCCCATCCACAATATAGCCTATGAAGTGCTGACGTTGGATATTAAGCCATCAACTGAATTCAACTAAACAACCGTTCATGTCGCACTACAGACCAACTATCCATACCAGCAGGTTTTAATTAACAAGTGTTGCCGAATAAAATTAAATAAAAAATATAAAAATGTTTATGAGGACTGGTGATAAAAGTCATTTTATCAAATAGGCCTACCCTTTTACTTTTATGATTATCATGGAAATAAGTGCTGTCTATGAAGCATAAAAATGGCGAATGAAATAGAAAGGCATAAGTGTGGTCTGTCGCCCACGTCCGAATCATTACATTTATAACTAGTTTCGAAACATATTTATCATACATAAATTAACTACATAATTATTCTTGCGGCTTTTTTTTTACACATTATCTGATAATTATCATTGCAAACTGAAAGAGGAAAACGTATAACTGGCTTCGGACTTTTTGACGAATGAAGTTGATTATCAAAGTACGGAATTCGAAATGCAGCTCAATGTTCTTGAATATATAACATTCCAATTACCTTTGCATACAATAGGGGACTTTTTAGACACTTAATGTAAGGGGTGCGACTCTCCATTCTTTCGTTTTACTTTTTTCGTCTGTATTTCCACAACTTTATCTCTCTCTCTCTCTCTCTCTCTCTCTCTCTCTCTCTCTCTCTCTCTCTCTCTCTCTCTTCTATTCTAAAAAGTAAAACGAAAGAATGGAGAGTCGCACCACTAGTCTTGCACAAGGTCCGGAATATCATTGATGCTAATTCTTCGGAGATTAACAAAATTTAACAAGCTAAGACAAATCATTCTCTGTAATACATGTACATATGTAATTTCTTTCGAACTAATAACCTAAGTAACCAACTACGACGAGGGCATACTTAGAACGTACCTGTGGTTCATTTCAAAAACAAAAACAACAACAAAATGAGGCCTCATCGGCTATAAGTAACTGTGCTAAATTGTCATTGTGAGTATTTGCCAAAGTAATTTAAAACACACGATACTTGTATTGTGCTTACATTCTCGTTACCGGTACTCTTTAGATTATTGAATAACCATAATAATATTGTGCATTTTTACGCGGCAATATTGTTGACTGAATATATTGACGAGAAAAATGAGACAGCCAAAGAGAGAGAGAGAAAGAGAGAGAGGAGATGGAGAGAGAGAGGGAAGAGAGAAAGTGGGGAGGGAGGAAGGGAGAGAGAGAAAGAGAGAGAGAGAGGGGGGGGATAAGGAGCAGTGAGCGTAGGTTTATCTATAATAACACAATGATGAATAAGTAGCTTCTATTTTTCACTAAATTAAGTAGCCTATAAACAGCTATAATTTGACAAGATAAAATAAAACCATCATTGGTGACGTTGCTAAGTATTTATAATGGTGGTTTGAATGGTGAGAATGATATTATTAGCGATGTAATATTAATAAAAATGATGATGAAGTTGCTAATATTACAGATGATTATGATTCTACTAAATTTTGTCATTAGGTAAGACTCAAATATCCATTACAACTAATGATAAAGCCTCTTGATTTTACCCCAGCAATATTGGAGAGTAAAAAAAGTTATTTAATGAGGCATTAATGTTGTGTGTGTCTGTGTGTGTGTGAGAGAGAGAGGGAGAGAGAGTGAGAGAGAGTGTAAGAGAGAGAGAGAGAGGGGGGGAGATGGAGAGACTGAGTGGAGAGAGTCAAAAAGACAAACAGCATGACAGAGAGAGATATAGAGAGACAGAGAGAAAGGGTTAGAGAATAGCGGAGGATAAAATGTCAAACATAGGCTGCCATGGTTTGGAATAGTATTTTGAATTTATAACTCTGTAGTAAATGCAAAAAAAGCAAAAAAAAATTGTAAAGAAAAAAAAAACAAGCAATAGGTGGCTTTTTTCTTTTTTTTTTTCCTTCTTAACTCCAGATAGCGAACCTTTGTCCATCACCCCGCACGCATGTTGTACAGGGTGAGACATTATTGTGCTTACACACTTTAGCAGTGATCAGCATACCACCATACATTTTAAAGTAATAAATATGAAAGCTTTTGCCTTTTCAAGTTTTTGAAAATTTTCCAAAATAACTTTCAAACGAGAAATAGGCATAAAATCATGCGGTGTGAAAGGGTTTAGCAATCTAGAGTTATCAAGGTACTTACTTCTCTCATTGTTGGGTCCGGCACAGATTGATAAGGATCCCTTTTGACAACTACCACAGGCTCTTCCTCCAAGCCCCTCGAAGGTTTCTTCAACATAATCCTGTTGACCATGTGCAGAAAACAAACACCCGACAATACAAGCACAGTGCTGCCTACAGTGTATTTCGCTATGCTCACAGCGTTACGCTTCATATCTGAGCCTTTGATTCCTCCTTTCTGTGACCTTAGGATGGTTCTACTTCTAGAGTCATTCAAGCCTCCTTGGTTAAAGCACTGTATTTACAAGTAACTTCTGCTATCTAAATTCTTTGAAGAATTAAAATATGTGCAATATCTGAATAAATTCCAGCAACAGACCTTCCCAGAATAGATCAAATATGTGTTTTCCTTGAATGAAAAGAAATTAAGAGTAGACCTAGTTGTTTGACTTGGGTATCCTAAATTTACATCATTGTTCAATCCTCACTATTGGATTCTGTCTAGACCTATATAAAATCCACTTAGATCTAGATCTATTTCAAAACAAATTGGACATAATTTTCATGTAAAAAACTAATCGTGAAAGCAGATTAAAACAACTTCAATAATCTTCATCTAGATATAGAGTCTAGAACAATTCTAGATTTAATCTAAAACACTGTTAAAAGAAAGAAAGAGAAAAAAAAAGTTTTAAAAGACCTATTCTTCTAGACTTGCTACAATACTTCCTCTAGATGATCAAGATTATAAATCTAGATCTACTGTATGGCTCCCCTCTAGACCAAATAGAAATCAACACCATTTTACAGATATCTATCACTAGATCTAGATCTATATCTGCTCATTATTTTGGGCATGCATTGGTTTTTAGATCTTATTTTCTAAATCTAGATCTAGATCTGAGACAACGCCCACTTTATTAAAAGTTAATTTATTTGTTTTAAGTAAAATAATGGTGAATACAAACGTTTCCTAAAGCTGGGCACAATATAATTTCTCTAACACATTGAAGTACTTCACGCTATAGTGGTAAAATCTTGCAAGAAACTTGGCTTGAAAACTGGGGTCCAAAGTAAAATGAACTCCTTAAGTCCAGCACTGTGAAAAGACGTGTTTACATTCGACGCCAAAAGATCAATGTGCGAATCTGTGAGAGACCGACGTATTCATTGGTGACTGGTGTAATCAACGGAGAGGAGACTTCCAAACAGCAGTATCACCTCGTTCGTAGCGAATAAGATTCGATATTTTAGGCAACAAGTCGCAGACAAAAAAAAAATATACTGGCGCTGAATATTCTTGTTATTAACTTTGGCTATTGGATCTAGATCCAGTTTTAAATTGTGAAACCAGTAGCGCTGCAGGTATCGTTAGTTTGAACTATGACACGTCATAATAAAAATTATACACACTATACATTGGAAAATTGCATAACCTTTACAGTTTTAACAAGAATCTAACCTTAATAATTATCAAATCTTCTACCGTAAACATAACCAAAGCAAAAAAACTGGAAGAAAAATATATAATAACTGAATAACTCGATTCTCATTTACCGTGTTACCAGCAAATTTAAGTTTCTATATATACATGTACATTTTTCATAACTGTGTATAAAGTGATACCATTTAATAAAAACTACATGTATTTTTTTTATGTTAAATCGCTCTGGGCTTAATGTTTGGGGTAGAGTCATTATTATTATTATTATTATTATTATTATTATTATTATTATTATTATTATTATTATTATTATTATTATTATAACATCATCATTATATATCATTCCTTTAAGGATGAGGAACATGGACTTTGTACCGCTAAGACACTGAGCTGGTGGAACCTTTCTAAATGCATAGCCTCAAATAGATGCTTAGCACCCTGATAGGGCAAGATAAGGGCACAAGCCTTGAGGTCTTCCACAGATCAATAAGCGTCAAAGCTATGACCAGAAAAACACAGCTTCTATGGACAGGTCATGTCATCAGAATAAAGCAAGACTGAATCTCAAGACAACTTCTCTATTGTGAACTGAGTGAAGGCAAGAGAAAGCAAGACAGACCACAGAAACAATACAAAGGCTATGTTAATACCAATCTTCTAAGTAGCAAAAATAGGAGGAGAAAAGAGTTGTTACATGTATGTCATTCGTTTTTATGAGAAGGGGGGGAAGCAACAAAGCTTTTCATACCTTTTTAAATCACGTAGAACTGTTACTCTCCATCAAAGAAAAGAGCACAAATTAACAGTGATTCTTGTTAGTTGATAAAGTAGATTTTTATTCACAGATTTTGATACATTCACCTTTACATGCACATGCTTTCATGATTGCATACATCATGTACAAGCAACATAAATTAGGTTAATAGATGAACAAAAAATGTGTTAAATTTATAAACCAAAATCATGACAGAAAATACTCACTGCATTCATACCTTTGGCTTTCAAGTAAAATAGAGTTGAAAGCTAAAATTGCTGACATACGGCACATAACCTCCACCTAAAGATACCATGTAAATTAATTTACAATTCACCCCCCTCATTTAACATTTTATGGGCTTGTTTGTAAGAAAAAATAATGTGGCTTGATAATAATAAAAATTAATGTATAATTGAAGTATACTATAAAAAAATACAGAAGAAAAAGTGGGATATACCAATACAAAACAACAGGAACATCACAGTATAATTTATAATATTAATACTTGAGTTTGTCCTCAACTATGCTTCCTATAAATCTTAGCATTGCTACAATGTTCAAAACATGTATCATTCATAAGCAAATCTGAAAAGCAACTCCACTATTGATACAATCATTAAGCAAATAAAAAAATATGACAATGAGTAAATGGCAGCTTTGGCAACTTTTTGAAACTCAGGATACAACAATTCAAAGAAGGCTGCATAAAAAAATGAAACAAATCTATCCAGCATACAACAACGTTATTATTCATTGCAAAAATTAACAATTCTATCAATACATGAAACAAATTTTTGTAACAAACTATGTTATTTAACTTAAGTTCAATAATAAAAAAAAAAAAGATTTAAAAAGAGACAGCTAATTCTATAAACATAACTAATGTGTCACAAGTTCACATTTTTTTCCGTTTGTTTGATTTGAATCTGGAGCATACTTCTAAAGAAAAGCACAAATGTTGTACTTAGCTTAGGTAACAAGAAAGAGAAACTAACGAGAGATTCTGATTAACGTTTTCATTTGAAAATAAGGTGACGATCATGGTGAATTTATTAAATAACAAATCATGTATATAATGTACATGTACATACCTCCATACCACCAAGCACCAAAAAAAAATAAAAAAATTAACAGGAACACTCCAGGAACTAAAACAATTATCCAGCCTGTTGTGCCTAACACCACATTACTCAGTGAACTGGACATATACACCAAATGACCTCTTTAAAACCTAAGTCAAAATGATCTTGACAAGGGTATCAGTATGACTAGGCACGAGATCATGCACATCAAACTCAGATATTCAATGAACTTTCCGTGCAATGTTTGAAGTTTTATTGTAGTTGTTTTTTCCAAAAAAATGAGTCCTTTTTAATCTCTAGACTGAAAATTAATTATAAATGTTAGAACACATGAATCAATTAAAGCGCAGTTCCATGGAAATTATAAAATAAATTAACTGCTCCATCTTACTAACTTTATAATCTGAAAATTTTAAATACATTTAAGGTACAAAAAGATATGAAACTGTCCTGTCCGTTATCTTATCTTTACATTATCACCTTCAAAAAGATTAAATATGAAAACTATCATTGTGCTACTTGGAGCTCAAATAAGAAATAACCATATAAACATAAACCATTTTTTATCTCGATTGGCACTCATAGCAAGGCTATTTAGCCTAAACATTACAGGGGAAAAATACACCCAATAATACCCAAGTAAACAATGTATGTAATATGAAGACTGTTTACATAATGTACCATCAAGGCAAGGTAATTATGTGAATGGCGGAATGTCAGATAACATACGAAACTAGCACATATAAATGTACACCATCAACAATTAAGAGAAGATTGCACAAATGAACCAAATATCACTTTCATAACAGTGCCATGAAACAAAATATGAAAGAAATCTTTATTTTCAATAGGTTTTAAATAAAAAGCTGTGATAATTTTTTTCACTCAGCTTAAGCAATATCTATGTGTTGGTTTTAATTTAATTAGTTTAGTTTAGTTAACAGGCAACAAGTACAAAAGCTTTAAATGAAATCTTCAGCAGTACAATAAGGAGGCAATTTTTGTAAACTCAAAACCACATGAGAAACATGACCAAAATAAGTAAACCTACATAATTATGTGAAACAACCAGGGGGAATCAGACACAAGTCGCCCATATAAATTTTGAGCTAAAGCCTCTAAACATTAAAAATGTCTATATATTGATTGATATTTTTTTTTATTTAAAAATAAATTAAATATTTCTAGTTTTAGAAATGATAGAGTTATAATTTTTCTTTCACCCTCCTAAAATGCATTTAATGCCTTTTAACACACTGCAAATAACTCCAGAAGTCAAATTTCCAACTTGCTCCCGATTCACCCTGATTGCCTCACATCTGAAAAGTTTTTAACCCCAACCTCATAAGGCACACACAAAGCAAAATTTTACCCCATTTGTCATTGTTTTATAATTTACCCTTTAACAGTAACAACAATAAAACACCATCAAGGAAAAAAACATCAGAACAACTGAACAAAAAATTTATTCATTAATTAAACTAAAGCTATGTCATTTCAAAAAAACAAAGTGAAGGTAATTCCTAAAATTTGGATTTTATTTTCCAAATTCCTAAAGAATACCGTAGCCTAATCAATAGGACATCTCTTCCCATTTGTAACCAACTCCAAACAGGAACCATTTTTGTGCCTGAAAATTGTTTTTAAAATAAGGCATTAAATCAATGAACGTTGTACTGGAAATAAAGTTGTAAATAGCTATCTGCAAAAAAAATTACTATGCAATAATAACCTTTTTATGTCATTCACCTAACACTTTTGAAAAACAATAAAACTTTTGAAATACTAACAAATCAAAGTTCTAAAGATGAAGAGTTAAAATTCTCTGTATTATTTCACTGGTAAAAGAATTAAAATTAAATGTTATACTCTTCGACCTTAATATGGGGTTGAGTTAAAACTTAATTTTCAAGCAAAGCTTTAAGCTTAAACGAAACATACAATGCTGAACATCAAAAGTGATAAATACAAGTATATATGTATAAATTTATTTACCTTCAATTTCTTGCCATTGGATGGCCACCTCTGCAACAGGCACTCTTAATGTTTGAGCTAGAAAAAGCATGTCCACATCAAATGCCCTGGTAGATGATAGTAAAAATAAGAAAAAAATTGTTTTTCTATTACTGATGTATTTTTATAAAGTAATTAAATAAAAACAGTTTTTCTGCAATTGATAATGTAAGTAAACATATATAATTTCTTCATATCTTGGATTTCACACATGTTCAAGTAGAACATTAAAAAGAATATATGTAGAGGGATTATGAAAATCAAAAGGTGCTTATCATTAAATTTGTATGATGTATCACCAATCACACATGTATTTAAATTCCAAATAACAGGAGCAAGAGAAATGTGTTTTTATGACTGCTATTTATAATGAAATAGATAAAGTGCCCAATTGTTTAGCTTCATAATTCGAAGCTGTACCTGTATAAAGATAATTGTAACTCACCATCTTTCCACATGCAAGTTTCTAAATAACAGCAGAGCAGCTCCACGAGTCAACAGTTTAAAGCCACACTGGGTGTCTCTTATGCCCCTTACGCAAAAGAACCAGACAACAAAATGGAAGCCAATCATCAGTATGGTGCGGAAAAGAGATCTCTGAGGATAAATAAAAATAATTATACAGAATGAAAGAGAATATTGCTTGGATAACAGATTTCAAAACACATCTAAAGTTGAAAAAGTTAACAATTTTTGTAGACCTCAGGGAAGGACCTTTAAGTATCTTTTGTATTTCCACAGGAGGCAAACACATTGGAATAAAATGCTTTCAACAAAAAAAAATACATTAATAGAAATATGAATTGTACCAAAACAGATGAATCATATTTTTTTTCTAAAAAAAAACCCCCCACCAAATTGAGCCCTTTAAATCCTTTTTTTTAAAATCATTTTTCAAGCCTGTCTTAATCCACAAAAAATCTTTAGTAAGCACTGCCTAAGTCTTTATAGAACCAGTCAGTTTATCTTAAAAGGTAGATGAAACACAATTAATTTAAATGGGTTATACTAACATACAAAAAAGATGTCACAAGATATGAAAAGACATGAAATTAAATTGTAAAATATTATGTGATACCTTAACATAAATAAAATGCAAGGTGTTGTTAAAGCAAAACAAAAACGTTTTGCAACTGAACCAATTGAAATTAATTCAAAGTGTTTTAATTTCATATTTGAAAAAAGCCAATTAATATAATTTTATAAAACATTCTGAATTTAAATATTAAAACATTACAAGCAGAGTACACATTTTAAAAAACCTGTCGGCCTACAAGCAGGTTAAGAGATCAAAGAGATTATGCCTCCATATTAAAAAAAATTGGGATGTGTGTGTCATTTTATGGTTGAGAAAAAAAAAAGGGCAGAGGTAAAGTTGTATTTTGAGAAGTGGGAGTTGTGATATATGATATAGAGGGAGGCACTGTAATGGTAGTACTCGGCTATACATGGCTTCAAGTAAGTTCAACCTTGCATCCAACAAACTATTCAAAATAAATGAAAAAAAAATTGTTGAATCCTGGACCCTCTCTGTTTCAATTTGATATGAAAAGATCTGACACATTATTCTGAAATACTATCTGAAAGGTAAAGAAACACAAAACATTTGGATTATTGATAAGTTATCCCACCTTAGATGTAAAATTAACTTTCTTACCTCTGCCATTGAGTCTTTCTCTAAATGTGCTCTTGATCCACAAACAAGTGCCACAGGTCCCTAACAAAGAAATTGTAAAGATTGCATAAAACGTAACAGTTGAACATGGATAGATTAAAAAAGGATAAAAAGATAAACTGCATGTGGTATATTTTGAAGCTGTAACATTGTTCAAAGAAACAACAAACGATGAAATAAATGGACACTGAAAGAAATAGGCGTATTATACACTTATGCTTATAATAAAAGGGTTTGCAAAATCAGACTACCCATGGATTTAAAGAAAAAACCCACAGACTTGTCATTACTGAGCATAGAGGAAATAAACCTCCTATAAATAAGTTCATGACATTGACAACCTGCCCTATGCACAATGTAAAAAAACGAAAATAAATAAAAACCTGAATATCATCCGTCAGTATTTTTTAAACCTTTTGGTTATTAAAACCAACTAAAGTGTTCTTTATTCAAAATAGCAGCTTTTTTTCAGCAGTTTAATTACTAAATTCAGACACCTGCCACTAAAACGTAAATGAATAGATATTTATGTTCATAATAAGCAAAAGAAAACTATGATGATTTTCCTACAAAACATATCTCTCAAAACTCTATCAAAAGAGAATGGAGAAGAAATGATCCACTGAGTAATTTAAAAAAAAACAACAAAACATTTGAACTTTAAGGCAAAAATGAAGTAACTTTGCTAATTAAAAGGAAAAATACTTACATGATGTTTGGACAACTTTTTGTACTTTTGGTCATCGCTTCTGTCAACACTGAGCAAGGCAGACATGCTAGACTCTAGTTTATCAAGATCACTAAACTTGCTGGCCCCATCAGCATCTACAAAGAGAATATTCTTTCCCCTGCTTGATAATATGCCCTACAATAATTTAAAAAAAAAGAAAAATAGAGAAAAAAAAATTCACGCGATATGAAGAGATCAACAAAAAACAGTTAATGTCACACACACACACAATTGTCTAAGTTTTTAAAACTATTGGTCATCTTTAAAATTTATTCCAATTACCCTGCAATTAAATAGGCGTTTATTTTTTCTTTGATTATAAGTAAAGTAATATGTTAATCAACTTGCCCATATAATATGAAAAAAGTTGAAGCCAATCATTTTTCTTTCAGGCATTTTATACATGTCTGTGTAATTAATAAGAGAGATCAACTCAGAAAAAAGGTTCACATTTTGTCAATGAGTCTTGCAGAGTTGACTGAACTTTGTATTTTTGCAAGATTTTCATAATTTCAGTTCATTAATATACAATCAGTTTTAAAAAAAACAAAGAGAAGATTTAAACATGTTTCTCACCATTCTAACTGCTCCTCCTTTTCCCTTATTTTTGTGTAGCGTCAATACCCGTACTTTATCAGACCCATACTTTTCCGATTGTCTAAGCCCAATCTGAAAAGAAAATATTTGTTATTATATATATACAAGTGGAATTTTCCTACATTAAAAAAAAAGTTGACCATGTAGGCCTTTTTTTTTTTTAACCATATAATATGTTTAAACTTGAGTTTAAAAAAGTATGAGGGGGAGAAAGAGTAGTTGTAGTTGTGGTTTAGTTGGTTTAATGTCTAACATCAGCACTATATAGACTATATTGTGGACGGGCCCCAAGAGTAAGAATGAGAGAGAGAGAGAGATTTGAATAAGTAAAAGCTTTGATATTTATTTTGAAATGGAAAGTGTGCAAATCAATAGAATGGGGTGTTAGCACAAGAGTTTATCAACCCGCACAACATATAGGTTTTAAAAATAAATTCACCAAGGGCTCTATAAAGAAAACATTGTAGCACCAGTTACCTCTGTGGTAATATCTTTGCTACCGTCATCAACTATAAGGACTTCATAGGTGAATGAAGGATCATTAGTTTGCCTCTCTTCTAAATATTCCATTGTCTCAGCCATCATGATGGGCACTGTTGAAAGAAAAGGATCATTCATAAGTTAGCTCTTATTTGTTTTGTTAATATACATAGATGGTCATCACTGAAAATCAGGTAACCCAAAAGGAATGACTTACTAAAATACTAACTTGTAAATAGTTTCAACAAAACACATAAAGACATCTTATATAGGAATACTGTATTTAGATGGCGGATATCTCAAATTTTCAATCATATTAAGACTTTTCCCCCGTTTTGTGATAGATCTATGGAATATAAAAATATCAATTGCCATGGAAGTGCAAGTTTTATCATTAAAAAAAAATAATTTATAATATTATATAATTTCAATTATATATTCTATAAAGTAAAGTAATAGTAAAAAAAACAACAACAACAAAAACATTGATACATTCTAATAAAGGAGGACATAGATAGAAGAGAGAATTCATTATTAGAGGATATTATACAGGATTACAATCAATACCAGTAGATACTTTAAATATTGATTTCTTAAATTCAACTCTTACATCTGGCTTCTTCATTATAGGCAGGAACTATAACTGACAGATCCAGTGTTGGCTTATCCATGTAATCTGGGAATTTCCTTTTAGTTTTTGTCCCAGTGTCAAAATAGAACTTTTCGCTGTCATGGCGCTTGAGCTCAGGATAAGTTGAGGTTGACTTGTACGCATAAAATAGGAACTGTTGATGTACAAAAATAGTGTAGTAGCACAACATATTTTTAGAACTTTAAAATGTGAAATCTGCAGTAAAACAATGAATCGATATATTATGAGATTATAGAAAACGAGCAAAGAAAAAAAAAATACATGACAATCTGAGGTAACTTCATTAAAAAAAAAAGAGAGAGAGAGAGAGAGAGAGAGTAACAAAAATGGAGAACCTTTATTTGGTCTACAGATTCAGTGGCAGCAACATTGCCCAGGACAGAGTATCTATCTATTTGTTTTCAGAACATCAAATATATTTACAGTGGTCTATGTTTATGCCCCCTCCCCCCAGGGTGACAAGAAAAAGTGGCTCTTAGTCTTAGACTGACAGAGTTCTTTAAAAAATGGATGGAAAGAACATCCAAATCTAAGATACATTGATCAGCCTTAAAAATAAAAAGATATCTTTGGTCAATTGTATGCCCCCTAGATCTTCTGACGAATGTCTTAAAATGACAGGGCAACAACTTAGATTCCATCCGTGCACCAATTGCTTACCATAGTGCTGACACACTTGTTTTTCTTTTCTTTTTTTTATATTTAGGGGGGAGAAAGGAGGGGTTCCAAAATAATGATTCAAGTTTATAACCCTCTAGTTAAGTATTAAAAGTGAGTTCTTTGTATGTTGACTAACACCACTTTGAGCGAGTTGTGTTAGTGGTGATTTATTTTAAACTTAAAACGACATATTTTTCAGCTGCGCAAACCATTGTTGCACTGAAACAGTTGACATACATTCCCTCCCCGACATTTTGGGCTAGACCCATTGTGATTGTCTTAGACTTCGTTTAGAGTGATCAGAACAGACTGCAGACAATGCAGGGCAAAGAAATTATTAATATGATACAGTTAGGTAAGGCATGGATGTGGGTTGTAGCATGTAGTCATTGTAAAAATTAAGAGACTGATGGTGGACAAGAATGAAAACCTAGTTGTGTTTTTTTCAAAGCCATTATGCTACAAAATGCCCCATCTGTCAAGACCGATGTAGCACCTAATAAAAAAAAACAAAAAAAAAACAAAGAGGATAAATCAATTTCTTTGTACATAGCTTTCAATTAAAAAAAGCAATTGGCATTACACTTTTGTAATAAAAAAAAAACCCATTATATTTCATATAAACTCATACACATGTTATTTACGACATTCCTAATAATTATTTACCACCTATAACTTGTTTGTCTTACACCGGGTTGAAGTTTGTATGATAAGTTCTGATATTGGAGTTATGTTTTAAGTCAGCGAAGCGTATGAAAACTTTAAAATAGTGCTCCGCTGCTAAACCACTGTTACTAGATTTATAAACAACAATAAAGATCACCCAGGAAAGTTTGGAGGGGAGAGAGGTGCGGGAGAGACAAGATGCAAATTTAACAAGTTCAGCTACATTAGTATTTTTAACCCATAAAAGTCGGCGCATCACTTTAAATTAATTCTTAACTGTGAGAGAACTACAGATTCAGCATGCCTCTACCTTACTGGCTTAAGCACCTCCGGATTGAGCACCTCAGGGTGCCATGGAACTACCAATAGCAGTGGGCCTTTTTCTCATCCATAATTCCTCCTCTTTCCATCATGATTGGGTATACAGTATCTTAAAACACTACACAATGAAATCAATGGAAAGTTTGACAGATTCTCAGCCTCCCAGCCTGTACCTATAGTACTGTAACAGCCAGTGCTTCGCTTTATAAATAATGTTTGATTATTAACTGCCTCACGAATAATATTAATCTAGCTGATTAGCTCCGACAGTTGGTTGGTTGGTTGGGTTGGTTTTAACGTCCAACAGCAGCACTATATAGGCTATATTGTGGACGGGCCCCAAGACGGACATCTGACAATTTTATGTGCTGCCACGCGAGACAGGGCGGAGATACCATGACTCTTGTCTCAGCCGGTCACATTATACTGACATTGACCCAACCGGTAGCCAGGGAACGCAACAGCCAGGATTCAAACTCGGGACCTTTTGCGTCGGAAGCCAATGTTCTACCCCTGAACCCCCCCCCCGACGGTTGGGGCCTATGTTCGCAACCAGTATATAAGGTTGGTGGTAGCCTAGACTTTATGACAAAGAGAGAAAAAAATCTCTGAACGCCCATAAACACAAATCAGTGAAAAAAGACAACGCCTGTTTTAAATATTAATTGATTTTGCAACGGAATTGGGCCTAGATAATGTACGTCTAATTGTGTAGACCTATACTTACCAACGTTATAGTGACAACTGCAAGAGAGACAATGAATGTGAACGCTTCCAATAATAAAGGTATCATGATACTTTAGAATTCAGCAATCCTGCAAGTGCAAGAATTGTGATCGAATGAAGAATTAGATTAGATACTAGATCTAGATCTAGATGTGGAGCCTTGCTTGTTTTTTGTTTTGTTTTTGTTGACCAATTCTCTTTAGAAGTGAAGTGTAAAGTCTGGGTGCCCAAGCACACAGAAAAAATCTTTGTTAAATATCTAAACGTTCCCTAGATCTCTGGGTATAGATCTAGATCTACTCTATAATCCTGTCGCATTCACAGAGAGTCCGACGAGAGAAATGAAGACCCCTGGTGAAAACTAGCGGAAAATAATCATCGTCAAAAGCAAAGATGTAGAGAAAATACATGCAAACGTTTCGCCTTTAATGGCTTCGTCAATAATAAAAACAAAAGTGGAGAAAACATGGTGGTAGCCTAGACTTTATGACAAGGAGTGAAAAAAATCTCTGAATGCACATAAACGCAAATTAGTGAAAAAAGACAACGCCTGTTTTAAATATAAATTGATTTTGCAATGGAATTGGGCCTAGATCTAGATAATGTACTAACAATTGTGTAGACCTAGATCTATACTTACCAACGTTATAGTGACAACTGCAAGAGAGACAATGAATGTGAACGCTTCCAATAATAAAGGTATCATGATATTTTAGAATTCAGCAATCCTGCAAGTGCAAGAATTGTGATCGAATGAAGAATTAGATTAGATACTAGATCTAGAAATCTAGATGTGGAGCCTTGCTTCTTTTTTGTTTTGTTTTTGTTGACCAGTTCTCTAAAACTAAGTGAAGTGTAAAGTCTGGGTGCCCAAGCACACAGAAAAATCTTTGTTAAATATCTAAACGTTCGCTAGATCTCTGGGTATAGATCTAGATCTACTCTATAATCCTATCGCATTCACAGAGAGTCCGACAACGAGAGAAATGAGGACCCCTGGTGAAAACTAGCGGAAAATACTCATCGTCAAAAGCCGAAAGTTGTTTTCATCACTCCGGAAGTCGTTGGTTTTCTGCCAAGGGAGTACACTAAAAAAGAAATTGGCAATCATCAGAGAGTGATCTTTCATTACTGACCAGGTACATGTAACAATTTAATTAAGATTAGAAGTAGTACTGGTGGTGGTAGTAGCAGCAGCAGTAGCAGCAGTAGCAGCAGCAGCAGCAATAGCAATAGCAATAGCAAAGTACTAGTAGTAGTAGTAGTAGTAGTAGTAGTAGTAGTAGTAGTAGTAGTAGTAGTAGTAGGTCTATTTAATACTACATAGCGTATGTGTGTGTTTATGTAAGAATGCATTAAATACAGTTACTAAATGGTTTTAAAAGGGCTGATCCAGAAAGGATATCGAAAGTTTACAATTAGGATTAAATAAAACTCGAAAAATTATTGGGATGGAAATTCATCTAAAACGCGCGTGATATTTTCAGAGCCAGAGCTAACCTAAAAATCGCCAAAAAATAATTATTCGAGAGAGAGAGAGAGAGAGAGAGAGAGAGAGAGAGAAAGATGGAGAAAGAAAAAGATAGAGAGAGAAAGGAAAATGGAGAGACAGAGATGGCGAGTGAAATAGAAAGACCATGGTGTTTTAAATTATTTTTTAAATAAAGTTACATATATTAATTTTTTAAAGGATTAATAATTGCTGTGTAACGTAGGAATATGACTGTTGATTTAATGGCACCATTAAATGTTAATAATCTGCATTTAGACTATTATTCTATTATTTCATTAAAAAAAAAGCGAAAGTAAAATTCAGGGATTAAATGTCAGACAAAGTCAGGCATACAGTCATGATGATAATAAAAATTATCTTCAATGTCCCAAAAGACAGACAGTGAGCATGACCTTAATCACTGAGCGGTCAGGCATACAGTCATGATGATAATAATAATCTTCAATGTCCCAAAAGACAGACAGTGAGCATGACCTTAATCACTGAGCGGTTTTTTTTTTTTTTTTTTTTTGGGGGGGGGGGGTATTATTGAGTGTACTATTGCCTTGACTGACATCTTTGGATCATATTAATATTGAGCCATGTTTCATCCAATGTCACCAAGTTGTCCACATATAGCGTTTTATAAACACTGAGTTTCACAGGGACCTACTTTGGTCGTTTTCAAATTTCAAGCAGACCAGTCGATTCACTACCATGATACAATGTAAGAATTGAAGACGAATATGCTCAATTCAAATTTAAAGCGGATCTGTTTATTTCGTTTGGTTTGTTTCTTAACGTCCAACGTCAGCTCTATAAAGGCTATTTTGTGAAGGGGCTCTAAGACTGACGTCTGAATTTGACACCAACTTAACCAATAGGGAGCGAAATCGTCAAGGCTTGAACCACAGACCTTTTGCATCGGCAACCGACGTTTTACCCCAGTAACGGTGCCAACTGTTATTACATACACATATTAGATGGTGTTTTAGACCATTCGTAATATTTTTCTACCGAAGAAAAATTAATATCATTCACGATTCATCCTTCGATTTATCGGAACAGGATACATTTTATATTCACATCGCATGATTTTAGGCCACTGTTTTGTGAAAAAGTCTGAAAAGCTAGAAGCTTTGATATGTATTCTTTTGAAATGGAAGGTAAGCATATCCATTCGAAAAGAAGCTAGCACAAGAGCGTATCAACTGGGACAACATGTGTGTGGCGTGATGGGAAAATGTTAAACATCCGCTTCCACCACTACCTTCTCTACTGAGATTTCCATCTCTACCACCATCTTCAACCTCTGTTGACATGTGCTCCTCCACCACATCTCCTTTTCTAATGACATGTCCCTGTCTATTGATATTTTCACATTCACACTCACCATCTCATCCTCAGTCGATATCTGCTCCTCCACCATCATCTCCTTGGTGATCTTTGTTGAAAATTTAAGTGTCGGAGTGGGAGAAAGGTGGGTCTTGCCTAAGTGTTTAAGTGGCAGAGCGAGGCTTTTTTATTATAGACGTTCACAGTTAGAACCGACAATGTGGCAAAATCTTTTTTTTTTTCGAAATAAATTTATCTCCTTGTTCGGTCGGTGCCATTAAATAAATGCGATCAGCTGAGAGTCTGAATACTTAAGTTCACACCGCGCTATCTGTGTTTGACAGCATGTAACGTTGTCATACTATGGACAAGTCGTGGAACCTGTAGCTTAGTTGCTGGCACTGAATATTAAGAAACCAAGCAAGCATGCAACCAACCAACCAACCAATCAAACAAATCCTTTTAAGTGGTTTTCGAAAGGAAACTTGATTCACTTCTTTTTTGTTCGTTCATCTATTTTACCTAATATGCTCTGCGTCCCAATTATAATTTTTTTTTTTACAGTTTTTCAAAAGATAATTATATTTTCGAGGCCGACAATCGATGCTATACCATTGCCTTTGAAGGCCCTTGACCAATGCAATTAATTTATTGTTCTGTCTTCACGACACCGAGATAGTCATCTTCACATTAAGTCCCTCCAATTTTCGATCTTCTTGTTTGCTCTAAGATGAATACGTATTGTGTCTTCTCAATTTCAGATACACGAATGCCATAATTATTCATTTTTTTAAATTTTCATCACAGACTGACCTGCCATCAATACAGTATTGGTCTTCCTATTTTTTTTTCTAATACAATAATAGCATTTTGTTTCAATTTCTATGCCAGCATCGTGAGGATTCGTTTCAAAATTTCTTGAGTGTAATGGACCTTATCAATTATGCTGGTAATGTGGTGTTTCCATTTCAATCTTTTATTCATCGTTATTCACGAATACCTGACAAAATAAATTTAACCTAAAATTGCAGGGCCTACACAATTTTATCATTATTGTACAATAATGATGATTTGATTGGCAAGCTTTTGTATGTGGTCTATGCAATGGTTTTTTTTTCCATTGTAATCGCACTGTTTTCACGTTCCAGCATAAATTTGTATGCTATTTGGGTGGCTTTGTAGGGCGTCTGTGTCATTTTTTGGATTGAATAACGCGGCACTAAAAACGGAAATCAACAAAGAAGCGCTTGAATAACGTAGTATAAAAAATTAACATACGTAAAAATACATTTGAACAACGTTGCGCACAAAAGATCGATATCATCAAAGAGGCATTTTTTCGTTCCTGTTGAAATTCTCTGAGACAGGCTAAGGGAACATGAGTGTCTTGAACACACCACTCTGCTTACTGTTGACAGCAGGCATAATGGTGTTGGCTGTCTATCAGTCCATAAGTTAATGCCCGACCTAGAGGAGCAAACTTGTCTCGGATGCCATAATAATCTGCTCGTTTTAGGAGCGCTCGATCATCTCGATGGCCTAGACCTGGATCTACATGGGGTATTTTGGTACCATCATCTTTCTGCGCATAGTGTCTTGTTTGGATTTCCGCCCTCCTTGCCGGCCATGTTCCATGAAAATCGAGATGGGGTATCATCCCCGAATAGAACGTTTTCACATGGCCAATAAGACATTCAAGTAGGATCAACGATATTGTCGAAAGCCTTGCTTCAGTCGTCAGTTGGCCTACAGCAATTTATGATGCATGTATCACACTCTGCTAAACGTTAATTTAGTTTCTTTTTCATTTTTTAAAGCTGCACGTTCTAAATAATAGTAAATACTGTTAGCTATGTATTGGCAAAATGATTGCCGAGGAGATAGCACGAGTCGAGTGGAAAAAAATCACTACACCGTTTACGGTAACGCAGCAGTAGGGTACTTGGTGAGGTGGTTTCTTGACGGAACCAAGGCTTCTTTTCGATTCATTTGTTTACTTGTTGCTGTGTAATGGCGGTCGAACATCTGTTCTATTGACGACATGTTCAAACTTCGCATAGTTTAGATCTAGCTGCAATGTAGAGATCTAATGCCAGTTTATTCACAGTGCTTGATATAGATCTAATAGTTATTAAAAAAAGATTAAAAAGGTGAGAACTGAAGAACTCTGATGGCGTTCCGTACTAGACTTCTAGATCTAGATTATATTATAATTATAAGAGCTAAAAATCTATAAAAAAAATTTGACTGATTATTTTCCATGCCAGTGAGTCAGTATGTAAAGAATGAACTTAGCACACCTGTAATCTAAAGTGCTTGGAGCAGAGCTGCCATCTGAACTAGTGACTAGATTGAATTTAAATGTATTTTAAAAAATAAATTATTAAAATGTGTACTCTCATACAGTAGGTTTAGTATTATATACGTGACTTGATGCAGAGTTTCATAAGGCTGATGTAGTTATTCATAATTATTTGCCTAATAATTCCAACAGATCCGAGTCTACATTCTATTATACTGAGCAAGGATGGGCACACTGGAGCAGAAATCAGATAATTTGTTTGCCAATGTCCTGTGCTTTTTGAGGTCATCATCTCTGTTCAACGAACTTCTCTGCAATGCTCAAGTGAGATTATAGCTAGCATTTATCATAAACCTTGAGGTGATCTTACTTAGGCTTACTAGTATCTTAATGTTGGACAGATTTAGCTTTTAAAGGAAAAAAAATTAAATCATACTTTATATTGCCCCTTATCCATCAAATAATGATATACTAAAGCAATATATCTAGGCAAGCAATATGTAGCCTATAAAAGACTATAGTGTAGATGATTTTTATTTTTCTTCATCATATTTGTTATTGCTCATGGCAGATTCAATTAGAAAACATGTGTCTTAAGAACATTTTAAACTCAACTCAGAGTCTAGTAGTCATGTCTGTTGCAGAAACCTTTTAACATAATTTTTTATATAATTATTTTTATGAACTTAGTATGTAGGCCTACTGTTCTAAGCTACAATTGACACCCAACTTTAAGAACTTTACTCCCAATTTTAAAAATATTCTGTGTTAATGTTAACTCATTGCTCAACTAAATCATACATGGTGTTAATAGGATGAAAAAAGGATATTGAAGAAACTTGCCTGAAAAAGCAAATTGCTTTGCCTGTGCCATCTGAACTGTGCAAAAATATAGAGTGCTTTCTTTCTTTTTTTTTTTTTTTTTTTATAGAATTGACTTTTATATTATTTAGATACAACTGTTTCCCTCTTATACAGGATGAAGCACAAAGAACCAATATTCGAATAACAGATCTTAAAAAAGGTGTTCAGAATGGACTGGTAGCTGCAGGTATGAATAGGAATATAATAAATAATTTCAGTGTTGCTGTTAAAGATTTTCCATACAGTGTAACACATGTAACCAACAAAAGATACATTTATCAATTTGTTGTAATTTTTTATTTCATAGTGCCCAAATTTATTTTTTATTGACACTTAGTCCCGCTTAATTGGATTCCATTATATAATTATAAAATACATTTGTAACACCTTATAATTTTTTTTTCTTTTTTTTCTTTTTTCGATCTCTGATTTTGTTCACATTTTTGTAAATTTGAATTTAAGCTTTTAAGTTTTATGGGTCATTGTCATATCATAGCAATATTCATGTAATTTAAGTTTGAAAGAAAAGTAAACACATAAACTTATTAATCATGATAGCAAGCAAGGTGAATCAGGCACTCACACTAGTCAAAATTTGGACCTTTTGAGTTATTTATACATGTACTATGTTAAGAAGAATCAAATGCACTTTAAGAGATTGAAAAATGTATAACTCAATCATTTCTAGAACCATAGATAATTACATTTTTTTGAAAGTGAAAAAGGTCATTAGAGAGTAGATCTAGTTATTCCTATGTCTAGAGGGCTCTCGTTCAAAACTTATATCAGCGACTTAAGCCTGATTCACTATGGTTATATATTATGAATTCCAAGATTCATAATAATTGAAACAAAAATGTAAACCAAAACACCTGACTCTTTCGGGACTCTGCAATAAATAATGAGTATTGTTTTAAATACATTTATCTTCTATTGTAAATCTAGGATGGGATAGGAAGCTTCGGAATGCTATCTATCATTTCTTGCAAGCCAGACCAAACAGGTCCTCCACTGAAGTACAAGGCTCGCCGGAGCAGATAAAGGAGCCAATTACTTATGTTAGAAAAGCACAGGTGATGATGGGTGTACACCATTTTGTCCATAACTTAATAGAAAAAATTCAGTTCATAAAACCACCTTACAAGCATGAAAATTTCAAATGTTAAAATAGACAGTGAGGTACAAATAAAAATAAAAATGTATCAAATTAGAGAAAAAAAAATGGACAGTGAAAAATGTTTGCCTATTTTTTTCTACCTGAAATGAGAAGTAATATGTGCTTGAAACGCCAATCAAGTATATGTAAAAAAAAAAATTAACAGTGAAAAATGTTTGCCTATTTTTTTAAACCTGAAATGAGAAGTAATATGTGCTTGAAGCGCCAATCAAGTATATGTACATGTATATTTCTTTATGTGCTTACTTGCCGTAAAAACAAACTCTAACCTGTATTCTTATTCATTTGATAAAACCATGTGACCTGTTTCAGCTGGCCTGGGAGAAAAAAATTCTCAAAAGTTTGAACAGCATGTGTACAGAGCTGACCATTCCATTAGCCAGAAGGGTGAGAGACAACATAAAAGTGTCTGACTATTTCTAAAAAAAAATGCTTTTCTTGTTTGTTATCTAAATATAAAAAACGCTCTGAGCCCTTGTTTGGGGTAAAGTTCGATAGAGATAAAGTTTATTATAATAATCATCATCATCATCATCATCATCATCATTATTATTATTATTATTATTATTATTATTATTATTATCATTGTTGTTGTTGTTGTTGTTGTTGTTATTAATATTATCATTTAAAGACTAGATGTAGTGTGGTATTATTTGTTATCAACATCTTATTTGACCACTTTGTACTTACAAATTTTTAGAAGACTTTCCGATAAAATAGTTAAACATCATTCTAATTAAAATGGTTGCTTTAACAATAACGGAATACCTTAACTTAAAGTACAACTTCATAAAAAACAACAAGAAGCATCTTTATAAGGCTGTTTTTCTTTTCTCCCAATGAATTGAAATTATGGAACCTTCATATATTCACAATTGATTATTAGAAGTACATGTATTTTGATTATAATTACGCTTTTGAATAATACTATGAATGTATGCAGCGTCCTGAGAGAGAACAGAAAGATATGATGGTGCGCTGGACGGAGTTGGGAGTGGATGGACCAGGTAATTCTTACAACTTTTTCCTCCAGAAAAACTTCTTTCAATGTGATAAACAGGGCCTTAGGTACAGCTGGGCATAAAAAAACAACTTTGTTGAAGGTTTAATGAGCATTCGATTTCTCTAAATTGCGCACTATGTTTGAGTTGTGAAAAAGGATGTTTATTATATCTTTAATTTGAATTTTCATTTGAAACAATTCCTGTCTTTGTAGGAACAATGAAATGAAGAATTTTCAATCCTTGAATAGAGCTTTCTTTTAATAGTATGTTTACTCTCTTCTAATAGCCTTCATGCGTGGAAGCTCTGGAATTTGTAGGGGAATTGGTGAGGGGGAAAAAACCCAGAACACAAACAGTTTTCACTTTGAATCAACACTATCTTTGTTTTATCAAATTGTCACATGTCACCTTTTTGATTTTCCTTTAAAATACAGTCGTATTTCAAGTTATTTGTCTGTAAGCGCAATTTTTTTAGCTGTATTATGTTATTTAGCTCATAAATATAGCAAGTGAAAACAAAAGATAAAAAATGAAGGAGAAAAGATTTTTATCGGTTAAACAGAATATTTGCCTTCAAGATTAGGGTGCTTTTTAAAATTAAGAATGTAAGAATACTTGCACATGTATGAGGTGAAAACATTAAAATGGAATCTTGTGTCACTGCGAAAACCCTATTTGGTAAAACAAAAAACATACAGCAATGGTTATTCTCTCTAAGCCTCTGTGAACAAGCAGGTAGTTTTTTTTCCTCACCAGATTATAGTAATTTATACGATTGAGACTGTGGTAATTTTGTTAAGTGTCCCTGGTAGGTTCTGCCCTTAGATCTAATAGTTTCTAAGCACCTCGATTGTTGAGTGAATCACTTGTCAGATATAAACATTTCACTAGAGATAACAGAAACAGTTCTAAGAAAGAATGCTGTTGGTTCAATTTTCATCAAGAGCTGTTGAATTGTTTTTATTCATTTGTTGTACTTAAAAAAAATATTTTCAGGTTAAATTTAGATATTGTTTGCTTTTCTTTCTTTTTTTTTTTGTAAGATGAAAAGTTATTGCTCAAGAAGTCTTCATTTCAAACGTTCCCTTCAATTCTCTTTCATAAAAAAAGATCTTTGATAAGATTATGAAATTCTGTACATCTTTATTAATAAGACAAAGTTGATTTTATTTTAGCAAGGGTTGCTTTGTTGAAATACATAGTTGTTAAAAAAAAATTGCTCTTCATATGATATTTGCGTTTCAATTCTTACAAGTCGAATTTGACTTTAAAGAAGGACAACTGTTCTTGACTATTTTTCTTTTTTTCCCTCATTTTTTGAAGCTAATAGAAATAGATCACATAGTAAGTTACAAATTTTAAATAGCTTTAAAACTATACGTCAATTACTAGTTAAAGCTTGTCAACACTTAAATAAGCTTTTAAAAAATGCTTTTTGATTATGCTCTAAAAGTCCAAAAAACGAACTCTGTTGTTTAAAATATTTAAATACAATAACATAAGGTTTATTGAATTCCAAATTTCCCTTGGAGCAGTGTAAGAAAATGTTGGTTTTGTCAAAAAATCCATGCCTAGTTTTCATAGAAATAGTTTTTAACTTGAAACTGTGAGCCTTTGTACAAATTTTACTTACCAAATATCCTACTAATTTGTAAAACAATCTCCGATTGTCTGTTTTGTTGTAAAATTAAAATAAATCTTCACAAAGAGTAGTTAGATTAAAAATGTACAAGTTTGGAACCGGTGCAAGCTTAAATAGCCTATGAAACAAAAGCTATGTAAATTTTTGTGACATTTTTGCTGTGGCTTCACACAAATTATCTGCTACTATATTTTTTTAATGAAAATACGTTATGTCATTACTTTTTGCTTTGTTTGAAAAAAACAAAAGTTAACTTTTTCAAAAAATTTTCAGCGTTCACTTTTGTTGTGAAGCCTTGTTTTGTTAACAAAATCAGCCTAATGTGACTCACTTAAAAATATCAAGTTTATGTGACTCACCTTTAAAATTCAGCTTTATATTACTCACATACTCAGATGTTGTGGAGATTTCTTATGACAAACCTATACTCTTTTAAGCCTTTAAAGGTGTCACGTTCCTGTAACGAAATACATCTCAAGGATATTCATGTATTTAAGTTAGCTCTTTACTAATAATTCATTGCTTACAAATAATGTCAATTGTATGTATATTATTATGTTTTGATATAATAAATTACATTTATTTAGCGCTTTGCGTTTTCAAAATATAAAAAAAAAAATAATCTCAAAGCGCTTTAGATTGGATACACTAAAAGAGCATACACTTTAAAGCTGTGTAATAAATTAATGATTCAAAATTAAAACCTCATAGGAGCATAGACTATAACTAAAGTAATAGGTAAACAAAAGCGTTACTACTTAAAAACGATACAAATTATGCATAAACATTTAAAAGATTTAACATCTAGTTTAAATGGAATTGAATTATACAATTTACGTAAAAAGTCAACAGGCAAAAACAATTAACAACTTAAGAACTGAAAACACGTTTAAAAAAGATGACTCTTCAGAGCTATTTTAAAAGGCTTGCACTCTTCTTATCTCTCGTGGAAAATAATTCCAAACATGTGGTCCATGAAACTGAAATGATCAGTCGCAGAATGATTTTAAATTAGTTTTAGGCGTAAAAAGTAAAGTTTTGTCATTTGTAAATGTTAGACAGTGAGATGCCTTGCTCAGATTAAGGTGCAATAGTTCTTGTAAATATTGTGGGACCAAATTATTTAAGCATTTAAAAACAGTTAAAGCAATCTTGTATTCAATTCTTTCTTTCACAGTCGACCAATGTAATGATTTTAATAAGGGCTTTACATGCTCATTTTTCTTTTTCTTGTGAATTACCTTGTCTGCGGGATTTCGGACCTTTTGAAGTTTATTTAGTTGGTCCACAAATAGACCAGAGAGTAGTGTATTGCCATAATCTAGTTTGGATAGAATCAGAGACACCATTAATCTTAAAGTGACATCAAAGGTCAGGTATCTTTTTATAAGACTGATACGGTTTATCTCAAAATATAAAGTTTCACACAATGAACTGACTTGATAACTCATTGATAGACTTTGATAAAAAATAATGCCTAGGTGCTTTGCCTTTTGAGATGGTAGAACATAACTGTGTATTGTCTGCATACTGGTGGTATTGCAGATCGTAATTTTTTAAATTATATTTGATATATATTCTTGGCTAGAAGCTAATTCTAAAAAAAAAAAAAATGACATTATCAAGGTTAAAATATTCAAAGATTTCATAATAACTAAAATACTTTATTATGTGTTATTAAACAAAATATCTGGAATAAAAATTAAATCAAAATTAGTGACAATTTATATACAATTATAATTTTTTCTGCAATTTTTTAAAAGTAGATTTTTGGCTAAGTTAGTAACAATTATGGCTTTGCATTTAATATAAGTGAAGACACATATTCACAGGAATACTCTCCTTTAGGCTTCAAGAAGAAAAATACTAATGAAAAAAAAAGCCGATTGCATTTACTTTACTGTTTATGGTGAAGTGAGGTAGTTGTTTTAAATTGACTTATTGTTTATTTTATTCATTTAACATTTTAACCTAAGAGGAAAACTGTTCGATGAATGAATGAAATAGTCCATGCTAGTTCTAGAAGTATAAGTTGCACAAATAAACCTTATATAGCAGTTAAATTTGTTTAGATGTATGCAAAACTTATAAGTGAAATGACATATACGAGTAAAAAAAAATTGACAGATTTTATACTTTTGTGATTCATGATGTTTAAGTTATCTGTCACCAAATAAATCTATAATACAAAATGTTATTTTCTTGAAAAAGTTCCCTTTATTATTCAAGATTTTTTAATGTTGCTTTGGTAAAGATTTAGTGGTCAATTAAATTTTAGGAAATCTTAAATTTTTTAAAGTTATCACTGGGTCAACGTGTAAAAAACATTAAGTTAGGAAAAAAGGCATATACATGCTTTTCTTGGCCCTCATTTCTCTAAGCAATAGTTGGATCAGTGATCCTGAAAAAGAGGTACAAAAGATTATGTGTTTTTAGCTTTTTATATAGTTAGACTAATTAAAAAAATTGAAATCTTTATCTTTTTATAATTTTTGGAGACACAAAACACCAGTCATCAGATTAATTCTTTTTAAATACATGTACAGACTTATTGATCATAGCCTTTAACATATAACAATCTAAACATTGACTTGTATTATAAAGAGCAGAAAATCGTACAATTATACATCATATAACAAATCTGCATGTTTGTATCAAATTGTATTATGTATCTGTGAAAAATGTAAATATTTTAAACTTTTTTTCCAGATCTAAGTCAAATTCGACCTGTGTATGCTCCGAAAGATTTTCTTGATGTGGTCATCGGTATGCAGAATCCAAATTGCACCAGCACAGGGAATATTGGGTAACAATTCCCTCTGTCACTTTTGTTTCCTCCCTCCCTCTCTCTCTCTCTCTCTCTCTCTCTCTCTCTCTCTCTCTCTTTCTCTCTTTCTCTCTCTCTCCCTTATTATAACTATTGTTGTATTTAATATGAAATAACTTAATAGTAAGTTTAAAAAAAGTTGATGCTGATCTATGTCTAAAATTCCCAATTGATGCTTAAATTTTGTTTATCTATTCCAGATCCTCTGATTACCCTTGGGGTCTAGTGCATGTCTCAATGAAAGTGAAATGCCTCAATGAACTGGTATGGCTAAATTTTAAACATTTTTACCTTTATTCATTATATCATAATTTGATCTAGGTATTCAACAACTTCAAATATCAGAGTGATTTTGTAGCTCTCATTCTTTTGAGACTGAATTAACAAAAACTAAAAGAACACTCCTGCAAGTTGGCTTACTGGTGTTTTAAGTATTTCCAATTTTACACAAAAAAAATACTGGTCAATATTTTAAAGTTTATTTTGAAACATTTTTTTTATTGAAAGGATAGAATTTCTGTAAAAATCACATGGAAAATAATGAAAACATTCCATTGTTAACAAATCCAGAGATTACAATACAGTGAGCTAGCAATCACTCAATGCCAGACTGGAATCGATGACTTACAAGACGTGCCTCCTGAACTTTTTGACACAGATAGAACAAGATTAGGCAAAAAAGGTAAGAGAGGAACATTTATGAATAAGTAAATAATTCTTTACTTAAAAACCTCATTTGTGTAATGGGAGCATCCATCCAACGTTTTTAATTTTCTCATTTTTTGTTATTATTTGTCCTGAATAACATAAAAAAATTTCATAACAATACCAAATATTTTAAATTCTGAAACAAATTTTTTATATCTGTTTTGTAGCATTTGAAATAATGACAATAATAATCAGTCTCATTTTGGATTTTCTTAATTTGCTGCTTCATACTGGACCGTCCAAATGTATTGTATTAATCTTGATGTTGACGCAGTACTTGCCGCCAAGCATGCACCCATCTCCAGAGAGTTCTCTAAGAAAGGGTGTCCAGTGTCGATGCGCGCTGATTTGTGGTGTCACATGCTGGGAGTTGAGCTGGATCATGTGGTCAGTCGCTCACTTTTATTCATAATATTTAAGCCCATATAATAGTCACATTGGATTTAGGCAACCAACTCAACTCCTCACAATATCAGAAGAAAATCAATACGTATTATGCCATGTCTTTTACACAACTAAAATTGACATGATTCAACATATTGATAAATAGATTTAGATAGTCTTTAGAATTTAATTATTTCGACTTAAATTAATTCACGGCCACTCTGTACTAGATTGAATTACAGCAAAATCATTTGGCAAGTATCTTTGTGCCGTATGCAATTATTGTTAAATTTTTGTCAATGAACCATTATTATTCACTGTACATATTCAAATTAAAATAAGATGAATATGCCTTTTAATTTTTTTTCCTTTTCCCTGTATGATCTCCAGGATGTGCTTTATTATGAGCAGCTCAAATCATATGTTCTTCAACATGATCTACTTGTAGATAATTTACTTTATAAGGTATGAATTTGTTTTCGCTTAATTTGATGAGGAATACAAATGCATTTTTTTATAACATAAATCATTTTCCTTATTATAGTAACTGGTAATGTTATGTCAAAGAAAAGTTATGCCATTTCTCCTCGTGATCTGCATGTAGATTATTTATTTTATAAGGTATTTTATTCCGTGACATAATTCATTTTTCTCATAGTGTCGTTTCACTAAATGGTTTTCTAAACCTTTAATTTAGACAAAACTAGCAGATAATTCAAATGGTTTAATATACATTTAAATATAAACAAAATATTCAATCTTAAAATAAAAAAACAACATTTCATCATCAATGTACGAGGGGTGTTCATTATGTCCTTAGCTTGGCCTTGAAGCAGTTGTACTAACTGTTCATATTCCAATTTCAATATGACATATATAATTTTTTTCTTTTATCATTATCATACAGGATGTGCTTTATTATGAGCAGCTCAAATCATATGTTCTTCAACATGATCTGCTTGTGGATAATTTACTTTATAAGGTATGGACTTTTTGTGCTTAATTTCCCTTCATTTGATGATGAATACAAATGATGAACTTTTTAAAGACATAAATATTTTCCTGTTTATAGTTACTAGTCTAAAATATATGTCAAACAAAAGTTATGAAGTTTCTCCATGTGATCTTTGTGTAGATTATTTACTTTATAAGGTATTGAATTTTTTTATTGGCTTTTTTAAATGATAAATACAAATTTATTCCATGATGCAATGCATCATTCTGATAGTGCCGTTTCACTACATGGTTTCCTAGACCCTATTAGACGAAACTAGAAGATTATTTGAATGGTTTAAAATTCATTCAAACGTAAACGCAAAAATTCAAACCCTTTTTTTTTTACTTTTCATCATCAATGTATAATTCGGCTTATGTGGCTTCAAGAAATTAGGGGTACATTGATCACAACTTAATATTTATTTGATTACAAGAATCATTTTTCAAGACACAATGTCCATCTTAATGTATTTTTTCTTCAGGATGTGAAGCTAACTGCCACGAATGATGACCAATACTTTGTGTTTGAGGACTTTTTATACCAGGTCATAAATCTTAACAAATTAAGAACAATTGCTTAAGATTTAGTGCTTCGCAAATTTCACATTTTCATTCAAATAGAGAATTTAACATCATTTTCTTAAATATAATTTGAGGAGAGAAAAAAAACGGGAGAATTCCATGATAAGTATCATATGATTGTAGACTTTGTCTTTACTTTCTCAAGTTTCTTCATTCAATTGCAAATTTCAACCTATGGAATGTTTCATTTTCCTGCACTAAAATGAATAGGAACTAAATAGGAAACAAACCTAATAGCTTGTAGGGAATAATTTGTGTGATTTTCATGCATTAGCTTGAAATTATAAAATAAATTGAACTGGAATAGACCCCCTCTGTCCCTATAGTATGAATCAGTCTTTTTTGGTTGTTTCCCTGTTTCTTCAATGATTTTCTTTAAAATATATCTAATTATGATTTATAGGTCAATTAAATTGTTTTTTCATATTTATTTGTATGTCAAATTGCCAAAAAACTTGTGTCTGAATTTTTACAATCTGCTTTGCTTTTATCTCATTGTCAGATTTTGTTGCCATTTTCAAGAGACACATATATTCTGCGTCATTTTGCCTACAATAGTGCCACCCCTCCAAAGTCGTACATCCGTGGCAAACTTGGGGTTGAGGAGTTTGCGGTGACTTATCCACCAAATGGAGTAATACCTTTTCATGGTTTTGCTATGTATGGTAGGTATAATTTTTCTGGATTTAAGCTTAACTTTCTACTTCAATTTTACTAGCCTCTTCAAGACATTGATATCCATTTGAGAAACCACTTTTTTCTACAACGATTCATAATCTGTTGTATTGGGACATGAAGTTAACATTATCTGATATGACTTTTCAATCAGACTTCTGACGCAATATCTAGAACGAGTCTGAGATTCTTCCCCCCCCTCCTTTTACATGTGGCTCAGTTTGTTTTAACTTGTGTCAATTGTGTGCTAGCCCTGTTGAGGGCTCACTTTACTTTTTTACTCTTGTCAGGTCAAATACATGTATATTTAGGCAAAGCTCAAATACTACCTGAGTAATCACACAAAAAGGATTGGTCTATTGATTCACATTTTTTTAGTGTACATTGGTAGAAGTGGATGTCAACATTTGTGATCTGAATGTTAATTTCTTTGTGAGCTTTGTCTTTGCCTGACACATTGTATTGTGGGCCATTTTTGGAATTCTTACTCTGCATTTAACATTAATACTATGGGATCTTTTATGAATTGGGCTTTGTCTTTATCTCACACGTTGTTTTGTGGCCCATTTCTGAAATCCTTGTAGTGAACAGGAAAACACTCTGTATTTTAGTTGTTACATTAACTTGTATAAATGTTCAATAAAACCAATTTAAACAATGATTTTGATTATGATATTTCATGTTATTCACTCGTTTGCATTTTAAAGTGAAGAGAAGAAAAGAACAAAAAAAGGATAGATAGTTGGATGTAGTTGGGAAGAGGGAGGGAAGGGAATAGAAGGAAAGATTGATAGATAAATAAATAAAATTATAGATGATAAAGTAATAAAGAGACTCTTTGGGGGGAAGATGGGGAGGAAAAGTGTTTCTTTTCCTCTCCCCTTTAACACAAAATCTTCAGGAAAGATAATGGATTAAAAAAAAAAAGGAATGTAAAAAGATAAATGTTGTGAAACAGAATTGTGTTTTTTCTGAAGCCAATGTAAAGTTAATATTCCTAAACATAAAAAAAACCCTGCCCCAATTTTCTATACATTTTAGTTTCTCTTTTCTCAGAGTCCTGTTTTAGATTGTTTTTTTTTTAGATCATCTATTTAAGGTACAGCACCCACCATATCTACCCCACACTCCTTAAGACAGCAATTAGATACATGAAATACAAGGAAAAAGGAAGCTCAGCATGCCCATTTGAAAGCCCAATGTCCTCACATCAAATTAATTGTTTTTTCAGGGTAAAGATTTTATAGCCTTGAACAAATTGAAGTAATACCATCTAAAATAATCTTTCCATTGTAACTTGTAGACTTAGATGGTCATTTAAAGAAACTCTAAAAAATGTTTTTATAAGATCCACCCATGCTTTAAAGTATCATACGAAAAATAATATCAGAGACAAATTGAGGGGGGAGGGGCAGTGAAATAACAGAAGCACCTAATTAAATATTCAGTAGACAAGATGTTGCTCATACTTGTTATAAAGAATTTGTACAGGTAGTAATAATCAATGAGCTACAGTCAATAGTCAAACAACGCTCGTTATGGTAGATATTTTGCTTTTAATTTGTCTAGGGAAGAAAGCCTGAAGTCCTTGTTACTACTGTTATAGTTTTCCTATTTTTCCTTCCATCACAAGACATAAAACAAAAAATTTGCTTCTTATAAAAAATATAAGTACATGGATTGTACAGTGTATCTTTATGTGATTTTTCATATATTTGTTCTGTGTTTTGCATACAAAATCCCCATAATGAGTGACTTAAGAGTTAATGATTATCAGAAGAAAAAAACAACTTCAAGATTTCTTTAGCTAAAATTTTCAAATTAATGGAGAATCCATTTTTCTTCGTGCAAGATTAAGAACCTTGTACAATAAAAAATTATAGCATGGACGTTAGAACAAAAAAGTGCAGTACTCAGTGGGATAAAACTTACTTTTTGTCCATCCAGTTGCCCCACTATGCTTCCTGTACAATGACGTGGTGCAGCTTTACTATGTGTTCCGCAAGATGTACATTCAGTATTTCTTCAGGTTGCACAGCGTGTTAGCAAGAGTACACACACTGCACATACTGACAAAGAATATGAGATGGATACTTTTTTCTGCATTATGACTATCATTATCTTGCTTTTTGGTTTTCGATATTGTCCTATCTCTGAATCCTTCCATTGTGAAACGCCTCTTCCAAACATGTCTTCGTCCTCTATTTTTCAATAAAGCCTATAGTACTGACGTTGGATGTTAAGCTCCTCTATTTTTTTTCCCTCTAGGGCATCGTGTCTCTAAGCCTGTTGTTTGAACAGCTGCTTCAGGCCGAAGAACCCGAGCTGTTCTACCACCTCAAACAAGTGGGCTGCCAACCGTAAGTGAATAATCTTAGAAATAAAGAGAGCTGTCAACCCTGCAGCCATCATTCGAAGGGTAACTTATAGTAAAAATGTTTAAGAAAAAAAAAGCTTTCAAGTACGTTTTTTGGTGTAAATATTCTATCTCAAACAAGTGGGGTTCCATCTGTAAGTGAATACTTCTAGAAATATAGAGAGCTGACAACCTACCCGCCATCATTCAAAGGGTAACTTATAGTAAAAATGTGTAAGAAAAAAACAACATTCAAATACGTTTTTTTGGGTGTAAAATTACAATCTCAAACAAGTGGGCTTCCATCCGTAAGTGAATACTCTTAGAAATATAGAGAGCTGGCAACCTACCAGCCATCATTCAAAGGGTAACTTGTATTAAAAATGTCTAAGAAAAAAATTATTCAAATACCTTTTGTGGCGTAAAATTAACTTCTCAAACAAGTGGGCTGCCAACCGTAAGTGAATATTCTTAGAAATATAGAGAGCTGGCAACCCTGCAGCCATCATTCAAAGGGTAACTTATAGTAGAAATGTGTATGAAGAAAAAAAGCATTCAAATATGGTTTTTTTTTTTTTGGTTTAAAATTACAATTTCAAACAAGTGGGCTTCCATCTGTAAGTGAATACTTTTAGAAATATAGAGAGCTGGCAACCCTCCAGCCATCATTCAAAGGGTAACTTATAGTAGAAATGTGTAAGAAAAAAAGTATTCAAATGTTTTTTTGGTGTAAAATTACCTTCTCAAACAAGTGGGCTTCCATCTGTAAGTGAATACTTTTAGAAATATAGAGAGCTGTCAACCTAGCAGCCATCATTCAAAGGGCAACTTATAGTAAAAATGTGTAAGAAAAAAAAAGCATTCAAATACGTTTTTTTGGGTGTAAAATTACAATCTCAAACAAGTGGGCTGCCAGCCGTAAGTGAATACTTTAGAAATATAGAGAGCTGACAACCTACCCGCCACCATTCGAAGGGTAACTTATAGTAAAAATGTGTAAGCAACAAAAAAGCATTCAAATGCGTTTTTTGGTGTAAAATTACTATCTCAAACAAGTGGGCTTCCATCTGTAAGTGAATACTTTTAGAAATATACAGAGCTGCTGATCTAGAAGCGATCATTCAAAGTGTGAACATATGATTGAAAAAGTGTTAGAAAAAAACATATGCTTTTTTGATGTAAAGTTGGCAGATATGAATACAGCAGGTCAAAGTGAACTAATCTCCCTTATTTAACTCTCCTTCAGCATATCATTTGTTTAATTGTACCTTTTTTCCCCCTGTGTCTTTCATGTATTTTCTAATATATAGCTTCATGTTTCACAGAAGCATAATTTTCTTAACAGCGTGTTTGGTTTGGTTAATTTAATGCCCTTCCTATGTTTCATTAAGAAAATTAGGAATCCAATTTGGAGCAGTAAGCCATAGTATCTGTGCTAGAGCAGCTCTTCAATCTCAAGGAGTGTGGACAGTGCTCTTTCACATGAAAGATTCAATGATTTCCAAATGTATTGAAAAAAATAGGAGAGATTGTATTTTTTACTCATGCATTTATTACCAGTAGTAGATCTGATTGTTTTCTTTTTTGTTTAGTTTATGCGATGTGCATTTAAAACATTACATCCATCATTTTATATACAGGGTTTTGCCTTTTTTAAAATGAAAATTGCATGAAAAAATCATTTTTTCTGTGCAGATAGATATTTTTTTTAATTCTTTGAAAAATCTTGATTTAAGCCTTTCTTGTTGCTAATTTATGCTTATATGATCATATAAAATAAAATCGAGCTAAACATGATAAGGTTTGTGATTTAGAGGAAAAAAAAATGAATGTCTTTCAAACTCAAGGCTTTTAGAGTTTTCCAGTTTAAAGAATTTGTCTTACCTTCTTTAATTGTTTAACTGTAACGGATATAAAGAAAAAAAAATTGCTTATCTAAGGAATTTGGTCATATTATATCATTATCACACAAAATAATATAAATAATAAACATAATGTATAATTTTCATGATCAGCCTTGTTGTACGAAAAATGTTACAATAAAGTAACAAAGTTAAAAAGAATTGCAATATTATAAACACACTTACAGTGTAAAAAAACAAAAGAAAAGAATACATTTCATGATAAAATAAAGTATATAAATCCACACATCTATATATACATGTGTTGTGTTTGGCATTTAATTTCAATGTAAAATTAAAGAAAAAGTACTATTGAAAAGTAGGAGATGCTTCACATTGATGCTTATAAATATTACTTGAACATATCAAACATACATGTACTCTTGGAAATCAATGCAAGAATGAATTAGATAAATGGAAAAAGTTGCAAAACCAAGATTATTTATCTGATGAAACTCCTTTTAATATGTCACATAATTGCATGATTCAACAAATGAAGGCGGAGAGAAAAGATTGTTTTAAAGGTAAATCAAAGGCCAAATACATTTTTTTTTCCTCAGACTGAAGATTGCCTTCAAATGGATGATGCGAGCGTTCTCCGGTTTCCTGGCCAGTGACCAAGTGCTGCTTCTGTGGGACAGAATCCTGGCCTTTGATTCTTTGGAAGTGTTGCCAGGTTGGTCTTGGCGGAAGTAATCTTTTATTAAGTGATGATAAATAATAATCCAAGCATGAAAAGTAAAGATAGCAGAGTTTCTTCCTAAAGAAATAGGAGCAAGTGGTAGAGCGTTGGTCTCCATGTTGAGAAGTCTCCGTATTGAAACCCATGATTGGTCTAAAATTCGTCTTGCTTTGTCTTGTACTGGTTGGGTTGGTGTTAGTATAATATGACTGGCGGAGACAGGAGTCCAGGTATCCTTGCACTGTCTTTGAGCTGTTGCCCCTTTTTGCCATCAAAATTCAAGAACATGTTTCCTTCTTTTCAAAACTAAAAACTTATGGTGAGTGCCTCTTTATTTTTTACTGCAAAGCAATATTGTAAAGCAAGACTATCCTTTTCTTCATCATTTTATTTTACCCACACCTTTCTCCTGGAGGATGAAGAGCCTCCAAAGTGTCACACCTGCAATTGTCAGTTATTCATAAGCCACATTTTAGTTGAATGTCCGATGTTTCATTGTGAAAAAATTTTACATCTGGCTTCCCAACCACCGAAAACACTATTCACTGCCCTCAGTGGATACTAAAGATTTTAAAAGACACTGATGATGTATATAACAAATTTACTAATGGATCTATTTAAACTGCTGTATATATTCTTAAATTCTAACCAACCATTTTTAAAAACAATTTTTATGCTTTTACTAATTGGATAAACAAAAGAGTCACCCTTGCTGCTAGTTTACTGTATTAAATGTCTTAAAACACTGGAGACACCTTTACTGTGCTGACGTGATGTAAAAACTAACTCAAACTAAAAATTCTCTTTTTCCAGTGCTAGCTGTGGCCATTTTCTCCTTTAGGAAGACAAATCTGATGAAGGTCCAAACATTCAATGCTGCTGAGGTGAGTACAATCTTACCTCCTAGAGATTATCAATACTGTATTACAAAGTGTAAAAATTGTAAGAAGAAAACAAATTCCCAAACAAATTTAGTGCAGACAATGTATTGCAAACTACTACATGATTTTTTTTTCTTCAATTTTAAAAATCTTATTAACAGTTGGATATATATTTATTACTTTTTTTGGCCTTGAAAGCAAGAGGAAGTTCACGTAATATTTAAAAAATATATGTACCATAAAGGGTTCAAAAGAGTGCTGTATACATCAAGTGTTCTATTTAGCCTTTAGATAATTTACTTCAGTTACCAACTTTTGAGGACAGGCATCATTCCACATAGAAATCAGGTATTATAATTTCTTCATCATTTTATTTTACCTACACATTTCTCTTGGAAGATGGAGAATATCCAAAGTGTCATACCTGCAACTATCAGTTATTCATAATCATAAGCCACATTTTGGTTGAATGTCCGATGTTTCATTGTGAAAAAATTTTACATCTGGCTTCCCAACCACCGAAAACACTATTCACTGCCCTCAGTGGATACTAAAGATTTTAAAAGACACTGATGATGTATATAACAAATTTTAACTGTGATTAATTTAAACTGCTGTATATATTCTTCAATTTTAACCAACCGTTTTTAAAAACGATTTTTATGCTTTTACCAATTGGAGAAACAAAAGAGTCACCCTTGCTACTAGTGTACTGTATTGAATGTCTTAAGACATCGGAGACATCTTTACTGTGCTATAATGATACTAAAAACAAACTCAAACTCAAACTTTTCTTCTGCCAGTGCTAGCCGTGGCCATTTTCTCCTTTCGGAAGACAAATCTGATGAAGGTCCAAACGTTTAATGCTGCTGAGGTGAGTACAATCTTACCACCTAGAGATTATCAATACTGTTTTAGAAAGTGTAAAAATTGAAAGAAGAGAAAACATTTATAAACAAAGTTAGTATAGGCAACGCAATACAAACTACTACACAATGGAGCACTTCATGGTCTTTTTATTTTTTTTTGGCCTTGAAAGCAAGAGGAAGTTCACGTAATATTTAGAAAATATATGTACCATAAAGGTTCAACAGAGTGTTGCATACAGCTAGTGTTCTACCTAGCCTTTAGATAATTTACTTCAGTTACCAACTTTTGAGGACAGGCATCATTCCACATAGAAATCAGGTATAATAAATGAATAATATAGAATACCTGCTTTCTATGTTGAATGTGGAATCTTAATTATAATATTAAGATTCAGCTTTTCTCATTATTCATTATTTACTTAGCCATCAAAATTTAGTGACATAATAATGTTCTTTGTGTCCATTGCTGACAATGATATCGACTCTCTCTCTCTGTGCAGGCTGTTTTAGCTGACCTGTTTACCTTACAAGTGATACCTCTGCTGCAGCTTGCACTCTTCTCCAAATAGATAGCGAGGCTGGGCGTGAAGGTTCCTCTATGATAGTTTTTCTATATTATAACTTTTCTTTTGAGATGCCTATCGCCTCATTTCCATTATTGTTTTACCTAATGTGATATTTATAAATGAAGTATGGTATTATTATTTGTGTTTTAAAATGTTTGGATATGGTGAATTTCTTTGTGTTGTTTGATTTAGCTAAAAATAATATTATTTCAAAGGAAAAAAAAACAAAAACAACCACACCAATGTCGTGTAATAGTGACAGGATTACATGATTTATTCCCATAAATTCATGTTTTTATATTATTTTGATTATATACATATTAAAAATGAGAGAAAAAAAATATTTTGCAAAAACTGATAGTTAAACATTTTTTGAAGACAAATACATAACTTTGCTCTACACATAATTTTCCATTGCTGTTGAGAATTTGAGATGTTTTACTTGCCTGGGGGACCTGATAAATTTTACACTCTGTATTTGAGAGCCAGTGTTAGCTTGTAGATTACTATAGATATTATGAAAAAAAACTCCCTGTACTTTTGTTGCAGTGTCTTATATAATTAAATTGACTGGATTATGTAATGTTTGAGAATTAAATAATACAGATATGGCATCACTGTACACTTCCTTTTGTGCAATATAATAATTTATAATAAACATCATCTTTAGATACTTTACCAAAGTATGTGCTCATCAAGACATAAAGATATAAACTTTTCTTTTTAGGTATTCAATTGTCTAAGATGACATATTTGTCTCAAAGCACATTGGGCCTCTGCAAAATCAGGCGTTTTTAGGGAATTAGTGTTCACAGGTTTGGTTTAATCACCAAAATCAAATTTTCTTTTGATAGTTGATTTTTTTGTGGCATGATCTGAAGTGCTTTAGCCTAAAAAAAGATATACAATTTTGACTCAATTTTGCCAAAAAAAAAAAAAAATGCAAACTACAACTAAAGAGTATATGTAGTAAAAATCAAAGTCATGTTCCTTCTTAATAAAACATATTGCTTGCTATTTTGTAGTCTGCATCTAGTTGCAGCAAACTTTTGTTCATCCAAAAAAAAAAATATTTGAATGATTTGTGCTTTTTTTTAATTCTTAAAATATGTCTTTATATTATTGTGTGATTTCTTTTCTCTGAAATAAAAAAAATAGTTCTTCAACATTTAAAGGGTTTCATATTACTTCACTTTTATAAAATATACATGTATATAATTATTTATAGAAACATCTTTGAAAAAAATAATACATTAAAGTTTGTAATATAAAAAAACCACATTAATTCCACACAAGTATTCAGTTACCTGAATTAATCCTTGAACTTCAAATATCTGTAATGTTTCAAGTGTTGTTATATAGCTTTCCTGTATATTCGCCACAATCCTTATAATTTATTTAAGAACCCTTCATACTTTAACTGAGATATTGATTACGACCTTATTTATACAAACTGGTGGGGGGGGGGGGCGGCTTCCGACGCAAAAGGTCAGTAGTTCGAGCCCTGGCGATTTTGCTCCCTACTCCTTGAGGCGGTGTCAGTTTAATATGACAGTCTGAGACAGGAGCCATGGTATCCCCACCCTTTCTCATGTGTGACAGTACATAAAATTGTCAGACGTCAGTCTTGGGGCCCGTCCTTAATATAGCCTATATAGTGCTGATTTTGGACGTTAAACCAACCCAACTAGAACTACATACAAACGGGTACAGTGGTGCCGAGATTCAGCCGAGTGCATGTGTTAACGAAGTCAGGCTTGTTTTCTTCTCAGCAAATTCACACTTCATGAATAAATGATTCACATCGGTATTATAATGGTGGGCACAATCAACACCTTGTAATCGAGTTAATGGAAATGGCGTTTACAAGCTGTAGGTGAGACATCCATTCTAATACGATTTTCTAGAAGTTGCAACAGCTTTTCAACTTTTCGATCATACACAGCATTAATACTATTATTTATTTGTCCCCTACTGGTTGTTTCGGTCCCAGTATAATGTGCTCGAGTGAGACAGACGTCATGGTATCCCCGCAGTGTCTCTATGTGGAAGCACGTTAAGTTTTCAGACGTTAGTCTTGGGAACCGTCTACAATACAGCTTATGTAGTGCTCACGTTTGAAGCATAGCAACAAAGTCAAACTTTAAGTCGTGACCAGATAGGCCTACTCACGCCGACGATTCTGACATGCGAACACGATTGGAAGCGTGACAAAACGTTTAGTGCTGTGCTAAAAAGCCCCTTTCATGAAATTTAATTGCGATAATTAATTTGTTGTTGAGAGTTAGAAAGTGTACGAGCCAGTTCTGTTAGGTTGTGCTAGGTCTATAGTTATATCATGTGGATCCAAGTATTTCGTCACACCAGTTGAAACTTGTATATTGTCCTATCTCGTGTATGTAATTAGGCCTATCTATATCTTAAGTATTTCAGAAACGAGATAGAGCATTGTACAACAGAGACGGCTATTTTATGATTTTAAATGAGTCTAAGAAGAAATATGCACTACGTCTATAGCACACGGGAACCGGAGCACCCCATGATAGCTGTTCTTACGAGCATTGTGAAAATGTTGTTTACTACCGAAAAGTTAAAATTCTTTCTTTTTGCGATATTCTTTATAGATTGAATAAATTCTTGCGAAAAAAAACTGTATTAAGAATATTTCTTAATGTCGCTTTCTTATCTAAAAAAAACAAGGAAAATCACGTTCTAGTTTTACAATCTTGTAAATAATTGAATAAAAAAGAAGAACAAGATAAATGGCCCGTTCGTTTATTTTCTAACAAGTGAATTGATAGCAGAATCAGCTCCGTTTTATTGGCTAGTAAAATCATTAGATTTGTTCTGAGTTAACAAAGTACAAAGGCTTGCCGAAAGGTGAATTAAAGGTTGAGGGATTTATGATCAAACAAACCTTGGAATTCTACCGGTACATAAAGAAAATCACCTATCAAACAACATTGAGGTTACACAACATCTGGTTGTTTTTCTCACGAAACCTTCAAAGATATCGGGCTTACGAAACCTTCAAAGCTATCGGAAATCACTAGCGGTGGTTTTTATTTGATTAACGTAATCCACCGAACTATATAATCCCAACTTCCCTTTTAAAAAGAAAACACACGGAACTATATGCCCCAAACAAAACATATAACTCACCAGGACATAAAAAAAAAAATTAAAAATCCCCAAAACAATGACACACACACACAAAGAGCAACCCCCCCCCTCCCTAAATCCCGGGAGCGGTAGCCCTGGGGTAGAACATCGGCCTCCGACGCAGGAGGTCCGTGGTTCGAGCAATGGCGATTTCACCCCCTATTGGTTGGGTCGGTGTCAGTTTAATGTGATCGACTGAGACAGAGTCATGGTATTACCACCCTGTCTCGTGTGGGCAGCACATAAATTTGTAATTAACTGTCAGTATTGGGACCCGTCCACAATATAACCTATATGGTGGGCTACTGACGTTGGACGTTAAAAGAAAATCAACTCAACCAATCATGAGTTGTGATTTGGTATGAAACTTAAATACCACTAGCTAAACCACAAGGTTCAATATAGTCATGTAGAGTTGAGTTGAGTTGATGTAACGCCCAACATCAGCACATATATTCTATATTGTGGACGGCCCCAAGACTGACGTCTGACAATTTATGTGCTGCCACACACGAGACAGAATTTGTAATTTACTGTCAGTATTGGGACCCGTCCACAATATAACCTATATGGTGCTGACGTTGGACTTTAAACCAAATCAACTCAACGCAAGTCATGTAGTTGTAGATTTGGTATGAAACTTAAATACTCACTAGCCTAAACCACAAGGTTCAGTATAGTCATGTAGAGTTGAGTTGAGTTGATGTAACGCCCAACATCAGCACATATATTCTATATTGTGGACTGACGTCTGACAATTATATGTGCTGCCACACACGAGACAGGGCGGGGATACCACGATTCCTGTCTCAGTCGGTATAGTTATACAGTTAATTATTTATATGAAGCGAGGCGTCCAAATTAAGAGGCAGGGCCACCGAAATAAGCAAACATTTGCAGTTAAAAGGACACTGATCTATAGCATTAAAATATTAGACACCTTTTGGACAGTTTACATTCTATGACGAGTAGGCTTGTAGGCTAAACGTTAAATACTCACTGAGTAACACACTGTCCTATAATGATAATAATTAAAAATTAATAGATTACTAATGTCCTTGTTATTCAAAAATGTGTTCACTTTATTAAACTCGGTGACTTTGCCTGTTATTTTTGGGTAGCCTTGATATAGAGATAAATCTAGAGACTAACAATAGTAACATGTAATTTAAAACATAAGAGCAGCAAAACCTCCTCAAAGACAACAACTTTCAAACAAAGACAAGAACAAAACACCCACAAAAATAACAAAAAATAAAACTGAGTACGACCAACAACTGCAATTTCAATAACACCAAAAAACGCCAGGTTAAGCCTTGGGGTATATTGAATATTTCATGATACTCTTCGCAAAATATCCTCTTCAAATACAGACACTAAACACAAGGGATAGCGCGAATATGTTTGAAAACACAAAACAAAACACAAAAACAACTAACAAAAACAGTGAAACGCTTCATTAGATCCATCGCCAATCCCCAGAAATTCGATATTGTTTCTAACGTTTTGTTGGAATACTACATGTATTATATAAGAAATTCCGATTTAAAACAGCTAGAGAGAAAGAAAGAGAGAGAGAGAGAGAGAGAGAGAGAGAGAGAGAGAGAGAGAGAGAGAGAGAGAGAGAGAGAGAGA
>RQTK01000038.1:1032830-1068005 GCA_003991915.1 Elysia chlorotica | reverse complement strand
TTAGATCTATCCGCCGACAGCTAGGCTACGGTCATTACATGTAATATACGCGGACAGGGGCGTGTGAAGTCCAACTTGCCATGTGTCATCAAGCGATGGATAAACAAGAAAGGCAACCCTCGATGCAGATTGGTGGCTTCTGCATCCCTACCTCAGATTATTGCGAGCATAAAAGGGCCACACTCTAAAATCTGAGGCGGAGTCACTCCTTTCAAGGTACCTTATCGCTTGCATGTGGGCGCAACATGCACATCCCTATGAACTGATCACAAGCACCAGTGACAGGAACATGAAGCACCGTGACTGATTACTACTACCAGTGATATACTTTTCCAGTTAGGTAATAAGAACCTCAATCTAGCCCACATCACGTTTAACTGAAAGCTTATATGAAATGGCGAGTCCCTACTTCTTTAACTTACAATGGTCACGGTCAAAACATTGATCAATGCAAATTGATGCTTTGCGATGCAGAAGTCATCGCAGACATCAACTTTGTTTTACACTATTGAACACAACCCAAACGGAAAATAAATACCGGACGCTAGTATACATAAAGCTGACTATCGATATGCGGTAAATCAAACTATAAAACTAGTGATAATAGTAATAGTATTGAAAAAGTGAAAACGAAAGTACCTAATGATCAAATAGGTAATATCGATAGTGTGTATGAAGTCTATTTTCTTGGGCCATATCTGAACCAGTGGCTAGAAGTTTAGGTTATAGATCGTACTATTTTCAACTGGGCGTAATATATGACAAGGATCGAGCGTAATAAGACAAGGACCGGGCGTAAAGCGTAATTTGCCGCGTTTGGGCGTAATAAATTACGCCCAAAGCGTAATGTTGGCAGGTCTGATATATACATGCAGATAGGATAAAGAAATCCATTTTTGTTTTACTGAAAAACTAAGCAATACTTTTTTTTTTACGTCATTATCTTTATATTTAGCATAAGAATAAAAGTGAAGATTGGTTTGTCAATTCTAGCCACACAAAAAAATTCATCTTCAACAAAACAGCACATTATACTTATAAAAACTGCAAAATATGCATAACATGCTTTTATTGTAGAGTGCCCAACAACAAGAATATATACAGCCATATATGATATAACATTTTTCTTAACAAATTAATATTCTTCCCAAATAATATTCCATTAAAAAAAACTAGGCTCCACATCCAAGCACTAAAATTCATGTATTTCAGAGCACTGATTTCAGCACATTGCTCATTTGAAAGAGAAAAAGAAAAAAAAGGTTTAGGCTGGTTGGTTGGTTGGGTTGGTCTAACGTCCAACAGCAGCACTATATAGGCTATATTGTGTACCGGCCCCAAGACGGACGTCTGACAATTGTATGTGCTGCCACACACGAGACAGGGCGGGGATACCATGACTCCTGTCTCAGCTACATGGTGAGGAAAAAGAAAACAAAAGCGAGTACCTGTATAGTTGGCGCTGTCGCCATTCTCGAGCTGATACTCGGCCAGGACGAGGAAAATCTGGCGCGCGTTCGGGGTCAGACTGCGCATGACGTGCGCCAGGGAGCTCAGGGCCAGCCCGCCCGACTGCTGCACCAGGAGCGAGTTCTCGTAGCTGTTCTCCGCCTCGTACGGCGCGAACGTCGGAGTCTCGTACCACAGCCAGCGGAACCGGAAAAACTTTGTCTGGTCCCACACTGAAACATAAATCGTTATGTAAAAAAAATTAGAAAAAATTATTAAAATTATTTGCCACAATTGATTAAATGAATTTAATTACACTTGAAATGTAAATCAGTTTTATCTGGCCCCTCTAGTTAGGTTTAAAAAGAAAAGACATAGAAATAGAGTTTGTATTTAGAACATGTCATGTCAGCACGGTAATTGACCATGTCTTGCACAAAAATCATACGAAGGAGTTCATAGATTGACACCATGGATAGTATCGAAGGTTCACAACTTAGTGGAATGATGACAGAACTTCACTAAAGCCTGAATGAACTAGTGTGCTATAGCAGCGCTGTGATGTTCAAACTCTCACTAAGTGAAACAAACAAAAAAATAAACTCAAAATACCATGCCATTCTAAGATATCCCTCTTATATTTCTTATGAATCATCTCTATACTGATTCAAAATTTTCTGTCAACAACAAAAAAAGCAGGCAACATATCCATGATGCATCACTCACTAAAGCCCGCGTTGATGTGATCCAGCGAGGCGATGATGTGGAAGCCCTCGACCTCCGCTAGCTGACTCAAGACAGCCTGACATTTGTCGGATCTCAGCAGGACACCGTCAATGTTGTGGATCACCAGAAACACGTCTTCATCTGGGATTCAGGGGGGGGGGGGGGAATACAAAACGATTTTTGAATTCATGAACAGAAATATTCAAATAATCCTGGGTTTAATTTTTTTATCATCTACAATTTGTCTTCATGAGATAATGAAATAATTGTTGGTTTAATCCCTACATAAATTACATGTACTTCAATTTAAGCAATACTGTAGAGATAAAAAAGAGGAAAAGAAGATAACTATATATATATATATTAAACCTGGGCCAGAATTTAGGAAGAAAAAGGGAAAACAATAGTCTATAAATTCATGAACGGAGATAATCAAAGCATTCTAGGTTAAGTCCATCCATAAATTATTTAATTTCAGACAGCAGAGTCCAGATTAACATTTCTTGCACGCAGATTTGTATGACTTTTGATGAACATAAATTCTGGGTCGGTAGGGAAAGAGTTAAAAAATTATACAGATATAATTATATAACCGTAGGCCCAGATTTTTAAAGATGATTAACTTGACCTTACCCCTGGTTCCCAAACGCTCTATCAAGATGGATCGAAATAAACCCATCAGGGAGAATTAATTTGGGAAAAAAAAGGTTTTAGCCTCATCTGAAAGGATTGGAAAGAAGAAAAAAACCCTGTTATAAACTTATCTTTGCTGATAAACACACACTCACCCTTGTTTCTGTATTCTTCTTTGATAAACTCCAACTGAGTCTGAGGATTGGTGAAGCCTTTGGAACTTTCCAGCAAATCTTCAGTGATGGAATTCAAAATCTAAAAAAAAAAAAAAAAAAAAAAAAAACAGTACTTAACTGCAAACTTCCAGTAAAAAAAAAAAAAGAGGAAAATTGTCAGTAGAGGAGCTACAATATATGGAATTATAAAATTAATGATAAAAAAAAAAAGATGTAAACGATTTTTATAATTATTCTGTTTTGTCATTCCTTATCTTTTTTATATGCAATTCAAACGTTCATTTTTCAAAAGCTTTGACGACTTTCACCTTGCATACTGATTACATGGCAATAAACTAGGCATTCATTTTATACTTTTGACCCAAAAATAGAGCTTAAAACCTTTATTGAATACAAAATACTAATAATCAATAATGAAAAGATGGACCTCCTGTAAACATAAGTTTTAAACAGGAGTCCCTGAAATTTTGAGTGTTTGCAATACATAGCTCCTATAGGTAAAAAATAATCGCAGAGGAATAAACAGAAAAAGCAAGAAATTCCAGGAACCGTACATGTTTGACTGTGAGGCTCGGGAAGTAACCGTTGACAACCAGGTGAGAGAGCTTGGCCAGGTGTTTCTCCCGGAACTGTTCTAGAAGGTTCCGCTTGGAGCCGAGTCCGTGTAACAAGACGTTGAATCCAGAGCTGTAAACGGGGTCAGTTGATACAGATTGAAAAAAACACTTGCCTGCAAATCTAGAGGCATACCCTAGCTTGGATTGAAAATATATTTTTTTTTTTTTTTTGGCTTCTAGAATTTAAATATAGATATAGATACCCACAGCCTGTATATTGCAATATTCCTTTGTTGAAAAACGCAATATAATTTACAAGTAATATTCCTTTGTTGAAAAGCACAATATAATTTAAAATTAATATTCCTTTGTTGAAAAGCGCAATATAATTTACAATCTGATTCATTCATCAAATGCACACAAAAAAAACATAAAAAGACAAAACAAAGAAATACATGAAGAAATTGGTCTTGGAACCTAGACCGGACTGACCCACACAACAGGACGGAATGGAGATTAGGAGTCAAAAATGCTGGCCGCCTGCTGCCTACCCCAGTACCTGGGACACCCGCAGCAGATGACAAATAAACACAGGATAGGATAGTGAGGGGAGAATTAATTTGGGAAAAAAAGGTTGTAGCCTCATCTAAGAGGATTGGAAAGAAAAAAAAACATGTTATAAACGTATCTTTGCTGATAAGCACTCACGTACCCTTGTTTCTGTATTCTTCTTTGATAAACTCCAACTGAGTCTGAGGATTGGTGAAGCCTTTGGAACTTTCCAACAAGTCTTCAGTGATAGAATTCAAAATCTAAAAATTAAAAAAAATTAAAAATAAAAAAAAGACATTACTTAACTGCAAACTTCCAGTAAAAAAAAAAGAGGAAAATTTTCAGTAGAGGAGCTAGAATATATGTTAGTTATAAAATTAATGATATAAAAAAAAAAAAGATGCAAGCAATTTTTATGTTCTATGTTTTGTTATTCCTTATGTTTTTTAATTTCAATTCATAAGATTATTCTTAAAAGCTTTGACGACTTTCACCTTGCATACTGATTAGATGGCAATAAACTTTGACCCCAAAATACAGCTTAAAACCTTTATTGAATACACAATACTAATAATCAATAATGAAAAAATGGCCCTCCTGTAAACACAAGTTTTAAACAGGAGTCCCTGTAATTTTGAGTGTTTGCAATACATAGCTCCTATAGGTAAAAAATAATCAGAGAGGAATAAACAGAAAAAGCAAGAATTTCCAGGAGCCGTACGTGTTTGACTGTGAGGCTCGGGAAGTAACCGTTGACAACCAGGTGAGAGAACTTGGACAGGTGTTTCTCCCGGAACTGTTCCAGAAGGTTCCGCTTCGAGCCGAGCCCGTGTAACAAGACGTTGAATCCAGAGCTGTAGACGGGGTCAATTGATACAGATTGAAAAAAACACTTGCCTGCAAGTCTAGAGGCATACCATAGCTTAGATTTAAAATATTCTTCTTCTACTCCTTTTTTGTGTTAAACAATCCTGAGCTCCTAGAATTGAAAGAAAAAAGATACCCACAGCTTGTATATTGTAATATTCCTTTGTTGAAAAACACAAACAAAAAATCGTGTTACATGTGTATGTAAAATGTTTTTTTTTCCCTCTCACATATGTATTGAAGTTGTTAAATTGAATCAAATGTATGTAAGACTAAAGCAAATTTCCCTATGGGATGATAAATTCTAATCTAATCTTAATCCCTCCCTTGCCTCACTTTACCATCCTAATATACTTAACTTGGGAGTTACATTGCCGAAAAAAGAAACACCCTCCCCCCAATATCGCTTTTTTTCCATTCTGCCTAGCAGAGGCTTGCCGTAAGATGTGGACGGAAGTATTCACCGTGATGTGAACAGGATCTTTTTGTTCTTCTACTGAACATTTTCACATACCATTGAACCCAGTAATAGACTTGCACTGATCTTTGACCTGCCAACTTTCAAAAATTTACTTACAAATTGTCACTTAACAAAAAAAAATGGTATCACTGAATTAGTACTATTACAACCACCGCACCAGACCATGCGACCTACCACATGTGCAGCATCCACTTGTTGAACAAACTGGCGTGTTTGTCCACCAGCACCTGGCGATGTTTGGAGTGACCGGGGGTCAGCTTGGCCAGGACTGATCGCACCGTGTCCACGTCCAGGCGCGGCCCTTCCAGCGACGCCAGCGTGCGGTCGGAGGTCACCGGGGTCTGGGCGTGAAGGTCAAAGTAGTTCTCCGCGCTAGCAGCCTGCACGCAGATTTCAGAAGAAAAGGGAGAAAAAGGAAGTTTTAAAATCCATTTCCATCACACCATGCAAACGATTGTTGTGCGTGTTGATACGCTCTTGTACTAGAACCTCTTTGTCTTGATCTGTACACCTTCCATTTCAAAATAACAAAAATCAAAGCGTTTATCTTCCATAAATTTTCTTAAATTCCCAAAAGAACTTAGAACACAAGGAAGAGGCCTTAGTTAAATTGTGCGGTGTGAAAAGGATAAGAGCAGCGTTCCTGGCAACAGTTACTTTTTCTTCTGCTTCTCTATATTAAAATAATAATAATAATAATAATAATAATAAATAATGTATTGCATTTATATAGCGCACTTCCATGAACTGTCATGCTAAAATATTCTGTGTTCATTTTCACGATGCTCAAATCATTTAAATTTTAATTTTAGCCTCCTCCACGAAAAGGGCAGTCTGTTGCATGGTTTCAAAGGTATCCCATAATTTTAAAATGTTAAGAATTAAAAAAATAGGAAAGTTAAGAAAAGTGTTGCTGTCTACATAGTTTTAGTAAAGGCCAAAAATCATATCAATCATATCTAAATGAAACCATAAAAATTCAGTACACATAAAAAAGGTGAGTTACACAATTAAGAGAGAAAAGAGAAAGTAAGAGAGAGAAAGAGAGAGAGAGAGAGAGAGAGAGAGAGAGAGAGAGAGAGAGAGAGAGAGAGAGAGAGAGAGAAAGAGTAAGACAGACAGAGACACAGAGAGGGACAGAGAGACAGACAGACACAGAGAGACACGTTACCAGATGACCACACCACACTAACAACACCCCTCACTCACTGTGTTTAAGTCATCACTTGCGTGTACTCTGGAAGAGAAACCATTCCCGCCGCCCTGGGCTCCCTCTTCATTATCGCTGCCCTCTTCCTCCTCGCTGGACTCGTCCACACTATCTTCCTCTTCAGACATTTCTAGAAGGTAGTAGAAAAGAAAGAAAAAAAAGGAATAAAATGGACCCCAGATTGGGAGGTCTGCGGTTCGAATCCCATGATCGGTCAAAAATTTATTTCTTCGATTTTGGCCCCTACTAGTTGGATCAATGTCAGTATAATGTGACAGGCTAGACGTTAAGCAACCAACCCGAGTCTTCTTCTTTTGCTTCTGCTACTACTACTGCTGCTGCTGCTGCTACTGCTACTACTACTACTACTACTACTACTACTACTACTACTACTACTACTACTACTACTACTACTACTACTACTACTACTACTACTACTACTACTACTACTACTACTACTACTACTAGTACTACTACTACTACTGCTATTATTGCTGCTGCTGCTGCTTAATAAGTTTCCAAAGTGAAAAAATATCACAACACTAGTCGAAAACATCTACATTTTCAAGGACCCTGGCCTGTAAGATGCATGTGTTGTAGTACATAAAGTAATAATAATAATAATAAAAATAATAATAAAATACTTTTTAATATAGGCCTACATAGAGAACGAAAATGAAAGTTTATGGTTGTAGTTAAACTATAACTATCTTTATATCTTTTTTTTCCCGTCCTCTCTCTACTTTAACTTGTTCATATACTTGACTGAGTGTGTTATGGTATTTGCGTACATTCACACATATTTGTCTATCTGTTTGGCTCTGCCTTCTCTCTCCTCTCTCTCTCTCTCTCTCTCTCTCTCTCTCTCTCTCTCTCTCTCTCTCTCTCTCTCTCTCTCTCTCTCTCTCTCTCTCTCTCTCTCTCTCTCTCTCTCTCTCTCTCTCTCTCTTTCTCTCTCCCCTCTCTCTCTCTTTCTCTCTTTCTCTCTCTGTTTAATATTTTTAGTTGTACACAATTTATTATTCTTGTATATCGATTCTCACTGTTAGCTTTCCGCGTTATGTGGCTACATTTCTTTATTATTTGTATTATTATTATTATTATTATTATTATTATTATTATTATTATTATTATTAGAGAGAGAGAGAGAGAGAGAGAGAGAGAGAGAGAGAGAGAGAGAGACAGACAGACAGACAGACAAACAGGCAGACGGGTTTTAGCTTTATCGCGGATGTCGTTTGCCGTTTGGCCAAGAAGTTCGTTTCGCTATCAGAACGCACAGGTTCCAGTTTTCACCGGTTATCCGTGACCCAGATCGACAACTCCTGCTACTCTCTACTAGACAAGAGTTAATTCGACGAAATCAAAGCGAAATCCCAGAATGTAACAGTGTGTTCAGATTCGGAAACGATACAGCCCTCTAAAGTCAATATTTTACCGTTTTGTTGGAGCTTTTGATTAGATCTTTAAAAAAAAAAGGATGGCAATCCTTAGATCTAAATCTTATAGACTTAAGCTAGATCTAGAGCCATATCTACGTGAACAATGAAAGGCTAAACCAGAAACTTGCTAGATCTAGGATCTACAATTTAACTTCTAGCTTCAAGTTTGACCAATCTATGATCTATGAATCTAGATCTAACCATTTCAGATCGCACACCTATCATAATACCAGTTACCTCCCATAGAGTTGCAAGCACTTACAAACATTTGCTGCAGAAATATTACTGTATTTATAATGCCCCTAAAAAAACAAAATAAAAACTTAAAATAATACAAGAACAGCACTTTCCGTTTTATAAAAAAAAAATAGTTTGGTAATTACATGTATTGGTACTCTATTTACCCAAAGATATATCTTCAAAAAGCCTTTAATTTTTCACATGGTAAAAACTGAAATACCTGTACCTACATTCAAAAATGCATACATACTCTATCATCTATGGGTAGAAATAATGGATTTTTTGTCTTCTTTTTCTTTCAATGTTAATCTTTTAAAAACAAAAACAACCTTTGAAAGTTGGACCTTTATTATTATTATTATTATTGTTGTTGTTATCTCAATAAAAAATCTCCCCCCTCAAGTTTAAAAGAGAACTTTTCGATGATGGTAACTCTCCTAAAAGTCAAAAACAAAAACAAAAAACCCATTAAGTATATGGCTATATCAAACTTTTTATTTGCACATACATTTTTTTCTCCCAACAATAACAATGGTTTTCCCTGCACTGACAGTGAAAATAATTATTTGTAGGATTTTTCAGGAAATCTGGGTGAATAAAATTACCAAAGATTTCCTTGGTTACCACAAAAATGATTAGAATTTAGGCTCAGCAGAGTTATAGTTATACTAATTGATTAGACAGTCTGTATTGTAAATCATCCATAACAAAACTAACATAACATCAACTTGCACATTTTTTTTCCTCTCCTATTCCATATCACAGAAAACAGTCCCGCCATGGATCTTGAACAAACACCACAAGCTTCCAAAGACTTTCTGGTCAACCTTGAGAAAATATCCCTTTTGTTTCTGGAACTTCTCAAGCAGGCAGCTCTACAAGGCCTGTCTTTGTCCTCAGTGGAGGCTGTCAGACTAGCGGGAGACTTTCTCGTCACTAACATAAAATGTGAAAAATCCACTCCAGGCGAGACATCCAGATCAGATAAAGCCAGCCAAACAGACCCCCCAGAGAATATTGTCACACCAAGAAACAAGGACAAAAAGAAAAGAGATCACAAGCAAGAATGAAGTAATTTGTAACACATCAAATTTGAGAACTTCAAAGGTAAAACCATTGGGAGATAAACTCCATAAGTCTGATTGTAACATAACTTCAGTCAACAAAGAAGGACAGAAATCTGCAGAGGATGATCTTTCTTCAATCAAACTCAAAGTTGATACTAGACAGAAAAGGACAAAATCGCATTCCAAAGACTCAGTAAAAAACATGAGCGAATCTCCTCCCTTCATCATATCTCAGAAACGCAAACTAAGCCAAGTTGACTGCCTTGATCAATCATTAGCCAAACGAAAAAGAGACCAAGTTCAAGAGGAAAACTGTGTTCCCTGGGGAAATGTTTCTAAAAAAAGACAACCCCAAAGCACAATACAGATAAACTTTTCCAGAAAAAGGTCGAAAAGCAACACAAATAGTAAACCTCACATAACTTCCAAAGCAAAGAATAATAAAGTACACAGAACTCTAAACGGGGATTCCCACAGGCAAAAAAAAGGTGACTCACAAATTGTCTCTCAGCGGCAGCCCCCTCGGCAAATTGCTCATACCAAACAGATTAAGTGTGACATGTGTGACCAGATTTTCCCAGACTCATCAGCGTTAGGGTATCATGGACAAAAGTGGCATGGGATACGGACAAACACAGATAGTGCAGCCTCACTAGCGTGTGATTTGTGTGGGGTGGTAAGTAAAAAAAAAAATAATGATGAAATTTTGCAACACCATAGGCCTACTTGCTGATTTAAAGGCAAAATCAATTTCTTTAGTTATTTACCTCTGAACAGATCAATTAGTAATGAGTAGTAGAGATTACAAATTAAAAAAAAAAATGCAAACCAAAAAATTAATAGTACATGTACAATGGATCCCGTTTATGATGAACCCTGTTTAAGATATGAACAATAGTTTTGGCTTATATAAACTATTTCCTAGGAACCATTCCACCCTTTTTATTTCTTTCCAGTCAGTTTTTAATATATATCTGGGATAAAATAAGCTTTATCAGATTCCACTGCATATGAGACTGTGGGTCATGCATAAATATTTAAAAAAAAAATGTACAGTACCCTGAGTTTGAGTTGATTAACGTTAAACTTCAGCGCTATAGGCTACAATGTGGACTGACCCCAAGACTGACGTCTGGCAATTTTATGTGCTTACCGTACCCTAGATTTTTAAACTGTATAACTAACAATAATTAGTGCTACAACACACATAATTGTTTTTCTCCAGACATACAGAGAACCCCAGAAGATCTCTGCACACATCAAGTCTCATCTTACCAGTAATTCACAAAATACGAGAGGAAAAGGGAGAAAGCAACAGAGCTTGGAGTGTCAAGTTTGTGGGAAGGTGAGTAGGCCTAACTAAAAATCCTTAAAAGTCGGATGGTAAATTACTAAATATCTTAAGACAGGTGCTGTTAACGCACTCTACTCTCTACATGCACTGGGCTATGTGGGTCTTTAGAAGTAAATGACATCTAGTTGATCTATGTAATGTAAGCTTTACCTTTCAAAAATTGCTATAGAGAATATGGCAGGTCATTTCTTTCATTTGAGAGACTAAGAGCATGTAGTTGAAAATACAAACAAATGAAAAGACAGTGTACAACCCCCCAGGGAATATATTGGAAAATGGTTTTACTGCTATCATCTTAGAAATTTGAAGCTGCATAAAAATATTTTTTTTTAAATCGCCATGTACAGTTTTATTTTTTTATTATTATATGCCGGTGGTCGCACAATTTTTCAAGTAACCCAAGAAAAGGTAATTGAAAATACAATTCTGATTTTTCGTTTGATAAGAGGACCAATCAAGCATAACATTAACCATTATTTTATAAATAGATCTAGTATTGATAATATTCAATGAATATCACTTAACACTGTCCTCCCAGAGCTTATCGACACGGCCTGTATAAATAGATCTAGTATTGAATTGATAATATTCAATGAATATCATGAAGAGTATACCACTTATATATAACAGTATATCACTTAACACTAGATCTACTATTGATAATATTCAATGACTATCATGAACTGTCCGCCCAGAGCTTATCGACCCGGCCTGCTCTCCTGGCCCACAAGAAACGGCACCAGAGTGACGAGAACACAAACGAATTCCGCTGCGACTTTTGCTCCGAGAACTTCACCGACCTCCTTCAACTGAAACGCCACAGGGAGACGCATGCCAACGACAAAAAGCCCTACAAGTGCCCTGCGTGTGGCAAAGGGTTTCGCACGTCGACCACACTCAGGACTCACAAAATGCTGCATACTGGTAAACTTAGCATATCTCTCCATGTATAGGATCAAGAGGAATTCTTGGAGATATTAAATTAAAGTCCAACAGCAGCACTACATAGGCTATATTGTGGACGGGCCCCAAGACGGACGTCTGACAATTTTATGTGCTGCCACACACGAGACAGGACGGGGATACCATGACTCCTGTCTCAGCCGGTCACATTATACTGCATACTGGTAAACTCAGCGTATCTCTCAACATATAAGTTCTCGAGAGGAAATCTTGGAGATATTAAATTAAAGGGGATGAGAGGTTTAGCTTAGTCTAGCCGCACAAAAAAAGCTAAAAAGATATGAAAACAACACGTTCTGATTCAAGATTGTTACAAAGTCAATCTGTGTAAAAAATAACATTTTTAGTTCAAACACTGATTATTACCATACTTACATGTACTACACTTCTTAGTTATTTAGTACAAGCTGTATTCAATTTACTTGGAAAAATAAAAATTTAAAGTAACGGTTGACTTAAATACTTAATTAGTGAGCACACTTCAAGTGCATAGTCCCTAAGCTTACAGAAAAGGTACAAGTGAGTTAAGTGAGAGTTTATGCTCTACCCCCAGGCGAACAACCCCACGAGTGCGACATCTGTGGAAAGCGGTTTATCCAGACGTCTGGTCTCAACGCACACAAACTCAAGCACACGGCGGAAGAGGAAACGGCCAAAGCCAACAAGAGTAAAGAGCCTGGACCAGAACACAGCCCACTTTGCTGCGATATTTGTGGCCGGGTATGTGACAACTGACTGTAAGGCCGAAACATGTCTTCTTTCATCTAGCTCAGCAAACTGGGAGATAAAGATGACACATTTTTAGTTTATTTGTGAAGATACCAAAATAATTACACTTAAAAATGTCAACATCTTGTGTAATTACAACAAGCACCCGAATTTGTTTAAAGATGAATGGCAACAAGGGTGAATCAGGCACAAGTCAGACTTCGAACTTTGTTACTTATTCCTAGTCTGTTTTAGAATCATCAAATGCACTCTAACAGGTTGAAAAAAATTCTATACTCTATCATTTCTGGAACCAGGGATATATATATTTTTTTTTTAAAATAAGAAAAGTCAATATATAACATTTTTTATATATTAAGAGGGCTCTATCTCTAAACTTGTTTCAGCGACTTATGCCTGATTCACCCTGATTGCCATTCATCTTCAAACGAATTCAGGTGCTTCATGTAAAATTGCACAAGATGATAAAATTTTTATTTGTAATCACAGTACCCATTAAAAAGAAAACAGCACTTACAACCACACACCTATCTAAGACTCTACCATTGTAAAATTCCTCTTGTCTGTGATGAAAATCTATCTCTCTTACTATTGTCTTTTAATCTGTCATGCCTGTAATAAATTGCCTCTATCTGTTATTGAAGATCTACAAGTCTCAGGCTCGACTAGAAAGCCACCTCAAGTCACATGACCAGAGCAACGACCTCAAGTGCCAGTTTTGCTCTAAGATGTTTACGTCAGCGCGCGAAGCAGCCATACATAAGCGGACACACTCTGACGGAAAACTCGTCTGTAAAGTGTGTGGCGAGGGGTTCGAGTCCCGCAGTGAGCACTACTTCCACAGCAAAGGCCACGAGTCAGGTAAGAACTGTGCGCACTGATTAATTGATTAACTCCGCAATGAATTTCATATTGGGACCAAGAAACAAACACGACTAGCAGCTGTGAGCAGCTCAGCAGAATTAATCAATTAAACAGCAGAAATAGTAGGAAAAAAACAGAAAAAAAAAGTCATTTTTTTTTTCTACATTAAAATTGGCTAGCTTAATTTTGTCAAAATTTTCTGAAACAACACAATAAATCAAATTACATGTACAATTTTCTTTGATTTTGTCAAAATTTGAGTGAAGACCAAGATTAAAACAAAGAATTTTAAAGATTGTTTGCGCCACTGTGATCAAATTCAACAGAATTTAGATGTTGTTTGCATATCAGATTAATTTCACAAGTTAAAATTTTGTTGTATTTGCTTATTGTCACTGTTCCATGTCAGCTTAAAAGTTGCATATCGGTATATTAAATAATTTTATATCAACACGTGAACTAAAAAACACCTGAGCATTCTCCCACCACACTACACACAACTTTCTCTTTGATCTTGACAGAGAAACGCCTGCACATTTGCTCAACATGTGGCAAATCTTTCATCACCGTGGCTGATCTAAATATCCACAAAAAAAGACACGAGCTCACAGAAGATGAGAAGAAATCAAAAGATCCTTTCGTATGCACCGTCTGTGGCAAGGTAAAGTGATGAAGTTTAAAAATTTAACATGCTAAATGTTGGAAATTGGAAAACCAATGAGATACTTGGAGAAAAGGTCTACCAGAAATGCACATCACTAAAAAGCTTGAGTCTACTAACAGTATTATCAAGAGAAAACTAAGTGAACAGAATTAGACGCTTTATTGCTTGCATGTTCCTGTTTTATTGTAAGAAAAACCACATGGTGGACATCATTAAACACCAAGGAGGTATGTTAAGGTAATGTCCCATTTTACGATGAATGAGAACAATTAGGAGGAATTTCAGAAGAGACTTTTACAATTTTTTTTTAATGGGCTACGATTGAGTTTGAATTTGGATCAATGCAAAAAGCCAAACTACAGGTTAAAATGATCACTGTTAAGATAATTAGAAATATATATATTCTAGTTTTTCAAATTAACCCTTTGATTTGTAATTCATCGCATATCAGAACAACAGTACTAGATGTATGGATACGACCCAGTCTCCCCTTTTTTCATTCCACTGAGAAGGATGATTTCTTCCCCCCCCCCCCCCCCCCCTCTCCCTCTCCATCTTACGCAGCAGTCTTACGGTCCACATGAAAGTTCACAGCGGCGAGTTTGATCTTGCCTGCGACTTCTGCCCCAAGAGGTTCAAAACTCCGGCAGAGCTGCGTCACCACAGGCGTGTACACACTAACGAAAAGCCCTACGTGTGTAGCGTGTGTGGACGCGCCTTCTCTCGACACAGCACGCTCGCCAACCACAAGAGATCTCATAATGGTGTGTGATTTTAGCAGTGACAAGTGTGCCACCAACCGGGTCCTTATTTGTTAAATTAACCTCTTGCGTACAGTGGCATATTTAACCACTTAACATAAACCCCTGATATACCTTTTGATTTGCCAACTTTTTATTTTATTTTATGAAAATCCGTAAATTTACGGAAAATTGGCAATACTGTAACAGGACAAACATCTGATAGTGACATTAATATATGAATAAATAAACCAGTTTTTTTTTTAATGCTAAGAATGTGTCTACATTATTTAAAATTTATCCATGAATATACTGAAAATTCTTTCATCAATTTGACATTTATCTATAACATATTTTAATACAACATTATGGAGAATTCCAAGTCGGTAAACTGTATCTTTGAAAACATTTCTTTTTTGATTAATATGTTAAAAAACTTTCCCATTTGTGTGTCTTATTCTCGTTTCTATTTTGATTCAACATTGTCAATTTCAGCGGAACGACCATTTCTGTGCGTTGTGTGTGGCGCATCTTTCAAACTGATGAACACTCTAAAGAAACATAGCACTATTCACAGTCGCGACAACAAGCCCATGGATATACCAGAAGAAGAAGGTAAAGGTGATACTTTTACCAGAGACTATAGAGAACAAGCGAGACGTTTCACAAAAAGAGCTCACAATGCTATTGATACATGGAGCTAGCGGGACCTGCGCTCACTCTATTTCTTTATTCAAAATAAGGCGGTTGGCCAATCTTCAGACAGAGTTTTTACTAAGGTTTAACAAAGAAGCTACCACCATAATTATCCCGCAAAACCCTCCTCGTAAAATTTCTCACTATTTCACAATTCCAGCTATTACTAAGAAAATGTTACTGTAATTTAATGACATTTACAATACTATTAATTAATGTAGATATAGCAAAGACATAAAACCATTTACAGTGGAATCGACATATAAGATAAAACTCTGTATTAGAAAAACTATGAGTTTATAAATATTAATAATAACTATTTCTGAGACACCAATATTAAGAAATGTTGGTTGCTCTAAAAATAAGTTTCAAACAATCATTATATTTTTATCTAACAGTAACACTTTGTACATTTTTTGTGTCCTTTGCCATATTCAAACAGGCAAACCACAAGACGAGATTGCAAAACTGGAAGAAGAGCCACAGCATTCTGGGAACATCCACTTTGACCTTGACCTTATAAGCGCAGACCCACAAAAGGAAGAAGAAACCACCAACCACAGCGCCACTGAGGAAATGCACACAGCCAACATTGTCCCGACTTTACCAGACTCAGACTTTGTGCCTCCTCCGCCCCCGTACCCGACAACATTCCAAAGTGTCCTGGAGTCGGTAGACGACACAACCCTGATCAGCAGTCAAAGTTTTGAACTCCCCCCAATCCACGCCCCCCATTTCACCGAGCTCGACGACATTGCTGACCAACTCAGCGAACAAACTCGGACATTACTCGGCCTGGCCTCGATCCCACGCGTGACCACTCCGGAGGTTTTCGCTTCCACTTCAAACCTCGACCCACTCCTCAGTTTTTCAGGGCAGACAACCCAGCATCCAACGTCGCCTTTCACTTTGACCGTACGACCCCCGCAGTTCCTGGCAAACACTCCTCCGTCCACCCAGCGAGTTCACGCTATTGGTCTACTCCAACCAACAAGCCAATTCACCAACAGGAGGGCTCTGAGTAGGACACCGATTCTGTCCCACCTTCTCGGCGCAGGCCCCCAAATCAGACCATCTCCACCACCACCAACCGAGACAACGCACAGGTTGTTTCAATTCCCTGCCAGGTTACAGTTTGCCACCCAAAGCCCCATAGTAAACACAAACCCGCAATCGTCTGTCCAAAATACTGAACCGGGCTCAAGCTCGATTGACCAGCCATTGTTCCGGCTCCAGAACCAGATGCGACAAGCAACGCCAATACAGCAAGGGCACCAGGACTTGCTCCGGCATCAAGTCCAAACTCTGGTCACGCCCACAAACCTCATTTTGAGATCGGTCGGGAATCTGTCAGACGACGGAGATGGCGTCTCCACCTTCCACGCCCAGACCCCGATACAAAACGTAAACCTCAACGACCAGGTACGCATTCTCCAGTCACAACTCACACAACAGTCGAACCCCACCGCCTTCGCAAACACAGGGCAAACACTCGTCTTACTGAGCGCAACGAGCTCTGCCGGCCAGCAGGATATTCTCTCAGACGAGAACGCGGGTGCTCTATCTCTGCACCCGCCCGACAACATATCGGGAGGAAATGAGGATGATATACTAGGACAAAATGAGGGTGATATACTGGGACAAAATGAGGGGGATATACTAGGAGAAAATGAAGATATACTAGGAGAGGCTGTAGTAGGGGAGGGAGATGAGGAAGAGGAAGAAGAAGAGGAGGAGAGTAATGAGACAGAATCTATCCCAAGTCTGTTAGATCTGACTAACACAACCACATACACATATTACTATTACTGATAGATGTGGTCTCTATACCAACACAAGCATGTACACATATTAATACTACTGATAGTTGTGGTATTAGACCAACACAACCACATACCCGTATTACTACTTCTGATAGTTGTGGCCTCTAGACCAACACAAAAACATACATGTATTAGTACTACTGATAGTTGTAAAAAAATTAAAAAGAAATAAAAACAAGAGAAATTAATCCATGTAGATGACAACAGAAAGAAAAAAGCTTAATTGTGACTTTATCACATGATATAGACTGCAGTTGAATCAAAAGTTGAATAAAACAGAAATAAAAAAAAGTCAAAATACAGATGTTTTCTGTGTGTACTTTTTTTTCTAACAAGAAATCTCTTTATTACTGAGTTTTACTCTACTAATAAGTCTAATTAAGAGGAACACTTTTAAGGACATTTATTTGATTAACACAAGATACCCCAGGTGTAGTGAAAAAACATAAAGACGCTTTGTTTGTTTGTTTGTTGTTTAGCGACGATACCAGCACTATGATGGGTTCTCATACTAACATCTGACAATTACGTTCCTCCACACAGAGTCAGTGCAGGAATACCGTGACTCCTGAATCAGCTGGTCTCATCATCTTGACACCAGTTCAACCAGTAGGGGGTGAAATCGGACAATTAAATTCATGACCAATTGTAGGTTTTGAACCAGGGACCTTCCAATTGACGACCAACGCTCTACCGACTGCACCAATCATTTATCCATCAATGTTGGTTATGCCCAGAACAAATTTCCAAACTGGACCAATAAAGTTCATCGTATCTTATATGATCATTATTTTTTTTTACGGAACTCCTCACATGCAGTGACATAGCATATTGAATCACAAAACATAAGCCCTAGATTAACCGTTTCCGAACTTTAACATACCAACTTCTTTTTATACGGAATATCCGCGAGTAAACGAAAAACTGGCATCACTGAACACAAAGACTGTCAGACCTACCCTGCTGAGCCTCCGCCTGTCGCTGGCGTAATCTATACGGGGTGCTGGACTCCATTTTCTTGTGGTCTCGCACAGCAGCTACGCCGAGAGATCGTTTAGGAGTCAATTGTCCTGGAAAAAGGGATTAAGTAAATTATCGGAGTCAATTGTCCTGGAAGAGGCATTAAGTAAATTATCGGAGTCAACTGTCCTGGAAAAAGGGGATTAAGTAAATTATCAATGCTATGCTGTCTACTGATATTCAACACACATAAATCGAGTTTTCACACAACTGGACCTATTTTTCCCTAGGACACTCCATTTACAATTCTGACTTCAGCCTATTTAAAAAGCAAATACAAATATCTTTTATGTGATATTTCTAGGTATATCTCCCTGAGATCGAATTTTGCAAGTGTCAGCTGTAAATTCTTTTAAAATGAAATGAATTAAGGTTTCAAATGTTTCTTTAAGAGAGACTGGATGAATCAAATTTTTTTATAACAACCATATGAGTTATGAGCCTGACATTGTGAAAAAGAAAATCTTTGTCTTTTATCCATTATACATTTTTGGTGTGAGCAAATTATTTAAATCAAATTAACTGAATTATCAGCAAATGTTCTGGACTGATAAGTTTTACCAATATTTGAAGATACAAATACAAATATAAAAAAAAAAAATATAATAGAACAAGCACTGTGCAAAAATTACAAAGTAGGGGCCTACTTTTTTAAAAATCTTATTCACAAAGTCACCCTGAGGTTGCTAACCCAAGCTGGTAGACAAAAGGATAAAATTCTTAATATGATTGCCTTATAAAACAATTCAAAGTTTTATCAACAATAAAAATGTTTTTAGCCTCTAACAAAATACTCTCTGAAGAAGTTTTGAGCTTAAAGTTCGTAGGTGAGGATGTCAGTCGAGTTTTCCATTGATTGTGACCCCTAAGTACTTACACTTTTGAACTCTATCTGTTTCCCCTTTCAGTTCTAGTGGTAGGTGGGACATTATTTTTTACTCTGAAATCATATGTTTTTTTTTCTTCTTTACATTTAGGTAGAGATTGTGAGTATCGCTCCAGTTTTGAAATTTAGAAACTACTTCGTAATGTTTTAAAAGATCGTCTTTCACTTTACTATAACACAAAATCTACTTGAATCAAGAGCTGCCTCCCACCTGGGTTCAAACTCTGCCTGTCTGACAGTCTCGGAGATTTCTTGGCACGGTTCGGTGAGAGGTTTTCTTTCTTACTCTTCAGATGTGCCAGTGGTGATGCAACAGCCCTACTCGGGCTTTTCCCTGCTGTGGTGGGCGAGAAACTATCGAGGGCTGCGGGAAACGATTAACAAACAAAAAATCAATAAATAAATACTGCATATATAACTATATGTATATATTAATTATATAAATCAATATTTTACTTCCAAAAATTCAAATCTGGAAAGAAAAAAATTAACCTCACCTATAAATTTGAATGGAGTAAAGAAAACTATTATGAAAAAGAGGACACATTTGGTAAAAAGGTATCAAAGGTATCAATCTATGCTCTTTACAATAAATAATGAAAATGCAAGAATTTATGTTTTTTACTCTTAACAGGAAAAGAAAAAATTGTTTAAAAAATATATAAAAACAAAAGCAAAAAAAAAAAAAAAAATTACAAATAGTGTAAAAAATCTGAAGGATACTTGTTCTTTAGATACAAGATTAGATGCTCAGCTTTCTTATGACAATACTGAGTACAAACACACCTTTAGAGACCATCTGCCCTGATTTTTTCGGAGTGCGGAACTTGAAGACACTTTTGCCAATCATGGGTTCCTCATCATCTTGCAACAGTGTCTCACCGTCTGCATATAAACGAAACGAAAATCAAAATCACAATTTTATTGTTTTTTTCCCCATGCTAGATATGGAGTACTTAATACTTTCCCATTGTTTAAAAAAAAAAAATGGAATGATCACGATATAATTAAGCTGAATAGAATTCCCAACACTGAATCGCATTGGAGTTTAGGATTCCCCTGAGATTCCTATGAGACGAAACGAGAGAGAGAGAGAGACAGAGAGATAGGAGAAGTAACACAATACATGTAATAAGTTTTTGTAAGACTAAGAGAAGAGAAAGAAAGTAGTTGTAAATTTCAAGTTTAGAAATCACATCCTAACCAAACAGAATTTAGTTTGGAACAGCAGAACTTTTTAACTAAAGCTGACTGTCTACCACGAAATCACAAAATCGGTATTGTATTACCACTTTTGCAATATTTATAAATTTTCGTTCTTTTCAAAACTGGGACCTTTTCTGTACAAATTACTGTAGTAAAAATTCCCTGTTTAGATCCATGACCTACCAAAACGAACAAGCTGATCTTCCTCCTCATCACTAGACTCTTCATCTTGGGTGTTGGCCTTTCCTCTTTGGTCAGAAAAGGTATACTGAAGATGGCTTTTAGCATCTGATCATAAAGTAAGACAATTAAATTAAAATTAAAACTGTAATTAAATCTGGTAATAAAATAATATTTATACATTTTAAAAGCATTTATAATCTACTTTAATTAAACTATTTTCAACAGAAACGCTATAAAATTATTTTAATTTTGTAGGTCCTAGATCAAGGTTTTTACTTTTTGTTATAAATAAACATTCATGACTAATTCAGGAGGTCCTTGCTAACATTATTTTGGTGTTCAAAAAGTAGCTGAGTCTGTCCAAACTATATTGTTTCTGTCTAACATGCACCAGAATGTCAGAGTTTTAACACTGAAAGAGAACCCTAGAAAAAGTACAGAATTTTAGCAGCTAGGCCTACGTATTGCTATATTTTCATTTGAACCGTAATATAATCCTTTTTTTAAGTTCAAGATGGCCCGATCAGGATCAACTATTATCTAGCCTATAGTATGGATAGGCTTACATCTAGCAAAATTTTGACTAAGCACTATATTATAACACTAACAGTGTAAAAAGCAAAATCTACGTGTACATGAATGTATAGATGTATATTTATAATGATTGCTGATTGTGGGATTAGAACCCTGAATTTGTAGATGTGTCGGCATCGAACTAGATAGTAATAAGTAGTATAATAATTTATCCCCTTTGAACAAAAAGTGCACATCTCCATTATCCACCCATAGGCCACGCAATGTTTAACTATCCTGGTCAACCAAAAAAAGAAAAGAAGAATGCTTTAGGCCTATTATGATTGTTTTCAGATCCTGGCTCTCCAAGTAGATCTAGCTGTCAAATAAATTACTGCAGTCGAGACAGTGATGCGATATATATAACAAATATATATACAAATATTTATTTATAAAATATCTCACCAACTCCAGATGTAGTCTTTCTTAACTTCTTGTTTTCATCAATGCCTTGAAGTGGTAGAATGTGTTGCACAATCTGGTCGGATCCAACGTTTTTGATCTCAACAGAGCATTTGGTTTTCATTCCATGTCTGCTTGACATTTGACTAATTTTCTTTTCAATTGACATTTTGAATTTGACTAGAGCTAGATCTAAATTTATATTATGAAAGCAGTCTGCAATGAGGCAGCAATGAAACTGTGCAGAACGATAGCACGATAGAAAGGTAACTTAGATTTTCAGTTTTCTAGAGTAGACTCTAGAAGCAGAATCTATACATAACTCGATTTAGAAACAAATCTGCATTAGACTCCGGAGTGTTAAATAAGTTACGAATTCTATAGATCAAGAATGCATATTCAGACATACATTAATTGCAATCAACAGTCTAAGTCTAGGCCTATGAGAACTTGGGAAAACAGTGCAATGTAATAACAACCCCCCTGCAATGCTAAACAACACGGGTGTAGATCTACTCTGATCTAGCTATTTGGCTTCTTAGATCTTTATAGTTTCCCTTTCGAGACAAGTTTAGTTTTCATTTCGTGACATCTGTGTTGGTAAATAAAGCGCGAAAAGGGGAGCTACTGTAAAATATTTACTACAAAATCAAGAGCCACAAAAATTGGGTCCAACAACTCTCACATGACCACTTTGCCTCAGAAAATTCCATTACATTAATTGCAATGAAGCCTACAGTCAATAGAGTATTTATTTTGCTTACGGGTAAATTTAACTGTTCTGCCGTCTCATCGTCAAAGAAAGCCTATGGTTAAAAGCAACCTTGTTGTTTTTTTATGTTGCTGTTGTTTGTTTTAATCTCGCAGTCGTAACCGGCTCGCCAGAGTCCGCAACCGCACCATCAGCACAATCAATGAATCATGTAGCTCAACCGTTCTAGTTGGTTAAATTGTCCGGTTGAACACATCCATAGTTACAGGTTTTTATTTGTTGCGTCGACTTCTTTAAGAATGTCCATCCAACAAAAATGTAACGTTTTTGACTGGCCCATCTGTATGTTATGTCCACCAGCTTCACACAGTATTCAAGTCTTCACATAATATTATTGCTCATCTCTTATTCATTTCAGGGCGTTCTTGGTTTTAATACGCTAAGGTCCAATACCATGGCGTTCTATTGACGTCATTTTCATCACGATTCACGACCGCCTGTGCGTCTATTTTGTTGTTGTTGTTGTTGTTGTTGTTGTTGTTGTTGTGTTTTTTTTTTGTGTGTTTTTTTTTTTGCCAGCACCCCGTAAACTAGGGATGGCGATGGTGGATCTTCGTGTAATTCAGCCTCAAGCATATCAGTATTTATTATTATAAACAAAAATAATTGATAAGAGCAATACAATTTATTAATACCTAAAATGATTGATAAGAGTTTAAGGTTAGAGTTAGGAATAGGTTTATGGTTAGGATAAGGTGTTAGGAAGTATTGTGTTTTAAAATGCATGTAGGCCCTAATTAAACTATATATTATAATTTATCCTGAATATTTTAGCTTCCTAGATTACAACAGAATAAATTTGCATTATGATCAGAACCATTATGAATAGAGGCAATTATAACACTGGAATAGCCAGAGACCTTGTCAACAATTAGGCGACACCCGGAGCGCCTCTAAATTTGCAATGACAAAATCTATTTGTGGTAACGATAATGGCGAACTTTTTGAATCTTCTTTGAGCAGAGGTGACAAGTTTCTACGCATCATAATAATGATGACATTTTAGGGTGTAAAAATTATGATGGCCATGAGAAAAAAAAAACAAAAAAGAAAAAAAAAACAGAGGATAGATGCGATATGAATTGAATATGACATATATAAAAAAAATAAATTATAATATTTTAGGTTAGTCATATTGCCCTTATTGATACTTCTACTAAATATCTAAATCTAATCTAGTTCAAGATTATAATCTAAAAATAATATTGATGTTCTTGTACATTCTAAATATCGTACACACCACTCCGGAAGTTGTGCATAATCGCCGAAAATAGACCAACAATCTTAACCACGTGATAGAATTTGGCCTACTTATATGGTATAGATAGTGGTTGTGGAGACACCCAGAGTTCGTCAACAGATCGCCCAAACGCGCCAATCCACACAGGGGGTGATAACTCCCAACGTCTCCAAGATGAAGACTGCTAAGATCGTGTGCGTAGCCCCTGTTGTCATGGCAACTGTAACCCTTGCAGTATTGCGTAAGTTTCCATTTACTTCGCATTAGGTCAATGAGAACGCTATCACTTTAGCCACCTGATCGCACCCCCTACCTCCTGAGAAAGAGAGAGAGAGAGAGAGAGAGAGAGAGAGAGAGAGAGAGGAGGAGAGAGAGAAAGAGAGAGAGAGAGAGAGAGAGAGAGAGAGAGAGAGAGAGAGAGAGGAGGTGGAGGGAAAATGTGATGCCCTCTTTTGATGAGACTGTATCCTTTATTTCCATTAAGCTGTCTCACCAACTCCAGATGTAGATGTAGTCTTTCTCAACTTCTTGTTTTCATCAATGCCTTGAAGTGGTAGAATGTGTTGCACAATCTGGTCGGATCCAACGTTTTTGATCTCAACAGAGCATTTGGTTTTCATTCCATGTCTGCTTGACATTTGACTCATTTTCTTTTCATTTGACATTTTTAATAATTTGGCTAGAGATATATCTAAATTTATATTAGGAAAGCAGTCTGCAATGAAACTGTGCAGAACGATAGCACGACAGAAAGGTAACTTAGATTTTCAGCTTTCTAGAGTAGACTCTAGAAAGCAGAATCTATACAAAATAAAAAAACATAGATTTAAAAACAAATCTACATAAGACTCCGGAGCGTTTAAAATAAGTTACGAATTCTATAGATCAAGAATGCATATTCAGACATACATTAATGGCAATCAACAGTCTAAGTCTAGGCCTATGAGAACTTGGGAAAACAGTGCAATGTAATAACAACCCCCTGCAATGCTAAACAACACGGGTGTAGATCTAGCTATTTGGCTTCTTAGGTCTTTCCCGTCTTTCAAGTTTCCCTTTCGAGACAAGTTTAGTTTTCATTTCGTGACATCTGTGTTGGTAAATAAAGCGCGAAAAGGGGAGCTACTGTAAAATATTTACTACAAAATCAGGAGCCACCAAAATAAGGTCCAACAACTATAATATGACCACTTTGCCTCAGAAAATGCCCATACATTTATTGCAATGAAGCCTACAGTAATCGAGTATTTATTTTGCTTACGGGCTAATTTGACTATTCTGTCGTCTCATCGTCAAAGAAAGGCAATGGTTAAAAGCAATGTTGTTTTTTTTTTATGTTGCTGTTGCTTGTTTTAATCTCGCAGTCGTAACCGGCTCGCCAGAGTCCGCAACCGCACCATCAGCACAATCAATGAATCATGTGGCTCAACCGTTCCAGTAGTTTAAATTGTTCGGTTGAACACATCCTTAGTTACAGGTTTTTATTTGTTGCGTCGACTTCTTTAAGGGTGTCAATCCAACAAAAAAAGGAAACGTTTTTAACTGGTCCATCTGTGTGTTATGTCCACCAGCTTCACACCGTATTAAAGTCTTCCCATTTTGCTCATCTCTTATTAATTTTTCAGGGCGTTCTTGGTTTTAATACGCTAAGGTCCAATATCATGGCGTTCTATTGACTCGTCATTTTCATCACGATTCATGACAGCCTGTGCGTCTTCTTCACTTTCGCTTGTGCTTTTTTTTATGTTTTTTTTTTTTTTTTTCCCCAGCACCCCGTAAACTAGGGATGGCGATGGTGGATCTTCGTGTAATTCAGCCTCAAGCATATCATTATTTATTATTATAAACAAAAATGATTGATAAGAGCAATACAATTTATTATTACCTAAAATGATTGATACGAGTTTAGGGTTAGAAATAGGGTTAGAGTTAGGAATAGGTTACCGTTTATGGTTAAGATAAGGGTTAGGTTAGGGTTAGTGTTAGAATAAGAGTTATGGTTAGGGCAAGGGCTAGGGTTAGGGTTGAGGTTAGAGTTAGGGTAAGGGTTAGGGTTAGGGTTAGGGTTAGGGTTAGGGTTAGGGTTATGGTTAGGGTTAGGGTTAGGGTTAAGGTAAGGGTTAAGGTTAGTGTTAAGGTTATAATAAGGGTTTGGGTTTTGGTTATGGTTAAGGAAGTATTAGGGTTGGGATTATGGTCAGAAATAGGGTTAAGGTTTTAAGAAGTATTACGAGGAGTTGTAAGAGATGGAAGGATTTAAGAAGTATTACGAGGAGATGTAAGAGGTGGTTATAAGAAGTGTTGTACGAAATGGTAAAATGAAGTGTTGTAAGAGATGGTAATAAGAAATGTAGTAAGAGATGGTAATAAGAAGTGTTGTAAGAGATGGTAATAAGAAGTGTTGTAAGAGATGGTAATAAGAAGTGTTGTAAGAGATGGTAATAAGAAGTGTTGTAAGAGATGGTAATAAGAAGTGTTGTAAGAGATGGTAATAAGAAGTGTTGTAAGAGATGGTAATAAGAAGTGTTGTAAGAGATGGTAATAAGAAGTGTTGTAAGAGATGGTAATAAGAAGTGTTGTAAGAGATGGTAATAAGAAGTGTTGTAAGAGATGGTAATAAGAAGTGTTGTAAGAGATGGTAATAAGAAGTGTTGTAAGAGATGGTAATAAGAAGTGTTGTAAGAGATGGTAATAAGAAGTGTTGTAAGAGATGGTAATAAGAAGTGTTGTAAGAGATGGTAATAAGAAGTGTTGTAAGAGATGGTAATAAGAAGTGTTGTAAGAGATGGTAATAAGAAGTGTTGTAAGAGATGGTAATAAGAAGTGTTGTAAGAGATGGTAACCATCATTTATCGATCATCAGAAGCTGGTTATTGAGAAATCAATGGGGTTCGCCAGTCCTGGAAAAGAGGAACACGACATATACGTTAAAAAAGCAACAACATTTCTTCAACCGTTTATAACATAAAATTTTACAGATTCATTTATACACCATAAATTTGTCATGTACGTATCGCACAGGTTGTTTCCACAAAAAGGTGTTTTTATCCTTCTCAACACATTAATTTTCTCTTAGCCTCACGTTGCCTATACCAGAGTGGGGCGAACTGGCTCTAGTGATAGAACGTTGGTCTGCAGATCGGGAGGTCGACGTTTTGAATCCCACAATCAGAAAATATACTCCTACAATTTCTTCACTGGTAACCGGTTGGGTCGGTGTTAGTATAATGTGGGATAATGTGACCGGATGAGACACGAGTCATGGTATCCCCGTCTTGTCTCGTGTGTGGCATCATACAAAAATGTCAGACGACCGTCTTGAGGCCCGTCCATAATAAAGCCTATAATAGTGCTGACGTTGGACGTTAAACCAACTGAAATCAACGTTTACACCTGCATATTTTACCTTGAAAATTTAACCGTAGCGTGATGCCGTTTTATGTTTTTTTAAAGATGTGTCCTATATGTTTACATGCCTTTAAACTATCCCCTTCTCTTTATTTCTAGGGGCGCGGTAGCCCTGGGGTAGAACATCGGTTTCCGACGCAGAAGGCCCGTGGTTCGAACCCTGTCAATTTCGCTACCTCGTGGTTGTGTCGTTGTCATTTGAATGTAACCGGCTGAGATACGAAGCAGAAGTTTTAGGAGTTGTAATAATCTATTTCGGCGTAATTATGACCCTGTGCTCATTGATCATGAATGTGCAAAAGTTGCTTTTTTCCACACACAAAAAAACAACAAAACAACAACGACCAACAAACAAAGAAATGTTATTTTGAATTGAACCCTTTCATTCGTCATAGTTACATTAAAACTCGCACTTTTTATCTCTACTTACTCTCCCGTCTCGCCTCCGTGTACATAAACGCTCACCTCTGACCTGTATATCCATGAACTCTCAACTTTTGACCTCTACGTGCATGAGCAGACGTATTTGCCTCCCGGGAGGCGCTGGGGTTTAGCGGTCAGCCGGTCATTCTGGCAGCAAAACAGGGCCTTCCCGAGCGCCTTGGCACTGCGTTTCCCCGCACAAGGGTTCTTCCCAAAGCCCCCGAACCATTGAAGACAGTCTTGAGGGGGGAGAGAGAGAGAAACAACCATCGGCGGATAAGCATTGTGGAAAACTGAATGTTCATTACAACTCTATATTTTAATAATAATAATAATAATAATAATAATAATAACAACAACAACAACAACAACAACAACAACAACAACAACAACAACAATAACAACAACAATAACAACAACAACAACAACATCAACAACATTAGTAACTACAATATTAGTAATAATATAAAATAAGGTTTCGTAAATGTATGCAACACGGCAATGTCTAATTGTTATCTTCCACTAGATTTTTCCGAAGAAAAAAACAAGTCGGAAACAGAGCTAGCTTCCAATTGAGATTCAAACAGCGGACCCACTGTTTGTCAGTGTAGACCACTACATGCTGGACTATCTAGCACCGCCAATACATGACTTTGCACAGCATGATGCGAAGTAAAAAAAAATGGAAACTTACCAGGGGCAGCAACGGTTACCGTTGTCATGACAGCAAGGGCCAAGCATACGATCAGAGCAGTCTTCATCTTGGTGGAGTTGCGAGTTGTCTTCCCCTGTGTGGATTGGCGCGCTTTGGTGATCTGTTGGAGAACTTCGAGTGTTGGCCAAATGTGGACACCGCTTCATTATATAGCCTTCCCTTCTGCTTATAAATTCCAAAAAATACAATTGCGTCTATTGTGAGTGGTAGTGATTTGAATGTATAAGTATTCAGTACATGTATAATAATCATGCCATTGATGTTATTCGGGATCGATAAGACTCATGCATTTTAAATTCATTCTCCAAATGTATTAGTATAGTGTGCCCTACATTTTAAGTTTTAAATTTGTTTTTATTATAATTATTTTACATGCCGATTCTGGTTGATTACGTAGTTGGTAGCTTAAGAACAACCCCCCCCCCCCCCCCAAAAAAAAAAAAAAAAAAAAAAAGATGCACACAAAAACGCAATCTAAAACTGTAATAATCTTTATATGTTTAAAACCACTTTTTCCTAACCTCGCTTATCTCGAAAAAGGCGATTGTTTATAACTGGTACTCGTAAAATGTCGAGCGATTAGAAAAAAAGTTCATTTCTATAAGTTAGTGCATTTAAATAAATCGCGTCTTTGTGTGAAACCTACATTTGATAATGTAGTAGGGCAAAAATGATGTCACCAGTCTGTGTCTGTTTAAAAATAATAATAATGATAAAGTATAGAGACAAGAAGAGTAGGCCAAATCCAAGAGTCTTGTCTAATTCCCACATTTTGTAATGTAAAGGGAGAAAGACAGGAGATCAAATTCCACTTCGAGTAAAAGTCTAACGGTTTTGGGTGGCTGAACGGTTAGCGTGGATGCCTGCTCCTGTTCTGGCAATGCGAAGAGGTGCAGGTTCGATCCCTATCCAAGTTATTAGGATTAGAATGCCCGGTATATAGAGTGTCTAAATCATAACTCTTGAAACACTATAAATGTTTGAAGTTCGAGGATCAATTCAGGCGCAGGGGTAACTGAAAATGTTGTGGGTAAGGATAGTAAAAAGGCCTTATGACTATTGGTTTATCGTCTGAGACAGAAGTCATGGTACCCCCACCCTGTCTCGTGTGTGGCAGCACATAAAATTGTCAGACGTCAGTCTTTGGGCCCGTCCACAATATAGCCTATATAGTGCTGATGTTGGGCGTAAAACCAACTCAACAACAACAACAACTATATAGTGCTGATGTTGGGCGTAAAACCAACTCAACAACAACAACAACTGAACAACGCGTGTGACGTGGCGTTTTTGTTTTTGTTTTATTTAACTTATGTCTTCTGATCCACAAAGATGTTTCAGGTATATAAGAAAAATTAAGGTTAAACAACATTTGAGTGAAACCGTTCCAGAACATGTGGAAATATATAAATGACAACGTATAAAATTTCAGTTGTATGCTTTATTCTGCCTATAATCAAACTATCAATCATATAATAATAATAATAATAATAATAATAATAATAATAAAACTTTTCATTATATAATAGAACAGTAATGCACACACATTACGACCAGTATTCAAAGAGGCAATTAAGTCCCTTGAATTAATAACGAGAACGAATACTATACGTATAATAAGCGTGATTATAAAAAGAAAATAAAGAAGAAATAAGAAAAAAGAGAGAGAAAGAAATTTTTTTTTAAAAGAAGAGAAAAGATTTCATTTAATAAAAAAAAAAAAGCAGGAAGCAAAAATATATTAACTGTTGGCAAGAGGCCAAAAATGTCCTCTTTAAAAAAGAACCGGTTTACAGACAATCACATCGTGTTCAACCTGTTCATATGAACTGGGTCCCAGCTTGTATCTAATGTTTAAATTACATGATTTATCCTGCATACGATTAACCTCATTATTATATAAAAGTGCAATAACGCATTCATATCACCATCAATATTGAAAGAAGCAATTAATAACCAGAGCGAAAACTTTTTGTTTTGTTTTGTTTGTATGGTATGTTTTTTGTTGGTTTTTTTTTTTACTTAAAAGCTTATAAGGCAATTTTTGTGTGTGTAAATCTAGGTTAAAATAATACCTAAAGTGACACCATTCAAAGACATTTGGGTGAACTTAAAATGCATGTAGGCCCTTATTAAACTATATAACTTATCCTGAATATTTTAGCTTCATAGATTACAACAGAATAAATTTGCATTAGGATCAGAATCATTATGAATAGAGGCAATCATAACACTGGAATAGCCAGAGACCTTGTCAACAATTAGGCGATACCCGGAGCGCCTCTTTATTTGCGGTGACAAAATCTATTTGTGGTAACGTAATGGCTTACTTTTTGAATCTTCTTTGAGCAGAGGTGACAAGTTTCTACGCATCATAATAATGATGACATTTTGGGGTGTAAACATTATGATCGCCATGAGTGTAAACAAACATATAAACTATGGATAGATGCGATATGAATTGAATACCACATTTATAATAAAATTAAATTATAATATTTTAGGTTGGTCATGTTGCCCTTATTGATGCTTCTACTAAATATCTAGATCTAATCTAGTTCAAGATTATACTCTAACAATAATATTGTTGTTCTTGAACCTTCTAAATATCGTACACACCACTCCGGAAGTTGTGCATGTCGCCGAAAATAGACCAACAATCTTAACCACGAGATAGAGTTTGGCCTACTTACATGGTATAGATAGTGGTTGTGGCGACATCCGGAGTTCGTCAACAAATCGCCCAAAGCGCCAACCCACACAGGGGGTGATAACTCCCAACGTCTCAACCGCTAAGATTGTGTGCTTAACACATGTTGTCATGGCAACTGTAACACTTGCTGCATTGCGTAAGTTTCCATTTACTTCGCATTAGGTCAATGAGAACGCTATCACTTTAGCCACCTGATCGCACCCCCTACCTCCTGAGAAAGAGAGAGAGAGAGAGAGAGAGAGAGAGAGAGAGAGAGAGAGAGAGAGAGAGAGAGAGAGAGAGAGAGAGAGAGAGAGAGGAGGTGGAGGGAGAATGTGATGCCCCCTTTTGATGAGACTGTATCCTTTATTTCCATTAAACTGTCTCACCAACTCCAGATGTAGATCTAGTCTTTCTCAACTTCCTGTTTTCATCAATGCCTTGAAGTGGTAGAATGTGTTGGCTTGACATTTGACTCATTTTCTTTTCATTGGACATTTTTAATAATTTGGCTAGAGCTAGATCTAAATTTATAGTAGGAAAGCAGTCTGCAATGAAACTGTGCAGAGCGATAGCACTATAGATGTCTATAATAAAGGTATCTTAGATGTTCAATTTTCTAAAGTAGACTCTAAAACTAGAAGCAGAATCTATACATAACTTGATTTATAAATAAATTCTGCATCAGACTCCGGAGTATTAAATTGGTTACGAATTCTATAGATCCAGAATGCATTCAGACCTACATTACTTGTAATCAACAGTCTAAGTCTAGGCCTACTTAATTCTGAGAGCTTGGGAAAACAGTGCAATGTAATAACAACACACTGCAGTGCTAAACAAAACCGGTGCATGTATTTGGCTTCTTATGTCTTTCAAGTTTCCCTAGTAGTTTAGTTTTCATTTCGTGACATCTGTGTTGGTAAATAAAGCGCGAAAAGGGGAGCTACTGTAAAATATTTACTCCAAAATCAGGAGCCACGAAAATAAGGTCCAGCAATATAATATGACCACTTAGCCTCAGAAAATTCCCATGCGTTAATTGCAATGAAGCCTACAGTAAATCGAGTATTTATTTTGCTTACGAGCCGATTTGACTGTTCTGTCGTCTCATCGCCAAAGAAAGGCAATGGTTAAAAGCAATGTTGTTGTTTTTTTATGTTGCTGTTGTTTGTTTCAATCTCGCAGTCGTAACCGGCTCGCCAGAGTCCGCAACCGCACCATCAGCACAGTCATGTGGCTCAACCGTTCCAGTCGGTTAAATTGTTAGGTTGAACACATCCAAAGGAACAGGTTTTTATTTGTTGCATCGACTTCTTAAAGAATGTCAATCCAACAAAAAAGGAAACGTTTTTAACTGGCCCATCTGTATGTAATGTCCACCAGCTTCACACCGTATTCAAGTCTTCCCATTTTGCTCATCTCTTATTAATTTCAGGGCGTTCTTGATTTTAATACGCTAAGGTCCAATACCATGGCGTTCTATTGAATCGTCAATTTCATCACGATTCACGACAGCCTGTGCGTCTTCTTCACTTTCGCTTGTGGGTTTTTTTATGTTTTTTTTTTTTTGCTAGCACCTCGTAAACTAGGGATGGCGATGGTGGATCTTCGTGTAATTCAGCCTCAAGCATATCAGTATTTATTATAAACAAAAATAATTGATAAGAGCAATACAATTTATTAATACATACAATGATTGATACGAGTTTAGGGTTAGAAATAGGGTTAGAGTTAGGAATAGGTTACCGTTTATGGTTAAGATAAGGGTTAGGTTAGGGTTAGTGTTAGAATAAGAGTTATGGTTAGGGCAAGGGCTAGGGTTAGGGTTGAGGTTAGGTTAGGGTTAGTGTTAGAATAAGAGTTATGGTTAGGGCAAGGGCTAGGGTTAGGGTTGAGGTTAGAGTTAGGGTAAGGGTTATGGTTAGGGTTAGGTTTAGGGTTAGGGTTAAGGTAATGGTTAGGGTTAGTGTTAAGTTTAGGATAAGGGTTAGGGTTTTTGTTATGGTTATGGTTAAGGAAGTGTTAGGGTTGGGATTAGGGTCAGGAATAGGGTAAGGGTTAGGAATATGGTTAGGGTAAGGAGTTGTAAGAGATGGAACGGAATTAAGAAGTGTTACGATGAGTCGTAAGAGATGGTAATAAGAAGTGTTGTAAGAAATGGTAATAAGAAGTGTTGTAAGAGATGGTAATAAGAAGTGTTGTAAGAGATGGTAATAAGAAGTGTTGTAAGAGATGGTAATAAGAAGTGTTGTAAGAGATGGTAATAAGAAGTGTTGTAAGAGATGGTAATAAGAAGTGTTGTAAGAGATGGTAATAAGAAGTGTTGTAAGATGGTAATAAAGTGTTGTAAGGGATGTTGTACTTATTACTGTGTCTAGTCCTCAACACTTCTGTGTTGCGTCTCGATGTGCTTTCAAAGTGAACCGTTTTCTGCGGCGTCACAAAAACAATGTCTTGAACTTTTAGAAATTTTAGTATTTTACTCATTTGACGTCTGATGTATTGAGCCTCTCTCTCTCTCTCTCTCTCTCTCTCTCTCTCTCTCTCTCTCTCTCTCTCTCTCTCTCTCTCTCCCTCTCTCTCTGTCTCTCTCTGTCTCTCTCTCTCTCTCTGTCTCTCTCTCTCTCTCTCTCTCTCTCTCTCTCTCTCTCTCTCTCTCTCTCTCTCTCTCTCTCTCTCTCTCTCTCTCTTTCTCTCCCCACCCCCGTTTTTCGTATGACTAGAATCAGACAGTCCTGGTGTTATCTTTAAATAATAGAGAGAACTTTAGAGGGAGCGGGGGGTCTTTTTGAGACCCGTCAATGTTGTTTTGTACAGCCTTGTTGAATGTCACGTTATAAATAAACAATTTATTTATTATACATACATGAACTCACAAAATGCAACAATTCACTAGACGTATTTTAGATTGTACAAATTTCTTTATTTTATTTATCTTAATTTAGGAACTCAGCGGCCTAAATCAGAAATCAATTTGTCATCATTGGTGGATGGCCATCATTTATCGATCATCAGAAGCTGGTTATTGAGAAATCAATGGGATCCCCCAGTGCTGGAAAAGAAGAACACGGCATATATGTTAAAAAAGCAACAACAAAAAACAAAAGCAACCACATTTCTTCAACCGTTTATAACATAATTACAGATACATTTATACACAATAAATTTGTCATTTACGTATCGCACAGGTTGTTTCCACAAAGAGAAGTGTTTTTATCCTTCTCAACACATTTACTCTTAGAAGTTGCCTACACCTTAAGGGCTCAAGTGGTAGAACGTTGGTCTGCAGATCGGGAGGTCCGCGTTTTGAATCCCACAATCGGCAAATATATTCTTACAATTTCTTCCCTTGTAACCGGTTGGGTCGGTGTTAGTACAAGTGTGTATAATGTGACCGGATGAGACATGAGTCATGGTATCCCCGTCTTGTCTCGTGTGTGGCAGCAAACAAAATTCTCAGACGACCGTCTTGAGGCCCGTCCATAATAAAGCCTATTATAGCGCTGACGTTGGACGTTAAATCAACTCAACTACTACTACTCCCTTGGTTTCTCATTAGCCTTACTTTTCACTTTACCCATTTTATCCTCAATGTTTCTTCTTAAAAATGTATCTACTAAAAATAATGTATCTGTGCAGTTTCTTCAGAGTTCCTCTGGTGACTTTCCAGATTTCGCAGATCCACACATTAGTATGCCTACTGATTTAACGTTTCAATTAAGAAGTCTGATCTTGAGTTTAAAAGCTGATTTAACGTTTCAATTAAGAAGTCTGATCTTGATTTTAAAAGCGTACTGCCTTACGAGGATTCCATTTTACAGGTGTTTTTTTTTTTACATGTAGAATATACGAAGATGAAGTTTTAGGAGTTGTAATAATCTATTTCGGCGTAATTATGACCCTGTGCTCATTGCTCATGAATGTGTAAAAGTCGTTTTTTTCACACAAAAAAAAGCAACAACAAAAACAACAGCAACAAACAAAGAAATGTTATTTTGAATTGAACCCTTTCAATCGTCATAAGGCCCTGTTTTGCTGCCAGAATGACCGGCTGACCGCTAAACCCCAGCGCCTCCCGGGAGGCAAATACGTCTGCTCATGCACGTAGAGGTCAAAAGTTGAGAGTTCATGGATATCAGGTCAGAGGTGAGCGTTTATGTACACGGAGGCGAGACGGGAGAGTAAGTAGAGATAAAAAGTGCGAGTTTTAATGTAACTATGACGAATGAAAGGGTTCAATTCAAAATAACATTTCTTTGTTTGTTGGTCGTTGTTGTTGTTTTGTTGTTGTTGTTTTTTTTCGTAAGGCAGTACGCTTTTAAACTCAAGATCAGATTTCTTAATTGAAACGTTAAAATCAGTAGGGCCTACCTATGTGTCGATCTGTGAAATCTGGAAAGTCACCAGAGGAACTCTGAA
>RQTK01000038.1:1003871-1030407 GCA_003991915.1 Elysia chlorotica | reverse complement strand
CGAGCGATTAAAAAAAAATTCATTTCTATAACTATAAGTTAGTTCATTTAAATAAATCGCGTCTTTGTGTGAAACCTACATTTGATAATGTAGTAGGGCAAAAATGATACATTGTATCGCCAGTCTGTGTCTGTTTAAAAATGATAATAATGATAAAGTATAGAGACAAGAAGAGTAGGCCAAATCCAAGAGTCTTGTCTAATTCCCACATTTCGTAATGTAAAGGGAGAAAGACACGAGACCAAATTCCACGTCGAGTAAAAGTCTAACGAGTTTGGGTGGCTGAGCGGTTAGCGTGGATGCCTGCTCCTGTTCTGGCAACGCGAAGAGGTGCAGGTTCGATCCCTATCCAAGTTATTAGGATTAGAATGCCCGGTATATAGAGTGTCTAAATCATAACTCTTGAAACAGTATAAATGTTTGAAGTTCGAGGATCAATTCAGGCGCAGGGGTAACTGAAAATGTTGTGAGTAAGGATAGTAAAAAGACCGTATGAGTCTATGACTATTGGCTTATCGCCTGTATGCCAATGAAAATATAAAAATAGCTCACGTCACGTTATTCCCCATAGAATTAGCACTGTGAGCTCTTTTTGTGAAACGTCTCACTAAATCTATAGTCTCTGGTTTCTCCGGTCGTATTTTAGATTCTTTTGCAAAACAGATAATTGCTTAGGATTGTTGGGTTGTTGTTGGGTTGGTTTAACGTCCAACAGCAGCACTATATAGGCTATATTATGGACGGGCCCCAAACCGGACGTCTGACGGTTTTATGTGCTGCCACACACGAGACAGGGCGGGGATACCATGACTCCTATCTCAGCCGGTCACATTATACTGACACCGACCCAACCAGTAGGGAACGCAACAGCCAGGATTCGAACTCGGGACCTTTTGCGTCGAAAGCCGATGTTCTACCCCTGAACCACCTCGCCCCCCACCCGGAATTGCTTAGGAACCGACTAAAGCGCTTATTATTACCGCAAACTGTATTTTTAATTATAGACATCCATATTTATAATGTATTCAAATTATCAGAGCTTCTAAATTGAGTTACATGGGACGATATAAATATCCAAAGAGTAGACCGGAGTTTCATAAATGAATAACAGCACCAAAAAAAATAGGAAAAAGATTGGGGATAACACGTGTAGGGGGTAGAGCGTTGGGTGTTATGCAAGAAACAAACATACACGCGTGTTTTAGCCATTACAGGAATTGAAATATAATTGTTTGTTGGTGATAAGAATCTCCCCCAAGTCAGGCTAAATAAGCCTTATGAGACTTACGCTAATTATTTGTGACATTGACGTTTATTGTGTCCCCTCTGTTTTTCTCAAAGAGGCTTATACGGAGACAAGACCTTTGGATAGATGGTTGGAAGGGAAAGGGCGAATAGATAGATAGATAGAGATAGATAGATAGATAGATAGATAGATAGATAGATAGATTGATTGATAAATTTGATTGATAGAAAGCAGATAGATGGGTGGGTGGGTGGATGGATAGATATAGTTAGATACACATTAAATAACAACGTATAACATTTCAATTGTATGCTTTTATAATCAAACTTTTCATTATATAATAGAACAGTAATGCACATACATTACCACCGGTATTCAAAAGGCAATTAAGTCCCTTGAATTAATAACGAGAACGGATACAATAATAAGCGTGATTATATGAAGAGAATAAAGAAGAACAAAATAAGAAAAAAGAGAGAGAAAGAAAAAAAAAAGAAGAGAAAAAATAATTTCTTAAAGCAGGAAGCAAAAATATATGAACTGATGGCAAGAGGCCAAAAATGTCCTCTTTCAAAAAGAACCGGTTTACAGACAATTACACTGTATTCAACCTGTTCGTAAGAACTGGGCCCCAGCTTGTATCTAATGTATGTTTAAATTGCATGATTTATTCTGCATACGATTAACCTCATTATTATATAAAAGTGCAATAACGCATTCAACATCGCCATCAATATTGAAAGAAGCAATTAATAACCAGAGCGAAAACTTTTTGTTTTGTTTTGTTTGTATGGTGTGTTTTTTGTTGTGTTTTTTTTTTTTTACTTAAAAGCTTATAAGGCAATTTTTGTGTGTGTAAATCTAGGTTAAATTAATACCTAAAGTGACACCATTCAAAGACATTTGGGTGAACTTAAAATGCATGTAGGCCCTAATTAAACTATATATTATAATTTATCCTGAATATTTTAGCTTCATAGAGTACAACAGACTAAATTTGCATTAGGGTCAGCACCATTATGAATGTTAAATTCATTTATTACAGTATTGTGTCAACAATAAAATTTTCGACGTGTCTTGTTACACGCATCTAGTTCGTTTACAAAGCATCCCCCTCCCCACCCCCCCTCTATCTCTCTCTCTCTCTCTCTCTCTCTCTCTCTCTCTCTCTCTCTCTCCCTCCCTCCCTCTACGCCTCTTTCTCTCGCTTTCTCTTTGTCCTCGTTGTTCAAAAAGTTTCCAACTAATAACACAACTCTTTAACAGATTGTGCAATTTAGAACGCCGCAAGTTGCAACATGTAACAAAGAATCACAAGGCAGCAAAACATTGCATGAACCACCCACGCCCAACCGATTGAAAAAAAAATTAGCGAGAGATTGAAAAAGAAAAAAAAATATATGTAACTTATTAAAGTTATCATCATTAAATAATATGTGTGTTTTTTCTCTCCTGTATGTCTGGATAAGCTAACATTCATAATAGACCTGCATTTTTAACTAAAATTATCGGCGTTGGCCTTCAAACTGGGAGCGTATCTCAAAAACAAAACAAAAACAAAACAGAAGTTTTGATAATGATAACAAATTTTCACCATGATTGCATTAAAACAAAGCGATGCAGTGATAATAATTCGGAGATCAGGCTAGAAATAGAATAAAAGATGGAAAATTGAAATCAGAATAATACAAAACAAATGAAAAAAAGAAGAAGAAGCATAGTGTAAGTAAACGATTTAGGATTGAAAATCACATACGGACATTTTTGAATGAACATCAGCAAACTTATTACGCACTGTGATCAAACGAGACAGGAAGAAAATAGAAACAGAGGCAATTATAAAAACATAATTAAATTCAATGCTTATTGAAAAATAAGATAATTATAACTATAAAATCATATAGAATGATAAATATTACTTGTACACATAAATTTTTACAAATCCTTTATTTATTTCGTTGCAATTTTTTTTTTGATCCACAGTTTTGTCGCAAAAATAACCTGTAGACAACTTCCGGTAGTAGTCAAAATTTATCGATTGTAGTTAGTCCCCTTTTCCTATTACGCATGGGAACAGGACACAGTTCTATTCTTAACAATAGAAATTTAATATTTGGGAGAGTGATTTTCATTTAAACTCCACACAGTAGTTAGTGAAAGAGATCTTAATCATGGCAGATTCTAGTTTGGATGATTTTTTCGCCAAGAAAGATAAAAGCAAAAAGAAGGTAAAATCCAAAGGTGAAGATGACACAGCCAAACAAACAAAGAAGGATTCAAAGAAAAAGAGAGACAAGGATTCTGGACTCAACACAAATAACATTCTAAACAATCAGGTAAATCCAATCTCTTTATTTCTAGATCTAGATCTTAATCTAATTAACATTTACATTAGAGCAGAATTGACTGTCGAGATATGGAAAACTCACGCCAGATCTAGATCTAGATTTAGCCTAGGCCTAGAATCTAGATTTTTTCTAGATCTCTAGATGATCTATCGACTTGATTCTCAAAATATTACAAGTGCTCTTTGTCCACTGGTCAAATTTTAGGCACTCTTCAGTTATTAGGCTGTGGGCAATCAAATAGGTGGGTGGGCGGAGTTTGAGGGGTGAGTGGGTAGGAGTCGATCAACCTGTGGAGAGAGAGAGGCAGACAGACAGAGCAAGTGAGCCGAGTGTGAGAGAGTTTCAGTTGATTAACATATCAATTTTATGTACTTGTATATGTTTGTCCCCATCTCCCTTCCCCACCAGCATTGTACCCATGTTAAATTATAAACATTTGAATACAATCAACTCCCTGTATTTATGATTCGAACAAAACATGCCAATACAATAAAAAATAACAATAAAAACAGGGAGCACAATTGGCAAGTATAGAAAAAGAAATAACAAAAAGACAGAATACAGCTGGCAGGTATTTTCAATTTTAATAATCGAAATCAGCTCGGGACCACAAAATTCAAGGAGTGTGGAGAGTTTTTGAATGGCACCTAGCCTAGACTTACTGCTTCTCGATGAGATTAATTTCATGATATAGGTCTTTGAGCTGAGATATAGATCTAGATCTGACTTTTTCAAAAGGAAAGAAATAGATCTAGATCTAGATTTAAAACCACATACTCCCTTACCCACCGCTCACTGGGCAACTGGCTCTGTTTACTGCTTTACATGACGACCATTCGATAGTGAACACTAGTTATTTACTAGACCCTTGAAGGCACTTAGATCCATTTGATTTAATCCTATAGGTCTAATTAGGACCCATGATTGTTTATTATTATGTACCTATGACTCCATCTCTTTTAACTCTTTAAACCCGAGCTGCCGCAGTGTGCAGCCGTTAAAATCACAAAAAAAATGATGAAACACAAAAAATCACCCTCTTTCCATTTATAGATCTCTCTACAACCTACGTCAAGACATGGAATGGACATGAAGATTTAAAGAGTTAACTGACTTGAAATGTTTTTCAGTTAAAAAGTATCCGAATGAACACATGAAAGTTTGAAAGTGATCTTTGATTTAAAGTTTAGCAAGTGTCTCAAGAAGTGCTCAAAGCTTGCACCGTGTCCTTAGAACATGGCTTGGTTAAAGGCATACACGCAGAAACCTAACCAGTAGCGATAGAGGCAGTCTGATTGTGTTTTAAGCTAGGCTATTGTAAAAAAAAGGTTGTTCTATGGACTGAACTACATTAATCCCAGTGTGGGAATACTTAAGTTGATAAAATTTTAAATATTAAACGTGGAAAAAATAGTAAGGTCCCTTCTCTGTCTCCAAATTCATGTATTGGATTTATTTACAGATTTGTTGCATCTTTAGTTTCTATGCCTTTAGTCTTATCATGATAATAATCATGTTTGCAGCTTATCAAGCTGGGTGAGAATATCAAGTTAAGGAGGATGATACTACTTGAAATGATGATGATAATACTTATGATCCTAGAGTTTCATTACTCATTTATTAGTTACTAAGCCGGTTCTTTATTTTGTTCACAGGAAGATGAAGAGTGGAAGGATTTTGAGGAAGAAAAGAAAGCTGATTACACAGGTCTCCGCATCCAAACATTGCAAATTGCGTAAGTTATTTCTACATACTATTGTCTCTCCATAATACTAGTAATTAATGCACATTTTTTTTTCATTATGAATTTTAAAATGTCTCAAAGCAATTAGTTATTGTGAGCTTTAAAGTTTCTTAGTGGGTACACCACTTTCCTAAATAGTTACTTTAGTTGGGTTTTCTGTTAAGGAGCAGGTCGGAAAATAAAATGGGGGAGCATTGCCTGTTGTAAGAATGTAAGAATTGTTTTAAAAGGTAAGGAAACGTACATGAGGGGGAAAGTCAAAAGCTAACATACTGGGTGCAAGATTACTTTTTAACGTCCCTCAATCTAGAAAAAGTAAATTTACCAAGATTTTATCGACAACATTACATTCATTTAAGGTCACAGGTATGTATAAGCTTTCTTAATAATATGGAGTCTTGTATCATTAAACTTAAATGAATCACTGCCCTTTTTTTTTCAAACAGCTCCAAAGAAGAACAGGATAAAGAATCTGGTGATGGCGACGATGATGGAGATGATGAGGACGGCGAGCACCGTGGGAAGAAAGATGGTGCATCTGGTCCTTGGGCCAAGTACAACTCATCTCATTCAGGTACCTCAAACTGATTAGATAAGAAATACTTGTATCGTCAATCCAAGGAAAATTGTATTGTCATAGAGGTTTCAATAGCACTGGCAGTTTGCAATAAGTGTTGGGATACCTTCTAAATAACTTTATTGGTCCCATGGAAGAAAAAGAGTTCTCACATACGTAAAATACTGAAGTCCTAGATTTAACTCTGAAAGTTTCTGGACCAACTATACACAGGCATACAAAAGAGTTACTCAGTCCAGTATTTTTTGACAGAGCGTTTGGAAACTAGGAGGTAAAGTCTTGATTTTGCATTTGTAATTGCGTAAACTTAATAGTCTGTACCATATGGTCTCAGAAATGTAAAAAAAATTTCAATTGTGGAAATCGACTTTCAGATATTTATAATAGTCATTCTGATTCAGATACTTAAAATAGTCATGTCCTAGATTTAACTCTGAATGTTTCTGGACTGACTGGACACGAGCATAAAAAATAGTTACTCAGTCCAGTATTTTTTTGACAGAGCGTTTGGAAACTAGGAGGTAGAGTCTTGTCTGTACCATATGGTCTCAGAATAAAAAAAAAAATTTCAATTGTGGAAATTGACTCTCAGAACCATCCCAGCCGAAGTCGCAGCCTGACGTTGTGAAAGAGGCCGCGCCAGCTGCACCGAAAGGCACCGGCAAGTACGTTCCCCCAGCACAGCGGTACGCAGCTACGTCCACAGCATCTTCAAACCCAATGGCCGGCGCTCGGAGAAAGAAGGAGGCTCCCAACATGCACAGCGAAGTGGATTTCCCCACACTGGGCGGGGCGCCTGCAGGCCGACCTGCTGGGTGAGTACTGGCTTAGGATTCACGGGTCGTGATCATTTTGTGGCATCTGTGATACAATCAGCTCTCTTTTAATTGCCAGTGATGCTTTGTTCCGTATACTTAGAGATTTTTTTTTTTTTTAAGTTGTAGGTAAAACTGGTCTGTAAACAAGCCATAAATGTAATTACAATATAAAAATAAGGCATCAGAGAATTAAAATTGTTTTTTGCATTATTACATGTAATGAAAAGTTTCATAAGTTTATTGTCAAATACTTAAAGAAAAAAACAAACAAACAAAGAGCCTTGATGCTTTACCTTCAAGATTGAACAACCCCTTGACTGTTTTTATCTCAGTTTTTGTTGAAATTACAAAATATGTATTCTGTCAAAGGTTGTTTTCTCTGGAGTATTGCATCAAGATGTTTCAAAAATTTCTCCGATTCATTTTAAGACACACGATATATCCCCATGTTCAACGTAGTTTTTGTTTGCCCCTCTCTTTCCACATGAAAAGCTACGACTACATTGAGACCGGAGGGAGGAAAGGAGTGAATCTGACGCTGGAGAACAAGTTTGCCGCACTTCAAGATTGACGATATTAGACCTCGGTGTGTGTTCTGACTTATGACGGGTGGGGCTCTGCTGTCCCCTCATCTGTGCCTAAGCTGGATAGAAAGTAGATAGAGGGGGGGGGGGGGGTATAGGTGTGGCTAAATTGCTAGAGATCCCCTCTTCTGTCTATACCTAAACTGGAAGGGTTTGGGTGAAAAAGAGGGGAATTGCGTAAAAATTGCTATAGAGGTGAATTTCAGCTTATCGTCGTTGCCGGTCACTTTTTAGCCTGTAGTCCAGTTCTAGTAAAGTCATTTTTATGTATAATTGTTTTTCCTAATTTCAAATTCATGAGAGTCTGGTTTGGATCAGGTTTGGCCTATTTAAATCTATGGCTATGCTCCACATCATCAATTCCATATGTTCTAAATTATATATTAAATATTTTCTTTTTTTCTTTCTTTTTTTTCTTATTTAGTTTTTTTGTTGTTTTTTTCTTTGTTTCCGTACTATCTGTTTACTACATAACAAGCCAAATGGTCTACAGGCAGATAGGGTCCAGCAACAACGCTTTATTATTTATCATAAATTTATATAACATAACAATATTCCATCACTTGCTTGTCTGTTCCCTACATCGCTTTTGGTCTCGCTTGTCCGTCCACAGTGGGAAAAGGTTCTTGTTACCAGACAGGCGGAACTTTATATTAATATTGAAGCGTAAAAACTACCATCAAGATTTGTTGTTTGTCTTTATGAAAAGAAAAAAAAAAGGTATAGGGCTTTTTTACAAAAACAAAAAAAAAATTGAAAAATTGCATGAATCGGATAGATCTTTGTATTATTAACATGAGGAAATTGAAATTTTATGGACCTGGTAGTCTATACTACATTCAGTGATGCCAATTTTTCATAAATGTATAGATTTTCCGTAACAAACAAAAGTCTATCTGGGTATTATGTTTTATGTTCCAGTATGCAGTGCAGGTTTACGAGAAAAGTTTTAGTAAATACAAAAATAATCACCCATATGGCAACGGTGCCAGTTTTATGTAAATTTTCAGTTTAAAAAAAAAAGTTGGTAGGCTACAGTGCAGTAAAAGTCAGTTCAGGCGTTGTGTTATGTTATAACACTTTGCGCTGGATTTTCAGTAAAGAACTAATGATCCCGTTGGCATCACTGTTTGTGGGAATTTGCAGATATTCGAGAAAAGGTGTCGATTCCAGGGTATATACGAGGGTCCTTTGGTCTTGAAACTTACGATTTAAACTTGAAATGCAATTGCCTACACATGTGTCATGCGATGTATTTGCAGAGTGTCATATATTTATATATATACACATGCTTATGAATTCAGGTTGAATGAATAGTGATATATTATGTGCTTCTGCTATGTTGTACTTCATCGGGGGTATGAGGCATTTTGATGATAGAAATCGATGCAGATCACTTTAATTGGAGATAAAATGTAAAGATACAAATTATTCTACAGATTTTTGTGTGTATATTGTCTCGATGCTAGAAATAACTATCGCAAGCAGAGAGAAAGGGATGCGACAAACTGATCATGCATATTGTTTCAACGCAATTTAACCATTGCAAGGAGAGCGAGCGAGAAAGAAGTATGTCAAACTGATCATGCCTGTTCTAGATATATTTAATTCTTTAAAATGATTGTTATGATGTAGCAACCAGAGAATAGCTAGTACTTATAATTCTGAGTTTTTCTGAGACTTCTTTCTTGGGGCCTGTCCACAATATAGTCTATATAGATATGATTTTAGATTAGACATTAAGCAAAAAAAAACAAACGAAAAAGCAGGGTTGAGTTTGGATTACTTTCAAACCCATTGGTTTAGCTATAGTACAAAGGAGTGCCCGAGAAATGTGGAGATTTCTTCTTTGTTGACTTTGAGCTCTGGCAATCACCCTGGTTTGTTTTTTTAAAAATTTTTCCAACCTTGTAAATTTTAACCTGGGCGTGCATGTTATAGCAGGTGAAACGAAACTTTCGCAGTTTCAGCTGCTCTCATGTTGTGTAAATATTATGTATATTCTTTCGACTTCTCAATCAGGTTTTTTTTTTTTTAATTTTGTTCTTGGTCAAAATAGAAAGAAGGTAAAATAAAAATAAGAAAAAAGATTATATGGAAAAGGATGACTGATGTTTCAAACCTGTTTACATTTTAGTTTGTCGTGAGGCTGCGATTACAGCATAAGCAAAATGTGTATATGATATAATTTTTATTGTTGTAAAGGTAAGAATGAGATCTATCTAACAAAACCTTCGAATAGAAAATGCGCCAATAGTTATTTTGCTTTATATAATTAAATTTTAAACGTTCATTGTCTCAAAAGTAGTTAAAACGACTTATGCCTAAACCGTTGCGCAATGACAGCTTGCTTTGTGCTACCCTGGACGAAGGTCTCGGTGGTGGTGATGGAGCTGTTAATTACAGGTCTTAGTTTATAAATAACTGCGCATTCTTTCTGAGCAGAGTAAACTGGAAACTAAATTCCTTGAGCAGCATTATGAGGGGATTAAGGATTCGGAAATAACCAAAAGCCACTGATTTTATGTTTGCCTCATGCCAAAAATTTCTCAAAAATGGTTATTGGTTCGTCATAAAGTACCTTTGAGATATATTTGTCTTTAGAAAAATTTCTGTTGTTGATAAAGATTTGGATAAGAGTCCCATGTAAAAAGATAAAATATATAATTTTCTTTCCCTTTGTACTTTTGGTGTGTGGGAATATTTGTACTGCATCTGATAGCGAGACGAAATAAACCAGTTATTGCAAGTCAAGGCTTAAGTTTGGCAGCCACTGGCGTTTCACGAAATCACATCACATTAAGCAGGTTCCATCTACACTATTTGGGCATCAAGACTGATGATTCTTCTGTACAGATAAAACCTTGTGGCGGCTGCTATCTATCATTGACAAATCTACAGATGGAACCTTTTTAATGTCAGCAGACCTATCCTCAAAGCCCTTTTCTCTAAAGTTTTGACTTTTCCTTTAATCGGGGTGAAATTTGGGCATATAAGTTGCGGAAAACAATCCGCTTTTGGTATGGTTCAAGACACAAGCGCTTTGCAAAACCTGCTTTATTTGGTCTGGTTGCGAGATGTTTCAACTTGCATCAAAATGGTTCTCCTCTACTTGTTAATCTATAAACATCATGTGCATTGTGAAAGAAGAGGAAGAGTGTGGAGAGAAAGTTGTTTGACTGACTGACTGACTTCTGTCTGATAAATAGATGGTGTACTAGTCACTGGGTGAGTGACAGAGCAAGTTGTCGTCTGGTCTGTGGAACTGATTTGTAGAGAGGTTGACAAACTGCGGAGATTGTTGTGGTTGTTTCACATGTCATTTGATGAGAGTGGTTGTTGCTATTTGTGTTCTGTGACTTGTTTTTTGCTCTCATGCTTCATGTTGGTTCCATTTGCTACCAACTCGACCATCAAATTAAAGGTCCACAGTCACACTGATTGTTTTACTTGCTGGTTAGTTTAGCAATAACAAAAAAGGCTTTTTTTTAGGTTTTGAGTTGATGTTATCCAAATCATTGTTAATGTGTTTGTTGTCTCTTTTTCATATTCTTGTTTAAAAAAAAATGGATTTTCCTCTCAAATTTTTTAGAAGCCTTCAGTAGCTAGTTTTCCTGAGGTAGTTATGAAAGAAATCTGAAATGATGACCGCAGCAGCTCAAAGAAAATTTTTTATTTAGAAATCTATTTTCCACCCCTGATCATGATCATATTTGCTTCTTCAAGAAACCTTGGTGTGTGTCTTGAAATCGATGTCGAATGTCAGCTGGTGATTATGTTATTACATTATGATGATATGCTTTACATAAAAGATATATTTTTGAGTGAAGGAAGTGTGCGACAAATCTGTTTGTTTTGAGTGTTCATGAAGTCAATTGCCTTGGAATTTAATTTTCAAATTGTTGTGGAAGCTTTTTATATTGGATAAAAAAATATTTTCCCCATCTAAAATTTTGTGTTCAGTCTAACAAAAGATTTCTAATAATGGTAAAATTCGATATTTCATTTACTGGAAGTTAGCAGGTTCGTACCAGTGTTAAGTGTCACTATTTTTTTGACTGAGCAGAAAGGGTCAGAAACTTCTTTTGATTGATGTATACAGTATCTAACCAATGGAAAGCTAATGGTCATACACGCTGTATGTTTTTTTTTTATAGTTTAATCTTAACGCAATTAAGTAATACTTCTATTTCAGTTTTATCTCTTTACAAAAGAATACCAGTTACTTGATATGATGACTCTGTAGATATTAAAGAGTAAAAAATTAGATTTATTTGAAATTTTTTTTTTTTTGGGAATATATTTTTCAGTTGGTTTCTTCAGGATTTTTTTTTTCTCAATTTGCCTCTGTTTATCTTTGTATTTTTATTTTGTGAGTACTTGATGTTGAATAAATGGAATATATGCACAAGACAGGATTTCAAGTGTTATGCTGGTAGGTTAAGTTGGTGTTGTATTGTCCTTGTTCACTAAAAAAGTAACTTTGAACTGAAACTTTTTACATTTTGCTTGCACTAAGGAGTTGACTTATATAATGTCACCATTTAACTATTAACAAAACTAAACTAAGGAGTTGACTTATATAATGTCAGCATTTAACTATAATTAAAACTAAACGTCAACTAGAAGATCCTGTTTTGTCATCCCTCACTATCCTTCAAAATGTGAGGCATACTCAATCTTAATCAAATTCAAGGCATAAAACATCTTCGGATGCAATACACATTACATATACCATTATAATATAGGTATTTTGTCATCACTATCTGCATTTTTCAACACACTTAAATATTACTGAAAGACCATGTGAAGCTGATAAACTAGTTTGACATCTAGATTTCTATTTCCACTTCTGCGGATTTGTTTTTCGAAAAATTATGGTTATCAGTGTTTTAACTTTTACCATAGTGACTGTCACAAACTATTATGTGCTACACAAGGTGAAGCAGAGAATAACAAGTACTATTTGCATGTATGTATATGATGTTTTATTTATTCATTTGAATATATAGCGGCTATAGAGATTCAGAGAAAAGCAATCAAGCAACTGTTACATGTATATTATACTGAGCCATGGACAATAAAAGCATTTTCAATTTGCCTTCAACATACATGACAGTAATTATTGGCTTTATACAAGTATTTTTTTAACTAGCAAAGTGCAAAAGCAAAATAATGTGGTCAAAATTTGAAACAGTGTAAGCATTTTTAATTTTGAAAGTAACAATGATGAGCCCCCCAAAAATGAGATATCTAAATTTAGACAATATATTTTAATACATAAAATCACTCTAAATTTTGCAGCTATCAATATGTTGGTATGGGATCTTTACTCTCTTGCAGCAACTTGATTGATGATTATAATAGCTTGCTTTTGTGAAATCCGAAGATGATTAAACTAAAAAAAAAAACAACTATCATGATTATAATTATGAGGTGCACTATAGCGGAGGAAAAAAACAGTACAAAAATCCAGGGATAAATTTTTGTTTCTTGAATTATTGTGACCTCATGGTTCTTTTTCACATACACATCTTCATCAACTAAAATTATGTTCAGTGTGGTTAGATGCGACTCAGATTCAGTACTTCACAAAAATAGACAGAAATTCTGACAGTGAGGAAGGTAATAATTGTAAACAGATTGGACAGCTTTGTTTCAGAGTTGCTTCTTGAAGTTGTAGTAGTTGTAGTTGAGTGGCTTAACGTCCAAAATCAACACTGTAAGGGCTATATTGTAGACGGGCCCCAAGACTGACGCCTGACAATTTTATGTGCTGCCACACAGGAGACAGGGCCAGGATGCCATGACTCCTGTCTCAGTTGGGCTTCTTGAAGTTAAAATCATACTTACAAGTTACATAAAAGATCAATGTTCTAAATAATTATGTCATGTAAAGTTCAGTTGCCCAATTTTCCCCCTCTTCATATAGCACAACTTCCTAATAATCTGCTTGACCATTTATTTGATATTAATGTATTTTTGTGTGTGGTGTGAACCTGCCCATATACCACTGTAAAACGTTAACACACCCATTGGTTAACAGTGCATCACTGACATGATATGAGGAAACCTGCAATAACTACCAATTGTAAGGAACAATTAATGAAATGCGAAGCAATGTACACAACTGGGTTTGTGCATATAACTAATTGGGAGAGTTGTTTCTCTTTGTTAGAGTGGCAGAATCTGTGAAGCTGTCTCCTAATCCTAGAATTGATTGGTCAAAAACAATTTAAAATTTTACGTATGACACCCAGATCTATTGAATAATTATAACATCAGAAATTGACTTGAAATTTGTTAGGCCCTTCTTTTTTTTCTTTTTCTTCTCAATGTTTCAAAATATTGAAATATTGCCTTTTTAGTGTGTCGGAACATTCTTTGTGTAATTTACATTGTTTGCTAAGAAGCTTAGAACAGCATCTTGGTATATTTGTCAACGCCTAGCAAAGGTGAGAAAATTGAAGTATGAAAATAACTGAGATATCTGGATTATAAAGCTCAGGATATTAACAGAATTTCCTTAGAGTTTAAACAATACCCAAAAATAAGTTTGAGATGAAGATGTACTTTGGGAAGGTAGGGAAACAGCATTGGTAGACTTGGTGACAGTAGTCTCCGATTATTGAAGTTATCCTACTCAATATACCAGAGATGTCACTTTAAGAGATCACTTTTATCTAGCCTCAGATCTCATAGGCCCAAAGGGCTTTTGATAAATGGACATTTTGATACGATCATTGGTAAAACATACCTAATGCATTTAACATAAAACCACCATACAAAAGAAACAACTTTGGAACTAAAATAATGATTATAAAGAAAATAATTGTAAGAGGATTATAATTGAGGGGAAATTTGGCAACATTAAACAAGACAAAATGATATTGTTTCCAGATATTCAAAGAAAAAAACAACAACATAGGCCTATGAAGATGCAAATTCTTGGTTGCTTTGTTGTAAATGAGAGATGTACAAACAAATATGGTAATACATAGTCATATTTTTAATTAAATGTACCTTGTTCTGTTTTCTTTTACAATTTTGAAATACATCGAGAGATATAGAACAGTTTATTTCTGGAAAAATTAATGTATATTTAGATTTAGAATGCGCAGTCGAGACGACATGAGACAATTTTCATAGAGGATATAGAATGATACATTTCGCAACCTCCCTTTGCAAAAGCAAAATAATTTATGATGCCCAATATATCAAATAAGCCTAATGATAAATGAGGAATAAACAGTCATGGACAATTTTCGTTTTCTTTTCGCTGCAATTTGCTTACATATCATATTATGTCTCTTTTTTTTTATAGACAAAAATAATAATTTTAGACTAAAAAAAAAGGCTTACTCCAAAGTACAAAATGTTGACGTTCAATTGATAAAGTTACAAGTGTACATATGGTCTCTTCACTAGGAGATTAAGCTATAGGAAAATGCTTAAATGTCTGCATATCTAATGCACGATGTTATGTGGTTATCGAAATTCTTTGGCTTATGTCTTGGACATACACCGGATGAATTCAGGGTGATCGCTCTAAATGAGTATTTCTAAATACCAAAATATATAAAAAGTATACATTGAGTATATTTTATAATTAAAGGCAATGTTCTACAAATCTACAACAACTATTATCAAAATGTTTAAAGTAAAATAAATGTAAGGCATATATTTACGATACAACAATTGGTACTACTGAAAATAAGTCACCTGCCTTGTATTTGGTTTATTTCGAGAAAAAAATAAAAAAATAAAACAGCATTTAAGTGTAGCGTAAATAGGTGTTCATGAAAAAATACGAGTCCATATTATGTGTGCCTACATACCAAAATAAAAAAATACAAATAAAAAAAACATAAATGATCACAAAACACTTTTCAAAGAACATGTTCCAGAAAATTTTCAAAATCCTTAAGCCAAATGTGCTAGAAGTAACAGGCAAGATAGAGACCCCCCAAACAACAAACAATAAAATCTGAACAGGCAAAAATTTGATGAAGAAAACAAGAAAATGATCAGAGAATCAAAGAATACTAAAAGCTTTCCTTCTAAAACAGGCAAGTTGAGGCAGCAGGAAAAATAAAATAAAAATAAAAATTGGTAAACATTATCACATGAATAACCTTAGATTGCAACTTGAAGTGATATTAACAACTACTACAAAAATATACGAAAAATATGGAAAAGTGCCAGAAATTAAAAAGTTTCAATCTCACAGTGGTAATTCTATTGCACAACGGCATACCTTATTTAATTATATATGTTTTTGTATTTGAAAATAAGTTTGGAAATTTTTAAGATTGGCATTATATTAATATCATGGATTATCATATTTAGTAATAGTGATAAAAGGTAGTAGTCGAGGTTGAGTTGGTGTAACGTCCAATATCAGCACAGTGATAATAAGACTGGAAAGAAAAACCCATATATTATATATATAATTATATATTGTCCCTCTGATGTTCAGTAATGTTAAAAAATTGAAAAATGTAAGGCAAATTAGGCAAAGGTCAGGATGACTCTTTTTTCTTTTCTTTTTTTTTTTTTTACAAGAAGCATTTTCTGAGATATTAAAGAAAAAGGTACATAATTACGCCCACACATTGTTTTGAAGGATTATAAAGAATATGAAACAAAAGAATCAACCAAAGAAGCATTTTATTAGTAAGTTTTAAGTTGATTAGTTTTAAACCTCCAAATCAAAAAGTTGTACTTTCAAAATAAGAAAATACAATTATATAAAAGAATTATGAGTATGACATTAATCTGTAGGTTTATTTTTCAAGTATTGATTACAATAACTATAATGATGTTGACATTTCAATGTCTCTAAACTTCAAACCTCAAGATAGAAATAGACAACATTATCCCCCAAGTGTAATGAGGTTACAAGTCTAGACGTACAATGTTCGAGTTGGATCTATATCTCTTCCTAACGACACAAAACAGTCTGTATCTTTGGGATCTATTGGAATATTACCTTGATGTGCATGAAAACAAAAATGACAATGCTTTTACCCTGTTTTCAAATGGTGGAAAAAATGTGTGCAACATTTATTTCATTTCAGCTGTCTTCGGTAAAATCATGAGCAATCTAGATGAAATTTCGTAATGTAAATTCTTTACCTTTGTAATAACATGATGACACTTTTCTCCCTTGTGAAGACTTCTTTGAAACTTCATTTATCAGAGGCAAGAGTTTTTGTTTGTTTGTTGCTTTGCATCCAATGTCAGCACTATACTGGCTACATTGAGGACGGGTGTCAAAGTAGGAAGAGGTAATTTTTCAAAGACTGCGGCAAAAATCACAACAGAGCATCAGCAGCAGCGGTAACGCGACAACACTTCTCTAGCATTTTTTAGTTTACAACACTACAACGAAGCTGACAATAAGAGAATCTTATTATTTCGTCCCTTCATAATATGAATGCCATAAATACATGTACAATGATAATATACATAAACCACTGACTGTAAATTATAAATCATCCAAATTTATCAAAACTTCCTTTTCGGTTCAAGACTGATTTTGTCTCGTTATGTAACAAAAACAAAAGAAGCTTTTCTTTTCCTTGTCAGGCAAGTTTTTGCATATCACATCAACCCCACAATCTAACACCAAAAACCCCTATCACAAAAAACAAAACAAAAACGCAAGCAAAGAAACAAAAAACGGATAGTGTAAAGCCTAACATCAGAAGCTGTTGCATGTGTTTCATGTTCAACGATGACAATTTTACAATTTTTTCCTGCCCGCGAGGGAAGACCCAGCCCTTGATATGTGCGTCATTCCGGTTCCGCCTTGCATCTCTTTGATGCTCATCTTCCGTTGTTTAAGTGTCGGACTCGAAGGATGTCGACTTGACCTGATGCTCTGGTGCCAAATCAAACCTGATAACAAGGAAATATGGAAATAACAATCTTTAACTTAATCTTTTTCTTCTTTATTCTTACATATCCTAAGTTATTTAACTTAATTGTTTTTCTTTATTCTTACATATCCTAAGTTTCATTAAAACAAGCAAATATAGAAACAAAAACCTTAAACTTAATTCTCTTCTTCTTTATTCTTACATATCCTAAGTTATTAAACTTAATTGTTTCTCTTTCTTCTTACATCTTCTAAGTTTCATGGAATAGTGCTAAACAGAGATGGCAGCTTTGTAAGCAGTGGCAATAAATATGTAGCACTAGCAAATGATTAAGCCTTAAATTACTAGTTAGAAAAGAAGAAAGTCGAGCCCTCTACAAACTGAGTTTTATTCCCCTCAGACCGAATTAGAAATAATCTATAAAGCTACAAAGACTGAGCAGCTGGTGATATGCCCAAAGCTTTAAAATTCAAATTTCATTAACCTTTGACCATATTTTATATAATTTCTATCACCATGAAACTTCAGTCTCAAAACAAGTGATAAAAAACAAAACAAAAACAAAAAAACCATTGAGACTGACCAGCTGGTGACCGCGCGGCTCACGTCCAGAGTGCTGAGGTCCAGCAGCAGCGCCCCCATGAACGTCTTGGACGAGGAGAACATGCCCACCTCGTTCTTGACCGTCACCTCCAGCGTGCGGCGTGCCAAGCTCCGTCTCGGACACCGAGTACTCGAATCTGGACAGGGGGGACGATCATTGGATTACTCAACCCTTCGATTAGTCGTCCAATACAGAATATTAACTTTTTACTTTAAAAGAGTCTTTACAACAGAATGTGTAAAGCAATAGGTCTTAGAACAGAATGTTTAAAGCTATAGAGCAAGGCAAAACAATGACACAAATATTAAAACAATGCCGAATGCAACTAGAATACTTTAAAATTTATTTTCTTTTAACTAACTTTCCCGAAGAAGGCTAAATAAAGGCTTGGAATGCATTCCGTTAAATTCCACAAAACTTATACAAAAAAAAAAATCTCACGTTTCATCAAACACTGGGTTCAGGTCGTCTTTGATAACTTTGGTCTTTTTCTTGGAGCTGCTCGACTTATCTGGCAACAGGTACATGCGCACATACGGGTCTGCCAGATTTTTGCTGTCTCCCTCTACTGGTCTCAGACACCTGGTCGTGTAGGAGAATTCATTGGTGTGAGAAGTTTAGTCAGAGAAGGCTTATGAGAATACGAAAATACATGGTTGAGTTTACTTAAGTTCAACAGTATGATTATTTGATCATTTTAACCATTTATACTGACACTGATCCAACCAGTAGGGGACAAAATACGACAAATTTTTGTCCCAACAGCTGACCTTCCGATTGGGAGACCAACGCTCTACCAATTGAGCCAGTTTAAGTTGTCTTATTCTAGCACTGATTTGGATTTTTCAAGCCCATCTTACTCTAGCATTGATTTGGATTTTACAAGACCATCTCATTTTAGCACTGAATTGGATTTTACAAGACAATTTTATTCTAGCACTGAATTGGATTTTACAAGACAATTTTATTCTAGCACTGAATTGCGTTTTACAAGACCATCTTATTCTAGCACTGAATTGGGGTTTTCAAGACTGTCTCATGCTAGGAATGAACTGAGTTTTACAAGACAGTCTCAATTTAGCACTGAATTTGAGTTTAACAAGACCATCTCATTTTAGCAATTGATTGAGTTTAACAAGACCGTTTTATTTTAGCATTGAATTGAGTTTTACAAGACCATCTCTTTCTAGCATTGAATTAGATTTTACAAGACAGTCTTATTCTAGCACTGAATTGGATTTTGCAAGACAGTCTTATTCTAGCACTGAATTTGAGTTTTACAAGACCGTCTCATTCTACCACTGAACTGAGTTTAACAAGACAATTTTATTCTAGCACTGAACTTGATTTTTTCAAGACAGTCTTATTCTAGCACTGATTTGGGTTTTACAAGACCATGGCGACTTGTCTACTCACGAGCACTTGTGTACGACGATGACCAGTCGCTCTCGACCTTGGCTGTACCTGAAGGTCATCTGGATGCGACCAAGCCCGAATTCTCCTGCCTCATTTCTAGTTGTAAAGTTACAAGAGAAAAAAGATTTGAAATTTAGATAAAAAAATTAAATAATTTCATTTGAATTCGTCTGTCAAGATTTCATCCGTCTTTCATCAGCACGATAGTCCTACCCCACATCAGAAATTCAAAATCTCTTATCCTGCAACAAATGATCTAAAGGCAGTTCTATTCCTGTCTCTTCACCCCTATTCCCAGCATACCAGGATTACTATGTTATCCACTAGTCGTTTTTGCAATATACTAATCTATCCACCCTACCCCCCTCCCCTAAAAAACCAGTCATTCAACACCTTCCCCCTCAAATGACGAATCAATCTATCTCTACCCTAAAAAAAATTATCAATGTTGCTCCCAGCCAAATAACCAATCAATCCCCCCTTCCTCTCTCTCTCTCTCTCTGTTTGTTACATACTTGACGACGCTCCTCTGGCGTAGACCCGACGATTCCGGCTGGGGCGCGGCCTGCACCCTGTCAATCCGCTCGGACACAGTTGTCTCCCCTTCATCTTCGCCCAATCGCGACTCTTGTAGGTTAGAACGTTTTTTTGCTTGGTCCACTGAGCTCTGCGATATCACAAAATAAAACATATGTTGTTCAATATCATTCAAGAGGTCCTTATCATTAACCAAGCCAAGAATCCTTTAAATGTTTGTTTGTTTTCTTGCTTAGAGTCCAACATCAGCGCTATATAGGCTTATCTGTTCGATTTGTTTTTAAATTGGTGCACTGAGCTCTACGATATCACAAAATAAAACATATATATGTTGTTCAATATCATTCAAGAGTTCCTTATCATTAACCGAGCCAAGAATCTTTTAAATGTTTGTTTGTTTTCTTGCACATCAGCACTATGTAGGCTTATCTGTTCGATTTGTTTTTTAAATTGGTCCACTGAACTCTACCATATCACACACAAAATAAAACATTGACTATTCAATGTCTTGTTTGTTTGTTTGTTTGTTGCTTAGCTCCAACATCAGCACGATATATTTATCTGTTCGATTTGTTTTTAAATTGGTCCACTGAGTTCTGTGATATCACAAAATACAACATATGTTGTTCAATATCATTCAACAGTTCCTTATCATTAACCGAGCCAAGAATCCTTTAAATGTTTGTTTTCTTGCTTAGAGTCCAACATCAGCACTATGTAGACTTTACTGTTCGATTTGTTTTTAAATTGGTGCACTGAGCTCTGTGATATCACAAAATAAAACATATGTTGTTCAATATCATTCAAGAGTTCCTTTTAATACGCCAAGCCAAGAATCCTTTAAATGTTTGTTTGCTTTCTTGCTTAGAGTCCAACATCAGCGCTATATAGGCTTTACTGTTCGATTTGTTTTTTGCTTGGTCCACTGAGCTCTGTGATATCACAAAATTATGTTGTTCAATATCATTCAAGAGTTCCTTATCATTAACCGAGCCAAAAACCCATAAATGTTTGTTTGATGCTTCGCAGCCAGCTTCAGTAGTATACTTTACTGTTCGATTTGTTTTTAAATTGGTCCACTGAGCTCTACGATATCACACAAAATAAAACACTCACTATTCAATGTCTTGTTTGTTTGTTTGTTTGTTTTGTTGCTTAGCTCCAACATCAGCACAAAATAGGCTATAATTATTGTTGAATTTTTTTTTTAATTGGTCCCTTGAGCTTTATGATATCACAAAAGAAAAGATGTGCTCTTAAATGCCACCCGAGAACTCCTAATCCTTTACCAAGCCAAGAATCCTTTTAAAGTTTGTTTATTTGCTTGTTTAGCGTTCAACGCCAGGACTATACAGGCTATGTTATTGGATTGTTTGTTGTGAAGCGTCCTCACACTAATTCACACTCTCTGCTGCTAAAATAAGCTCAGCAGAATGTATACGCTCTGAGTCATACAACACAAACAAAAAAAGCCTGCATGCATCAACTTATGTTTATAGGGGCAGCCACAAACCTAGGTCTAGCTTGAGACCAACAGATAAGACTCTAGCTCCGTCTGTTAAAGCCTCTATAGTTGTTGGACTGCTTTTCTGTATCATAATTCAACTTATGTTTGAAAGACTCCACCTTCTACTCATCAACATACTCTGTCACTGTTACGTCTGATCTTTCTTAATATGGAACATCACAGAACATTTATTCCCCCATGCATGAGAATAAATAAAGCAACGAGGGTGAATCAGGCACAAGTCAAAATTTCATTTTTGGAAATATTAATAGCGTAGTAAGTAGCACCAAATACACTTTAAAGAATTTAAAAAAAAATTTAAAATATTGTCATTTCTAGAACCAGAGAGAATTCTTTATTCGTTTAGAAATATAACCGGTGAATATAGTTATAGTAGTTTTTCTATGTTTAAAGGGCTCCAGCTCAAAACTTTTATCAGCCACTTGTGCCTGATTCACTGAGTTGCCTCACGACTATAGTCTGATAAATATTTTTTTACCCTTTTTATAAAAAATTCGATAAGCATCAAATGGATGTCAATGAGGGTTGAAACAGAGTGTGTTAAAGGTTGGTACACGATTTATAAACAATGCATGCAGGTCTCTTTAAATCAAGAAAAAGAAGGCCACAAAGAAAACAAAAAAACAAAAACAAAAAACATGAGGAAGGCACTGTCCATCCCTTGAAACTGCCAAAAACGTTTGCGTATTCTGAATTCTGAACAAATAAACCAAATGAGAAATTCAAATTACATTCATAAGACAAAACAATAATTTGCCGAGGCTGAAATCAAGAAAACAATTTGCTTCTTTCTACTCTCATACCAAGTCCTGAATATCGACAGTAAATCAAACGATGAAAGGTGAAACATCCATTTTTATAAGGAAACAATTAAGGAACCATGATCATAACTAAATAAGCCATGTAAAAAAAAAAAAAAATTAATATAAACAATGAAATAAACAACTGAAAAGGAAAAAATTACAATTGAATTTTGGGAACACTTTGCATAACACGAAATTTCCCTTAAAAAAACTTGCCACGAACTAGATCTAAAAGCTCCAACAAAATTCCTTTGCACAAGTTTGGATCTTCAATCTTACCTTATTTGGCGATTTCTGGATGGTAATCTAACCAGGCGGAATTGATCAAGAGACAATGGAAAAAGGACACTTTACTCTCAAAGAATGACATCTACTTTAAAACTCTCAAAGAATGACATCTACTTTAAAATAAAATCTCAACAAGAGAATCTCTCAACCATTTATGCTCTTTTAATTCATCTAAAGGAAAGAAGCTAAAGGATTGCAAAATTCAGGAAGATAGACTAAATATTTTTTTCATTCATGGATGGTTAAAGGTAAGTCTTGTTGCTTAGCGTTCAACACTAGCACTAGTTAGGCTATATTGAGGACAGGCCCCAAGACTAATATCTGACAAGTTGATGGATGTGTAATGCTTAACTAAAATGTCGTTTTATTTTGAGATGATTGAAGCAGAAACAGAATAATTTTACACTCTAAACTGATACCAGTAAAAGCCTCAAAAGATCCCAAAAGAGTTAAAATAGTTTGACAGGCTATTTTTTCTGTATAAAAATAAAGACTTGAAAGATTATGATTAAAGTTAGAATTGATTAAATCTTTATTGTAACTTAAAATTTTTAGCAAAACAACTTACTTCAAACCTTTCGCCTGTATAAGGAATGGTTTATGTTAAAAAAAACATGATTGTTAGAGAGCCCAATTATCAGCAAAGTTTAGTAGACATTAATTTTGGTATAGGACACAAAAATATAATTTCTGACTGTTATATTGCCTCAGAGCTATGATAATAGCATAAGTCAAACTTAAGCCAAAATGCGAGTGATACAATCGTTGTAAAGGTGGTAATGAGATCTATCAAACTATACTTCCAGATTGAAAATGGGCTAGCAGGTATTTGCTTTGTCTAATTAGGCACCTGTGTCCATTATTAAGAAGAAATAAGGAAATAAAATAAATCAGTTTATATTTTGTTATCCCAAAAGTGACAAAAATGACTTATGCCGGAAACGTAAAACTGTGTTGACATGAATCAGCTTAGGAGTTAAATTATTTGAGGGAATTTCTTAGAATTGGTAAAGGGAATTTCTTAGAATTGCTAGAGGGAATTTCTTAGAATTGGTAGAGAGCCTTACCCCATTGGCTGCGCTCTTAGCGGCGACTTCCTCTGTCTGAGAATCCACAGAAGACCCCGCGTCTTTGGGAACTTCCTCGATCAGCTTGTCGTCCACGTCAATCCACTCTGGGTTTGCGTTCGGGGTCAGGATCTGAGGAAATCAGGAGTATTGAATCATTAAGTTGAGTTCGAGTTGAGTTGGTTTTAACGTCCAATATCAGCACTACATTAAAAAGTTCTGAAATAAACAATAACCAGCCGTAAAGTTTGGGCGTAGGATATATTGTGAATGGGCCCCAAGATTAACAACTGACAATTTTACGCTTTGCCAGACAGAGACAGAGCACGGATTGTAGGACTCCTGTCTCAGCCGTTCACATCATAGGTTACAAATTGGGGACCTCCCGGTTGGGAGACCAACACTCTACTTGTCACCAATAGCTGATGTACCACTATCCGACTGAGCTCTAAAAATTAGAGCAGTAGGTAAAAGTTTCAAATCTTCTCAGTTAATGCCCATACCTGGTTCTAGAAATGCATTTGATGCCTTTACACAATGAATAACTCAAGAACTTAAATTTTTGACTTGTGCCCGATGCTCTCTGGTTGCTTCTTTCTTACATTCTCTGTGTACAACTCACGCCGAGTGCTCGACTCGTGTTGATGTAGAAGTCTTCCTCCGATGTTTTGATGAGGAACTTTCTATCCATGACTAAGTGTTGGTGCTCTAAAAATGAGAACGGGAGTTCAGAGGTTCAAATCCTCTCCATTGATGCCTCCATTCCTCCAAATAGGGTGGTTCCAAACACTCAAGGATTAAAAACACCAAAAACAAGCTATTCCTCAGAAACTTACCCTGAGCACCAGCCTCATGTTGACGTATGAGTCTCCCTCCGATGTCTTGATGTGGAACTTCTGGTCCATGACCATGTCTTCTCTCGCTCTCTCTCTCTCCCCCCCTCTCTCTCCCTCTCTCTCTCTCCCTCTCTCTCTCTCTCTCTCTCTCTCTCTCTCTTACCCTGAGCGCCAGCCTCATGTTGACGTACGAGTCTCCCTCAGACGTCTTGATGTGGAACTTTTGATCCATGACCATGTCCTCTTCGATCAGCAGCTCTTTCAACTTGACCAACGTCCCTCCGATCGGCTTCTTAGACTTTGTGTCTTTGATCTGTTTAGGAAAGATTAGATGGGAGATTACACAAGTTAGAGTAAATACTCTCTCTCTCTCTCTCCCCCTCTCTCTCTCCCTCTCTCTCTCCCTCTATCTCTCCCTCTCTCCCTCTCTTACCCTGAGCGCCAGCCTCATGTTGACGTACGAGTCTCCCTCCGACGTCTTGATGTGAAACTTTTGATCCATCACCATGTCCTCTTCGATCAGCAGCTCTTTCAACTTGACCAACGTCCCTCCGATCGGCTTCTTAGACTTTGTGTCTTTGATCTGTTTAGGAAAGATTAGATGGGAGATTACACAAGTTAGAGTAAATAGGCTGTGCTAGTTATCAACTTTCCCCCATCATGCGCTCTTGTGCCTCCGATCGGCTTCTTAGACTTTGTGTCTTTGATCTGCCAAGGAAAAATTGGATGGGAGATAAGAGAAGTTAGAGTGAATAGGCTGTGATAGTGATTAAACTTTTCCCCACCACTCCGCACCCATGTTGTGCGCATTGTTGTATTTACATGCGCACCTTTTTATTGCCAAAAAATATTATACACCAAAGCTTTCAACATTTAAATTTCTTTTTTTTTAAATTCCACCAAAATAGTGCGCACACAAGAGATACGCCTTGAATCATGCAATGTAAAAATGCTAATCCTTTCAAATGTAAATGAGTGTAAACAATGTAGTTGTAGTTGAGTTGGTTTAATGTCCAACATCAGCACTATATAGGCTATATTGTGAACACAAACAATACCCTGAGCTAAACGAGCATATAGTTCTACACTATCAGGTAACAAAACTTGAGGGAGGATACAAAACAGTTTAGGCTAATGATCTGCTTATTTCATTTTGTATCTTTGATCTGCCGGGGAAAGAAGAAGCTGTGTGCACAAATGCTGTGCCTGTGATATGCCATTTCAAATTTTACTCATGTAAAAGAGTCAGGTTTTTTTGGTCATTGTGTAGTCCAATTTTAGATAAGCATTGGCTTCCATAATGACAGCAGAAGAAACAACCAGGCTGTCGTACGTATTGCTCTTCTTCGCAAATGATATCATGAGACAAAGGGCCATATAACTTAAAAATGCACTATAACAAAACTTGAGGGAAGATATGATACAGTTACGACAACCAATGATAGGATAGCACTTTGGGTTGACAGGCTAAACATCAAAGTGTAGCCATATGATGTTAATACTGTTTCAATGATGCTAACCATCAGCTTTACACATGAACGCAATGGAAACAATCCTCCCTCTCACCTCAACCTCCAGGTTCTGGTAGTTAGGGTTGTGTAGCATGAAGCGGAAACTCTCTCTCTCTCTCTCTCTCTCCCAAACACTTAGGAACACTCTCTCTCTCCCTCTCTCTATCTCTCTCTCTCTCGCTCTCTCTCTCTCTTACCCTGAGTGCCAGCCTCATGTTGACATACGAGTCTCCCTCCGACGTCTTGATGTGGAACTTCTGATCCATGACCATGTCTTCCTCGATCAGCAGCTCTTTCAACTTGATCAGTGTGCCTCCGATCGGCTTCTTAGACTTGGTGTCTTTGATCTGCCAAGGAAAAATTAGATGGGAGCTGAGACGAGTTAGAGTAAATAGGCTGTGCTAGTTATTAACTTTTCCCCATCACGCTGCACCCATGTTGTGCGCATTGGTGCCCTCTTGTGCTAGCACCTTTTTGTATTGATCTGCGCACCTTTTTTGTCCGTCTTTCTATCTGTCATCTCTTTTTTCTCTCTCTGTCTGTCTGTCTCTCTGTGTCTCTCTCCCTCTCTATCACCCTCTCTCTCTCTTTCTCTCTCTCTCTCCCTCCCTCCCTCTCACCTCAACCTCCAGGTTCTGGTAGTTAGGGTTGTGCAGCATGAAGCGGAAACTCTCTCTCTCTCTCTCCCTCTCTCTCTCTCTCTCTCTCTCTCTCTCCCTCCCACCCTCCCACGCCCCACCACCTC
>RQTK01000038.1:993040-1003657 GCA_003991915.1 Elysia chlorotica | reverse complement strand
TATTGGCTCTCCCCCCTCTCTCTCTCTCTCTCTCTCTCCCTCTCTCCCTCCCTCCCCCTCACCTCAACCTCCAGGTTCTGGTAGTTGGGGTTGTGTAGCATGAAGCGGAAACTCTCCTCCCAGCGAGGCTCGTTAGTGTTGGGTCTCACACTACTCTGCATCTCCTGCTGGCCCACGCTGAGAACTGCCTGGGGTGACGGTTCTTGGAGAGTCTTCCTCCCTCTCTGTGAGGGGGGGAATAGAGAGAGTTAGTAGATGCACTTTTATGGGGAGGTGATGAGGGGGAAAGAGAGAGAGACAGAGATAGAGACTCTGGGAGAAAGAGAGACATAGAGACAAACAGATAGAAAGACAGAAAATATAGGGAGAGAGCGGGAGAGAAAGACTGATATCGAGATGGAGTTTACGAGGAGAGTGAATGATGTTGAATCTGACTTTTGACTCAAGACCAAATTTCAGGATTCTTCTTACAGTTAGTCGGGTACAATTGTCATAAAAAATAGATTTTGACATGGGTCAAGAGAAATAATACATTCTGAATATATATATAAAAAAAAAAAATTTAAAAAAAAAGAGATAAAAGCAAAAATATAAACTGACAGAGGAAAAATCTTTCACTAAATATTTTTATCAGTAGTTTCAAATATTTTTTAAACGAAATAGCATCTACGCAAGTGTCTTTAGCCTTTATTGAAGTTTCGCACCTTGCAAAAGATTTAAATCCGAGAGATTAGCGCTAAAAGTGACTTGGCCTAATTCTTTAAGTTGTCAGTCGCTATTTTTTTAATGACACGCTAAGGTAAAGATATTTACGGAGTTGGTGAATTCGTGATTTTGGGGGAGGGGTTGGGGGTTGGGTTGGGTTGGTTTAACGCCCAACAGCAGCACTATATAGGCTATATTGTGGACGGGAGCCGAGTAAGAGAAAAATTGGCTGATAACTGTGTAATAATCAGATTACGGTAGAAAGAAGAGGACATAATAAAGAAGGGGAGGATGGAGAGAGGAAAGAGGGATCACTGACGAGTAAATATTATCAAGCAGACAGATGGATTCAATGGTAGACATGATATATCTAGATCTTATTGGAATGACGAATTAAGTATATTGCTTAAAGTCCAACGTCAGCGCTATATTTCGAAAGACAAAGAAGAACAAATAATTGTAAGACAGACAGACCAGGGCTGCTTTAACTTCAAGTATAAGAAAATGAAAAGAGGGGAGGGGGTAAAATTTGTTTCAAAGTTGGTTTCGTAAAAAGAATAAAAGAAAATTTTTTTAATGTTTGGTTGGTAGTTTCATTTAAGTACCTTTTATAAAATAGATTTGAAACTATTTTTGGTCAACGAAAAGAGCATGTCTCTACAAAGTTCTGTGAGAAAAAAATGATTAAACATTGAAGGATTTTACTTAGGTTTAAATACATTTTTTTCCTTTCCATAATGTGATTGCTTTTTACTACTTGCTCTCTTTCACAACAAAAAAAAGGAAAAGGATTAATTTAAGGGATAGGAAAGGGGGAAGAGAGTGAGAGAGGAATGGAGGGAAAGAAAGTGACAGAGAGGCAGAGAAAGAGTGGGAAGATACATATTGCTTTCAAAATCGAAACAAGGCATTAGAAAAAATTTGAATGCAAAAATATGACTCGAAATAAATCGAATTCAGCCAATTCGGAAAGATCAAAATATCTAAGAAAGGTAAAATTTCAGTAGAGAAAAAACATTACATTGACTACATCTAGCAATCAAGTGGAAGAGAAAACAAAACAAACTGTAGTAATACGTATTAAGATAGTAATTTCATGGATTCAACACTAACTAATGAAAAGCAATACATGAATTGAGAATATTTGAATAATTTTCAATTCTATAAAAATGTTTTGTTTGAAAACAGAAAGAAAGAACACGAAAAAAAAGAAGAAAAAATTAAAAGCTGCGGTTTGCCTTAAGAAAAATGTTAACTTTTCCAGACACCAAAGGCCTGAAACATTATTTAATGATAAAATTAAAGGACTGTAAGTACAACATTGTAGTAGGCTTACGACTTCTCTTAAAATACATGAATAAAAAGATATATGACAGTCCGTAATCTACTACGCCATTGTACTAACAACCCCAAAAAAACGTAAAAGCAAAAAAACAAAAACAAAAAAGAAAAACAAATAATGCTGTTAATATTGTAGCCTTCATTTTTTTTACGATTGTCTAGCAGCTTAAAGAAAAAAATAATTATATAAAAAATTTGTTATTACATCGTATATGTTCACTTCTGGCTATAAATTCTCGAAATTCTCACGACAAATGAAAGTTCTAATCAAACACAATCCAACTTTGAAATCCAATTCACCACACTTTGGAAATTTTGTGTTAATTTTCTGTGTGTGCATTTGCATACTTTCAAACATACTCTAAATCTTAAGTATTTTTTTATGAGACAATTGAGATGATGATTAGAAAACCTACAAAAGGCACTGCTAGAACAAAAAGAAATAATTAACCGTCCATTTTTGTCATATGTTGGCAGCAATTCACTTCACTTTCAATATTTATCTCTATTAGGTTCTAATCATATTGTTATTTATTTATGGGGCCTTTTTATTTGTTTCATAATGATAGTGTGATTTACATTAATAAATATATATTTATATGTTATGTGTGTGATTTAGAACAATATTGGTCACTTATGTGTTTTTTAGGCATGTCACTTTTATTTTTTGACTTTTTAAAGATTGCTAAAGATTATCTTAAATTATCTTATCAACCTACTCCTCTCAAAAATACTAAATATTTTTGTTTTCATCTCAGATTTAATGTTTTGCCCAAATCCCTAGACACTCGACAATCTTTTGAGCGCAGTTTAAGAAAACGCTATAATTACGATAGCCAATGAAAAAGCGTCATCTGTATATTGAGGCCGGTAGCAATACTTACTCCAAACCAAGACGGAGATGCCATCTATCAAGAGAGTGGCAGGTGAACATATTTACATGACGGCAACCAGGCATACGTACGTTATAGATATACATGTATGTGGTATGGAAACTATGTGTTGATACTAAGAAAAAAGATGTCTATTCATAACTAAAAAATTTAATAAATATTTGCTAGGATAATATTAGTATAGTTTCCAAGACTGTAAAAGCCCTAAAGAAAATAATTAATATTAGTACATTTTACATTATTTGATTAAAATGAAACTTCTAGATCTCATCAAAACTCTCTTTGTCAACATTATTTTTAAATCGCTTCAAGTTATTGAAAATCGATCCTAACCAAACCATTTTGCTTTCTCATAGTACAAACTTGTCATTTGAGCCAGAGGAGCAAAATAAATAAATCAATTATTTCAATTGGAGCATTATACCCAGTTATTTTATAATACTTTAAATTCACAAATAAAATTGAATCTACACACTCAATGAATAAATGTATCTCTCCTTCACTTTTCAAGGTACTGTTCGGATTTTTACTCAAATATCTGCAGCTTTTTTCCCCTCTTAATTTTCTAGACATTTAATTCTTTTGAATACAAAACTATTTTTTCAATAGTGTTTTAGTGCATGAAGGTGAACAGGCATGGAACCAAAGTGATGGTGGAACCCGTTCACCACAATTATGTTATCAACATTTTAAATACAATAAAAAAAAGAGAAACTTAAAATCACAATCTAAACTTAGAGTTACATTATATTGTTGGAGAGCCTTTAGAAAAAAAATTGATATTCAGGTAAAGCCTACCTGCCACCAATTGAGTGTTTAAACACAATCAGTAAGAAATTTCAATTAGAAAAACATTGTTGTAGTTCAAGTTAAATCTGAAACACTGAAATATCATCTTCTCCACTCTGATTAATGTACAAAAGGATTATATATATATTTTCCTCGGACCCTTGATAAAAAGATTAGTATTCAACAATACTTTTCCCCAATCAAAATCTTCAATAATATTATTTCTCAATATAATTATGGTAATCTTAAATAACACAATTGACTGACCTTTTTTTTTTTTTTTTCTTTTGTAACCACAAAAGGAATTAAGAAAAAATCTGACCTAATTCAACAATTAAGCAGAAAAAAATTATTGGAAAGAGAAAAATTATTTTTGAAAGCACTTGAAAAACTTTTGAAAATCAGGTTCACCCACAAATAAGTAATCTCATTTGCTTAATTAGGTCAGATCTGCAGGAATTCAAAGATTATTTGACACATAGATCTAACTTACATAAGTAGTCTTATGTAGACAAACAAATTTTTGGGAGTTATCTCTCTTAGACTAATAAAAGAATCTAAGAGAGCAATGTCAAACGATGAGAAAAAAAAAAAATCAACGTCTAAGGAAGAAATCTTACACAGTACCTGAGTCTGTGGAAAAAAGGAAAACAATTGGCAAAACAAAAACATTTAGTGGAAGCAAAAACAAAAATCCAGGGCTAAAAATATATTTTAAAAATGTGATGCATGCATGGTTGGTGGTTGGTTGGTAGTTGGGTGATCAATCTAAATGGTAATGGGTGAATAGCAACAAATTTATCGAAAACCAAAATAAAAATGTCTATATATCTCTAAAAGGGAAGACAATTTTTAAATTCACAAATTTATGCTAATTATATTTTTTGTTCTTTCTTTTTCCCAGGCAGATATTTGTATACTAATTTTTTTTTCCAGTTATAGCCCTTGGAATACTTTGATAACCATCTACACCTAAAGATTGGTTTCAATCAATCGTTCTATATTGTCATGTAAAGTTGAAATAAGAACCAAGAAATTAAAATGATACCCCCCCCCCCCCCCCCCCCCCAAAAAAAACAAAACAAAAACCAACAACAAACACCCCCCCCCCCCAACCAAAAAAAACAAAAAAAACAAAAAAAACAACAACAACAAAAACAACAACAACAACAACAAAAACACAACCAAAAAACCCAAACAAAACATGAGCTCTATACATAAAAGAATCCACATTCCTCATTCTAATGCAATACAGCAGATATATGATTATATTGAACAAGTGTTTTTGTGTTTTTTACAGATTAAAAACAAAAACAAAACAGCAGCAAACAAAAAAAAACAACAAAAAATCCCACCCAGCTGGAGACAAGTGTCAAAGATAAAAGGTTTGCAGTGAAGCCATGCAAAGGAGAGAAAAATCTTTAAAAAGTGAGGAACATTCTTTAAAAAGTCCTACCAGATTCTGAAATCCAAGAAAACAAGAAAATAGACATGCAGTGAGCAAGCATGCAAGAGAAAACAGAAAAGCTTGAAGGTTTTTCAGATCAAGAAATCATGATTTATTTTATACAGATGGAATTAGGGAGTTTTAACCGTAGGCTTTGAATGATATCCCTGTAGTTTGAGAAATAAGCTTGATTAAGAAAGAGAGGGTGGGGAGGGAGGGAGAAAAAGGGAGATATATAGAGAACCAGACAGACATTAATAAAAACAGACAGAGGGAAGGTAGGAGACAGAAAGAGACTTAAGGAGGAAAAACAGTGGAAATACAATTAAAAAAACATGCACAGGAAGGGTGAATGAGTTGGTTTCCATCAGCAGCTAGGTTGTGTAGTGGACAGATCCCAAGAACAACGTCTGACAATGAAATGTGCTACCACACAGAGACAAAGCAGGAACACTCCTGATCTGGGGACCAACGCTCTACCACTTGAGCCAGTCCGTCCCTTCCCTTACCCAATATATTGGACAGACATGAGAGTAACTCAATTATAGAGGAAAGTCTCTATAATACTAGCCTTGTAAGAAACCCAAAAGCTATAAGGTAGAGATCTGAAAGAAGATGTTTATTTATGTAGACACTATAAGAGCGAGTTGAAGAAGATGGTTTACATAAGGGAGAAGAGTGAGTGGAAGATTAGGAAGATATTTTACATATATACGAGAATAGAGAGAGGTTAGCGAAATTCTAGTAGAACTCTTGTACAGTCACCACAATACCCAAGCTACTGACAGGCTAAAGATGATACCAAAGGGGAAGCAGTTTTGCCTTTAAACCAATCCAAATGTGTTATAGTTTCTTTAACCTTTTTCCATCACACTGCACACATGTTGTGTGGGGTTGAAACAACTTTTTTGCTAACATATTTTTTTTGTATTGATCTGCACACCTTCCATGTAAAACTAAATGAATATCAAAGCTTTTGCCTTTTAAAACTTGTGGAAATTCCCCAAATTAGTGTGCACAAAGAAATAGGCCTAAAACTATCCTCCTCCCATCACACTGCACACTTGGTATGTGGTAGTGCCTGCACTTCTTTGTCCTGATAAACACACCTCCCATTTATGAAGAAAAAAATATCAAAGCTTTTGCCATTTAAAATTTGTGGAAATTCCCCAATTAGTGTGCACACAAAGGAATAGGCCTAAAACTACCCCTCTCCCATCACTGGACTGGCTTGAAGACTTTAAATGGAAACCTCGAAAAGCATGCAAGGAGGGAAACGATAAAACATGCTGGTATAGTAAAACAGTGAGGGTGAGAAGTGAGAGGGATAAAGGGAGAAAAAACAGGAAGAGCATAATTTTGTTGCCAAAAAGATGGAATTCCAAAGGAGAAAATACTGGAAGAATACTACTGAGGAAAAGAAAGAGAGAGAGCTAGACAGAGAGAGATGTATAGATAATATAAAGAGCTAGAGAGAAAGAGAGATAGAGCCAGAGAGAGATAGAGGCCAGAGAGAGATACAGAGACATAGAGAGAGATGTATAGATAAATAATAGAAAGATCTAGAGAGAGAAAGAGACAGAACTAGACAAGATAGAGAGGGAAAGAGAGAATGAGGTATGAAAGAGTTTTAGATTGTGACTACGTACCGGCAGATTCATGGCCGAGTCGAGGAAGACGAGCAGCATCGCGACGTGGGTCTTGTTCTCCTCCAGAGTCTTGTCGTGGCGAGTGTCCTGCATCACCTGCTCCATCACCTGCGAGATGTCAACGCGGCATCAGGTACAGGGTCAAGGTCGTGTCTTGTTCTCCTCCAGAGTCTTGTCGTGGCGAGTGTCCTGCATCACCTGCTCCATCACCTGCAAGATGTCAAGGTCGCAACAGGCATCAGGTACAGGGTCAAGGTCGATACCAAGCATCAGGGTGAAGGTCGATATAAGGCATCAGGGTGAAGGTCGATATAAGGCATCAGGGTGAAGGTCGATACCATGCATCAGGGTCAAGGTTGGTACGGTGCATCAGGGTCAAAGTTGATACCGGACATCAGGGTGAAGGTCGATTTAAGACGTCAGGGTCAAGGTCAGTACCGTGCATCAGGGTGAAGGTCGATATGAGTCGTCAAGATGATGGTCCATACCAGGCACCAGGGTCAAGGTTGAAGACAGTGACGCACGCAGGCACACACAGTCATTGAAGGGAAAATAGAGAAACAAGAATTAAATGAGAGTGAGAGTATAAGGCCAGTGATAAATAACGTAAAAAATTTATAGTACCGAAAAAAGAAAAAAAAACTCTGCCCCTCTTAAAAATGAACACCTTGTAATAAAGAATAACTCAAAGAAAAGAAAAGATATGAAGAAGCATGATAATAAAAATAAAATTACTAAGACTATTAATTATAATTTATGGAAGTTCACAAATATTTTATATTGACATTATTTACTGCAATAAAGGTAAAAACACAAAGGCTTTAACTAAGGGGAAAAAATCTGCAATGTTTAACACTTTGAGTTGTCCTAAACAGTAATAACATTCATTCTTTACTATGCACAGATTGCAAAAGAAATTTACTTCTGTGTGGAAAACACAATCAGGAAGTTCTCATAGACCGCTACCATAGTTCAAGCACCACAGCAAAATCAGAAAAGCGAAAGAAAAATTTTATACCTAAGTCTTACGATGTATATGTAGCAATAGTGAAAAATCTTTAATAATACTTCTAGAAACTTCATAAAATGGTGAAGACCATTTATAAAGCTATTTGAGAGAATGGATTCTTTTTTTTTTTTTTATAATGACAGAATGATGATATGCTTTTTTTCTCGTTTTCCTTCCGAATCTTCAGCTCTTTAACTGACTTGTTGAGATAGGGGTCAGGGATGAAAGACGGACGGTGGGGATCAGTGAGTCAAACAATGAAAAAAGTGCAAGGTACATTTAATTACAATTGCATTTATATTATGGAAATTTATTCTTTATAAGCCAACACCAGAAATGAACCATATACAAGTCCACAAGTCTGCAACAATTTGTTCTTATATGTCCTTTAAGTCTACAAAGCTAAAGAGTGGTATGATTTTGCAATGAAATATAGAATAATTATATTATCATATCTATAATGGGGGTTTGGAGGGGGGGGGGGCAGCTTGTGAATTTTTTGTTTTTCGGCCCCCCCCCCCCTTCCCCCTTCCTCTTCCATCTTTACTTTCTGTTTTTCCTACGTTATAACTTGCAGTTTAGGGAGCTCATCTGATAACGTTTCCAAACGTAAAAACAACATATCGCGTCAGTTGCTTAATGCCTCATCACATTTCTCAACACTAATGATTCAGAGTGTTTAAGAAACGAGATAGATCATTGGACATATACGATGACGAACAAGCGAAAGGGATAAAGACAATGAACACACTCATGAAAAAGTATGATTGTGTACCCAATTTAAAAAAACAATAAAAAAAATAACACCAACCAGGGAGACAAAGGCAGAGCAAACCTGGTGTTCTCTCACGTGTAGGTGTACTTAATACAGTTGCCAACTATTCGATACAGTACGCCTGTAAAATCAAGTACATTGGGAAAAAAATTTGTAGAGTGTGTGGGACGCTCACCCGTCTGCCTGTCTCCTCCCCCCCCTTTCTCTCTCTCTCTCTCTCTCTCTCTCTCTCTCTCTCTCTCTCTCTCCCATTTGTATCTCCTAAACTGAGAGGCAAAACTTCCCTGCCTGCCCTCTTTATACTACATTTTTCGTCTCCTAAGCTTAATAATAACCATTTCTTTTTTTTTCTCCCGCACCATTTCGCTAACTCACCGCTCTAGTCTTCGTACTCTGCTGCCTGCATCCATAAATATCTACCATTTCTAATTTTTTCCACAGCTCACACAGCTGGTCTCTAAGTGCAGTCTGCACCGTAATATTTTTCAACACGTCTGATAATGTTAGGCGCTTTGCCAAAACTTTAACAGCAAAAGCGCTGCAGCTGCAAAACTTGCACACACACACACACACACACACAAAACCACTAACACTGACAAAATAAACACTGTACACATAATTTTCTACCTAAAAAGTGTAAATTAACCCCCCCCCCCAACCCCCACACACACGCTTAAGGAAAAAAGGGACGCGACTTCTGTTTCTAGACGTGGCGCGTTTCAATCACGTTTGGTATCTACTAAGCTTACACACACTTTCCAGACGACTGAACTCGTCGCCATCTTGCTTTCCGGCAAGGTAAGACTAAAACCATGGACGTCTATTTATAGACTCATTAAAAAGCCAACACACGCCGTGCTAATAGCGTTCTCTTAGACACGTGACACTCAATTCGTGCGCAACCAGAAGCGGTTAATTAAAAAAAAAAAAAAGCTACAATAGTGGGAGGGGGTGTTTTTGTTGTTGCTGTTGTATTATTATTTTATCCTTTTTTTCTATTTTAAACTTTTTGGAAATGGTATGTAATAATATACATAGATATATGCAACGAATGACAATAATCACGCCCCTTTTTGCACTAGATTTCCGATCGCTACTGGTTGGGTCGGTGTTAGTATAATATGACCGGCTGAGACAAGAGTCATGGTATCCCCGTCATGTCTCGTGTGTGGCAGCACATAAAATTGTCAGACGCCAGTCTTGGGGTCCGTCCACAATATAGCCTATTTAGTGCTGATGTTGAACGATAAACCAACTCAACAACAACTCAACTCCGATGGCTTGTTTTTCTAGGTAAATCTAGGCTAGAGCTATGGTTGAAAACCGGTGCAATTTCCATAACCCACATCATCGTCGTCGTTTTCGATGTCTTGGGGTCCGTCCACAATATCCACTGTATCCTATATAACGCTGATGGTGGACGTTAAACCAACTCAACAACAACTCAACTCCGATGGCTCGTTGGTCTAGGTAAGTCTAGGCTAGAGCTATGATTAAAAGCCGGTACAAAATTCCTCACCTACATCACCGTCATCGTTTTCGCTAAGGGATCCGTTTCGCAAAGCCTTCTATGTCACGGCCCGTGGTCCCCCACACCACGACCAACTGCATGACTGTGCTTTATCACGTATCGATTTATCGATCCGGATCAATGACTGCGATTGATTTCTCGCCTTCTCTCGTGGGATCAGAGTTGGGGTCGTTGCAAGAGGGGGGCAAGCGGGCAAAGTGGGCAAAGTGGGCAAAGCGGGCAAAGTGGGCAAAGTGGGCAAAGCGGGCAAAGTGGGCAAAGTGGGCAAAGTGGGCAAAGTCGTTAAGCGCTGATCGGGGTTACGTCATCATATCAAAATCGCTGAATGGTATAGAGAGGGTGTGAGAAAGGGTATAGGGAATAAGAGGAGAGAGAGAGAGAGAGAGAGAGAGAAAGGCAGGGACAGGTACAGACAGACAGACAGATAGAGAGAGAGAGAGAGAGAGAGAGAGAGAGGAGAGAAAAAAAAAAAAGCGCT
>RQTK01000038.1:973296-990718 GCA_003991915.1 Elysia chlorotica | reverse complement strand
CAGACAGACTGATAGACAATCGAATAGAAAGTAAGACTGTACAGTCATACAACAACATCAACAACAACAACACAACAACAACAACACAACAACAACAACAAAGATGCCCGAAAGCCCACATGGCGATATATACGGGCTAATTATGAATATATACAACAGGCAATGCAATATCAAGTCTAGTCATGTTTGAACCCGCGCCATGCAAGAATGCTGGGTGTGGTGGTTGCCAGGGTGGCCGAGTTGTGCGGGAACACGCATCCATTATTCACCATGCCGTGTGGGGGCCTGGAACCTTTGAGATTCAACTTAACAGTCAAGATCTTTTTATCTTTTCCCCCGAGCTCTCTCGCAACACATACACACCTCTCATTTCACTGACTCTCTCTCTCTCTCTCTCTCTCTCTCTCTCTCTCTCTCTCTATCTATCTATCTATGTGCCAATATGTGTGCGCGGGTGTTTAAAACGTGAAAACCGTTTTTTTCCTTCTTCTTTTTTTGTTGCTGCACCCCCCCCCCCCCCTTCCCCTAAGCTTGTCGTTCCAAGTATAATATTTATCAGTTTTATCACCACCTATCCATTCACTTCTTTCGTGTTCGATTAAAAAAAACCCGGCCCGTTAACTGCTATAAAATTCAAACTGCATCATTTATTGACGATTTACTGGTGGGTTTTGAAGACAAGAGTAAACGAGGAAAAAAAAACAAAAAACAACGAAATAGAAAACAAACAAAAAAACAAGTTGGAATTCCCGCTAGTCGTGCACCATGTCTTACAAGATTTAAAGGTGTGTGAGTAACGTTTTTCACCTCCCCATACACACACATACACTTAAAAATGAAATTCCTGGTAGTCGACCATTTTTCTTTTCTATTAAAACCGAAATGCAGGGAGCACCCCCCCCTCTCTCTCTCTCTCTCTCCTCCAAAATTGGAACCAAGGATATGCAGAGAGAGAAAGACATTGAGACATGCAGACAGAGAGGCACACAAAGATAGGCAGAGAGAGAGAGAGAGAGAGAGAGAGAGAGAGAGAGAGAGAGGGGCAAGCAGAAAAAGAGACAGAGCGAGGGGGAGAGAGACAGGCAGGCATACATAAAAATGGAGAAATAGAGTGAGAGACAGAAAGAGGGGGGAGAGAGATGCAGAAAGACAAACGGAGAGGCGGACAGAGAGAGGGAGGAAGAGATAAAGAAAGAGAGACAGAAAGAGACAGACAGACACAAATACACAGCCAGACATATTTTTGCTCTCTACACTATCGAATATATACACCAGCACGTCCTCACACGTCCTAAAAAAAAAAAAGAAAAAAAGTTGGAATTCCCGCTAGCCGTGCACACAATATTGACGAAAAAAAATAAAAGTGAAGCGAAAGCTGAAAGCATACATAGGGTGTGCACGAAGGTGTATGAACTGGAGAGCTGAGCTAAGATGGCTGGTTACTGAAGCGGAACGGGCTATACAGCAACACATACACTTACAGGGAATGAGGTCCCCGGTTCGAAACCCAAGACTGGGTAAATTAGCATGTTAAAGCTCGCTATTGTCTTTTTCTTAATTCGTTCATTTATTTGCTCACTTTCAACAGATAAAACCAGACAAATCATCATCATCATCATCATCATCATCATCATCATCATCATCATCATCATCATCATCGTCGTCGTCTATCTATGTGCTGCTAGAAAACAGTCATAGAGAACTTTAAAAAAAAAATAAATTGCAAAACTCAACAAAATTTAAAGAAAAAAAAACGTTCACTTCACATTAATGTTTGAACATCACAGTATGAAATGATCAGGTAAATTAAAAAAAGGAAGGCAATGGGGAGCTTACACAAAAAGTTTAGAGAGTTAAAATTATTATGAATCGTCTAGACCGAAAAAGTTGTACGTGAGCAGTCGCAGTATCCAAAAAAGGAAAACAGAAAAGAAAGAAAGAAAGAAAGAAGGAAAGAAAGAAAGAAAGAAAACAAGCACTCACGCATGCATGCACACACCTCCAACCATTAAACTAGATTTAGATTTTTTGCTGTTAAGATATCGTGAGTATATTTATAGCCACTAACGCATAATTCTGGTGTACCAAAGCATATATAAATATATACCTTAACACTAGCGCAATACGTATACATTTATACACACGTGTGAATGGACTTATCAACACACGGGCACACACAAACACACATACACGATTACAATCTTTGAGCGACATTTTATTAGCCGGAATATATTTCGATCGATCAATGCATTATTCTATCGTGCCAAAAAATAGACGACGAAGTATGTGTGACTTTGATATAGGCCCACACACGTGAAATTCAATTATGGTCCGCATAAACACACGAACACACTTCTAATCATTGAACTACATGTATACATTTTTATGCTGATGAGATGGGGTGGAAAAAATATAATTATGGTTCAATGCATTTTTCTAACGTGTCGTTGACTTTACAGTAAGTAAATACACACACGCACACACAATCACACATTTTCTAACCATTGAACTATATTAAAATAATTTTATTTTCGATGCTGGTTTAGTCTAAATAAACATCCCCCATACATTATTGCTTCGACTGCATTCTTCAGACTTCTAGTGTGTCAGAACTAGACAACAGTGTATGTATCATCTTTGTTCACATTTGTAAATTCCACTCAATATCTGCATAATATTATACACACAAACATTCAAATTTCCAATCACTGAACTACCAACGTCTTCGCTGCTGAGTTTAGCCAAATGGATGCAATGTTGTTGGACGCATTCTTCTACATCTAGTGTGTCATCGACAACAATATTATTATATTGTACATAAATAAGTATACATTATTGCTCGACGCATTCTTCTAGTATGTCCTTGACAAAAATTATACATTACATGTACACAAATAATTATATATTATTGTTCGATGTATTCTTCTAGTGTGTCATTGACAAAAATATTATTATACAGTTCATAAATACTTATATATTAATGTTCGACGCATTCTTGTAGTGTGTCATTGACAACAATATTATTATAAAGTTATTATGCGCATTCTTCTAGTGTGTCATTGACAAAACTATACTACACAGAACACATGGTTGTACATTGACTACACGGTAGGCGGGACTGTGTACACATGTGTTGTGCTAGATGGAATGATGAACCAGTTGTTAATTGCATCACGTGACCCTGGTCGGTGATCGGCCCAGGACGGGACGAGATAAGATAATTGATTTTCAAATTGAACGGATTAATGGCTTAAATTCAGTTCTTACAGATCCTTAGAACAACGTTGGTTTAACGTCGTGGTCAGCACTATATAGGATATATTGTGAACAGGTCTCAAGACTGACGTCTGACAATTTTACGAGCTGCCACACAGACAGTGTGGGTATACCAGGGATCTTGTCTCAACCGGTAACATTAAACTGACACCGACCCAATCAGTAGGGAACGAAATTTTCAGGGCTTGAACCACGGACCTCCTGCGTCGGAAGCCTATGTTCTACCCCAGGATCACCACGTCTCCCCAGATACATGTATGTATCAGAGCCAGTTTGTGGGTCGGTAGAAACATTAACAGAAACAAATAACACTAACAAACATTACGTGCTAATATCATGTTAAACAACAAATATGTATATAGTTGAATTCTTTAACAACAACAGCAACAACAACAACACATAAAAAAACCCAGGGATCAAAAGCCACATACCTCATATTGAAGACACAAACAAAACCAAACAAAAGAATTACGTACGAATGCCCACATCCTTAGCTGCACAATCACTAAGCAACATCCATGTCCTCCTATAGTACATTGTGTACTGTATCAGTATATTGCCATCGGGCCCACACTCATCATGTATGCCGTAACAGATTATAACACTGCTTCTCATAACAGCCAGCATGCATGTATTATTCATTCATCCCTCCATCCATCCCAGCCAGTCACAGACAATATATGCAACTAGATCTATCTATTTTAGTGGCTTATCGTTTATCGAGGCACAAGCAACATCTATTTCCTCCTATAGTAGGGCCTACATTGTGTACTGTATCAGTATATTATCATCGTGCCCACACTCATCATGTATGTCGTAACAGATTATAACAACCCTGCTTCACAAAGCAGCCAACATGCTTATATTATTCATCCATCCATCCCATTCCAACCAGTCACAGACAATATTATACAACTAGAACTATCTATTTTAGTGGCTTATCATTTCTCGAGGCACACAGGATGTCGGCCAACGGATAACGGCTAAAAAAATGGCTGGTGTCCCACACAGACCAACACAGATCAAAGTTTGCCTCAGTGTCGCAATAATGCACAGGGTTGTCAACCCGCCATCGGAAGCTGTTATCCTATACTGTATTATTATCTAGTACTGTATCAGTATATTGCCACCGGGCCCACACTCATCATGTATGTCGTAACAGATTATAACAACACTGCTTCACAAAACAGCCAGCATGCATATATATTATTCATCCATCCATTCCAGTCAGTCATAGACAACATATGCAACCAGGTCTATCTATTTTAGTGGCTTATCGTTTATCGAGACACACACAGGATGTCGGTCAACGGATTACAGCTAAAAAAATGGCGGGCGCCATACACAGACCAACACAGATCTAATTTTACCTCAGTGTCGCAATAATGCACAGGGTTGTCGGTTCGGCATCGGAAGCTGTTATCACCGTATGTATATTACTATATCAGCATAATATTTCCACATTGCCCACACTCATCATGTATGTCGTAACAGATTATTACAACACTGCTCCACAAAGAGCCAACATGCATATATATACGTTACCAATGTAACAACAGAGGCCTTACGATTAAACCGAATCCATCGCGGCAAAGAAGACGATGGTTAACAAGGGAAGCTGAACCGTAGTCCTATCTTGGCTATTATTACCGAGGACTTCCGGATTCCGGAGCCAATGAACGATATAAATAAATAAATATAAATAAATATATAAACCTCAGGCGCCATGACGTCATCTGTAACCATCACGTAGGTCGCAAAACATGTAAGTAATCACAACGACGAGACTTCAATGGGAGAAGTTCAATGATCGGGATTTCATCACACCTGATCGGTCGGGTCTAGATCTAGTATAACGGGTCAGAATCACAGATCATCAGGATCAATTGGTCGGGTCTAGATCTAGTATGCCGGGATCAGGGTCACAGATCATCAGGATCAATGGATGGGTCAGGATCACGGGACACAGTCACTGAGGTTGAGTATAATAATACACCGTAGTACATGTTATCAGAACATATATCACTAGAGATACTATAGATGTAGATTTGGTATCGCTATCAGACAGACACAGACCGTTCGGTGGGTCGGATCTAGATCTAGTATGCCGGGATCAGGGTCACGGATCAGCAGGATCCATGGATGGGTCAGGATCACGGGACACAGTCACTGAGGTTGATTATAATAATACACAGTAGTACATGTAATCTAAATCAGTATCACCAGAGAGAATATAGATATAGATGTAGTATCGCTATCAGACAGACATAGACAATTCGGTGGGTCGGGTCTAGATCTAGTATTCCGCGATCAGGGTCACGGATCAGCAGGATCCATGGATGGATCAGGATCACGTGACATAGTCACTGAGGTTGATTATAGATATATTAATACACAGTGGTATATGTTATCTAAATCAGTATCACCAGAGAGACTATAGATATAGATTCAGTATCGCTGTCACTATCAGAGAGACACAGACCACACTATACCGCATTCGACAGCCGACAGGGCGGACTGGAATGATTGAATGATTGAATGATTGAATGATTGAATGATTGAATGATTGAATGATTGAATGAATGATGCGGGACTCCCAGTCAGCCAATCAGGCCAGTATTGTAGAGTGCAGTGATGCTATGACGGATGGAACATACATGCATGTACTAGTGTAACAGTTGGCGGATCCAGTACTAGTCAGTCAGTTAGTCAGACTGTGAGAGAGTGAGAGAGATGGGGGAAAGAGGGAGGGAGGAAAGACTGACTGTACATTACTAGTGTTGTTGGATCTAAGCCTATTCAGTCAGTCAGAAATAGATGGAGGGAGGGGTGAGGGAGATAGAGAGATAGAGAGAGAGAGAGGTCGAAGCGAGAGACCGGTACTAACAACACGCCTTCCGGCAGCTGCTGTAAGCTTAGCTAGTAAAGCGTTTGCTGTCTCTCTCTCTCTCTCTCTCTCTCTCTCTCTCTCTCTCTCTCTCTCTCTCTCTCTTCAGATAGCACATGAGAAAGATGTGCCAACATAAGCAATGGAGAGTAAAAGGCGACAACAGCATTGTCTCAAATAAAGATCGGAAGAGAAATGTGGTGGTGGTGGTGGTGGTTGTAGTAGTAGTAGTAGTAGTAGTAGTAGTAGTAGTAGTAGTAGTAGTAGTAGTAGTAGTAGTAGTAGTAGTAGCTGGTTCATGATGGAGATCTCGTTCTTCACCGTGTACTTGTCCAGGGGATACGGGGTGTTGATGAATTTGGCCACAAACACCCGACCAGTGGACTTCTCGATGCACCGATGGACCACGCCAAACGCGCCGCTGTTAAAGGATGAAACGATGAAACAAGGTGGTGATGGTGTGGTGTCGGGTGGAGGGAGATGGGAGGGGTGAGGGAGAGAGAGAGATAGAGAGAGAGAGAGAGAGAGAGAGAGAGATTGGAAAAAAGGAGGTCGAAGCGAGAGACCGGTACTAACAACACGCCTTCCAGCAGCTGCTATACGAGAGCTTAGCTAGTATGAGTTGATATAAGCGTTTAATGTCCCTCTCTCTCTCTCTCTCTCTCTCTCTCTCTCTCTCTCTCTCTCTCTCTCTTTCAGATAGCACATGAGGAAGATATGCCAACATAGCCAACACAGTAGCAGGAGAGAGTAAAAGGCGACAACAGCATTGTCTCAAATAAACATCGGAAGAGAAAGGTAGTAGTAGTAGTAGTAGTAGTAGTAGTAGTAGTAGTAGTAGTAGTAGTAGTAGTAGTAGTAGTAGTAGTAGTAGCAGCAGTAGCAGTAGTAGTAGTAGTAGTAGTAGTAGTAGTAGTAGTAGTAGTAGTAGTAGTAGTAGTAGTAGTAGTACAGCAAGAGCAGCAGCAGCAACAGCACCGATATAGCTGCATCATCGTTAACAACGGTACTATTCCAGTATACGAAGGCTGTAGCATACTAATAAAAAAAACAACCAATAAATCAATACAGCCAACTAATTCATTCAAAAAGCTGGCAATAATTGATAACGGTTACTCACACTTTCTCCACCGCGCCCCCTTCAATCGGAAATCCTAGACACGCAAGGTTAAAATCTATAAACATTTCTAAAAAAAAAAAAATAATGCAATAACTTTAATACATTGTGTATATCCTCTCCGGATCGTCAAGTACTTAATTTAATAATAAGTATGCCACTTAGACCACTACGAATTAATTTTAGATTCAGGACATCGGGAAAATCCCGAAATCCGCCTCCTTCACCGTGCTTGAAGTACAATAATAATAGATTATGCATATGTATGATACATGTACATGACTTGTATTGTATTATCCTTTGTTTCCTTAATGTCCCGATATCAAAAGGAAACATAATCGATTAGTTTTTTTAGAGCGATATGACCTGAATTATATCAAGGTTTATTAATTTGCCTCTGGCACGCAAAGAAAGCTTTTATCTATAGTAATAATGCTCCCCCCTCTCCCTCTCTCTCTTTATCACTCCTTCCCTCCCCTTCTTTCTATCTCTCACTCCTTCTTTTTCCCCTTCTTTCTATCTCTTACTCCTTCTCTCTCCCTCTACTTCTCTCTCTCTCTCTCTCTCTCTCTCTCTCTCTCTCTCCATCCTTCATTTTTTCTGTTTCTCTCTGATCTTGTACACTAGATCTAGATATACAAAATTGTACATGTACTGTGCACCTTTGAAAGATACACACACCCTATCCTTATATCAATCTAATTCTGTATACTTTTAACTAACCACCTAATCCACGTTAGTTTGTTGTTGTTGTTGTTGTTGTTGTTGTTGTTGTTGGTGGATGTGGTGGTGGTGGTGATGGTGCTGTTGTTGTTGTTCTCGTTGTTGTTGAAAACATTGACATGCTTGCATGTAATAGACAGGTGACGCTAAATCTTATTAATTACCTTATCTAGATTTGCCGCATTGAGACAAAGGTCATTAAAAAGAAAATCGCATTGATCAAAGTTTCTTCATTCTATGGGGTAGGGGGGGGGGGGAGCATCTATGAACAGTAGAGGTTAACAGTGGAGGGTAAGACTTAGTTCTAGCTTTGGCAGTATTAAGGCAAGCAACGGCAACAGCAACAACAGCATCATCATCTCACTTGAGCTCCACCACGTCGAGGAGTCGGATGCCGACCGTATTGGCGCGCCACCTGCCCGGCCACTGCAGGATCTGAGAGAGCAGCTCGGATCCCTCGGCGATCTCACCGATGGACTTGAGAGACTTGATCGACTTCTGTCGCATCAGTTTGGACTTGCCCTGGGAGTTGACTTGCATCTGGGGAGGTTAGACAGTGTTAAGGAGATCAAGATTGCGGTGGAGACGGGATGGAGGGAGAAAGAAAGACAGAAATAGAGAGAAAAAGGACACAAAGACAATAGAGAGAGAGAGAGGGAGAGAGAGAGAGAAATTAGAGAGGCCTCCCTCCCTCTCTCTCTCTCTCTCTCTCTCTCTAGAGAGAGAGAGAGAGAGAGAGTGACAGGGGGGGGGGGGTGTGATTGAAGCGAGAGAGAGAGAGAAACTATGTCGAAGTGTGGACGATAGAGAAAGACACAGAGAAATAGAAGCAGACAGACAGACAAGACAGTGCGCGCAATGCCAGTGAGTGGAGTAGAGTGTGAAAGTGAGAGGAGGAGATACAGAGAGAGAAAGAATAAGAGTGATAAAGGGAGAGAAAGAGAGATATATAGAGAGAGCAAGCGTGCCAAAATGGAGAGGCAGAGAGAGAGAGATAGAGATAGATACTGAGATGTTAAAAAGGAGAGAGAGTAAGCTAGAAAATTGAAAAAAAAAATCATGTTTCTAATGGTGTAGAGATGAAATTGGACACCGGTGCAGATTCCCTCAATAATAATATCGCCGTCGCATTCGCAACGTCTCTATTCTACTACCATTAAGACGATGACATTGCAATTGCATTCCGGATCTATTGTGAACTGAAGAATACACGGACATACGAAAATAATTCACTCATTCATTCATCGACTACACTTGATTATTAATACACGATTGTGCTACTGTATTGCATACATCATCATAAGAATAATGCAAGTGGGCCCAAGTGGTTTCGAGAGTACATGTATGTTAAAATTATTCTTAGCACAGAGACTTTGAGAGAATAATTATTATACATGTATACAATTTAACTATAGAGGTCTTGCTTTCGAGTGCGTTCTAAACGACGAAGTGGAGCTCTTGGTTTCGAGAGTAAAAAGCGTTCTAAACAATGAAGGGAGCTCTTGGTTTTGAGAGTAAGCTTTTGATATTTCTAACCAAAGAGGTCTTGGTTTCGAGAGTACATAATAATTTTATGTATAACGTATTCTAAACATGGACATGGAGATTTTGGGTGCCGAGAGTATCTAACAAATGTGCACAAAATGCATAATTCTGTTCTAAAAATAGAGCTGATGCTTCTGTTCAGGCATAGATAGGTCAGTGTTTAATGTTACATGACTGTCTCCTGACAAGAGTCGGAGTAACTATCGCCTGGAAATTGACGGCGGTGACTTATTTAGTTATACAATCACATCCCAGGCGCTGGGAGTCCTGCGACCAACGACCCTCGATAAGTGGCCGATAACGAGCCGGTGTGAACCGTTTACTGATGGTGATGCTCCAGTTCTGATCGTTTCAATTCTCTCTCTCTCTCTCTCTCTCTCTCTCTCTCTCTCTCTCTCTCTCTCTCTTTCTCTATCTGTCTCTCTCTCTCTGTCTTTCTGTCTGTCTCTGTCTGTCTCTCTCTCTCTCTCTCTCTCTCTTTTCTTTTTTTTTTTCAACAGTCAGAGCAAATACCATACGTCGTCAGACCTTTCCTGTTAAGAGACCGGCGACCAAAGTGACTGTTAATTGACGGGCGAAAAAAAATATATGACAAAACCTTGTTTCTGAACTATGTATCGAGTATTTCTTTTTTCGTTTTGGATTTCTTTTTTTTTTTTGAAGGAAAGACGGAGCGTGTTTGTGTTTTCGAGTTTTGTTTGGTTTATTTTCTGGTTTACGTTTTGATTTGAATAGACATGATGAGTGTTTGAGTGTGTGTGTGTGAGGGTAATAATTATTGCTACTAATGCAATATCATAATATCATAACTCAGGCGGTAGCGCACTGGACTGTTTACCGGGAGGTCTAGAAGTTTAGTCTCTAAAGAGATTGATCTCAGACTCTGCCGGCCGTGACTCATCGTTATGTGTTAGAACATAGTATGGGTCGGAAGCTGTTGCCAGACTGGTAGAGTATTCGTCTAGGCAAGGCGAATGGATGCCTAGTAGAACCTAAGGTCCGGGTTCGAGCCTAGTCCGAATCATCAGTCTCAATGTGTCTTATATGTCGGTCTCAGGCTAGATCTAGGTTTGTGACCTCCCTTTCTAATCTGTGTTAGAACCACCATTAAGTCCAATGCAGGTTAAACCAGCACGCTAGTTTGTGTGTGTGTGTGTGTGTGGGGGGGGAGTAATTAATAACTATATCTACTAATGCAATATCATAACTCAGCCGGTAGTGCACTAGACTGTTCACCGGGAGGTCTAAAAGTTTAATCTCTACGGAGATTGATCTCAAACTGCGCTGGTCGTGGCTCATCATTATGTGTTAAGAGCACAATACGGAAGCCGTTGGCAGAGTGGTAGAGTACACTGCTGGTCTTCGTTTTGGCAAGAGTGCCGAATAAAACCTAAGGTGCGGGTTCGAGCCTAGTCCGAGCCATCAGTCTTAATGGGTCTTATTTGTAGGTCTCAGGCTAGATCTAGGTTTGTGTGTGACCTTCCTTTCTAATCTGTGTTAGAACCACCATTAAGTCCAATGCAGGTTAAACCAGCACGCTAGCCTTGATAGAAAGAGAGAAAGGAAAAAAAACGAAAAAAATAAACCATTACTGGGCTTATAATGACAGTGTTACTGTGCTTATCATAAGCCAGTGTATGTATAACTGTATATCGGACTTTGACCGGTGTGATGGAAACCAATCAGAAAATCAGACAAGCACACGGGACACCACACTCGGTCCGATTACTGACATACATACACAAAATACACACACTCACTCACACACACACACACACTGGTGACGTTGACATTCCATCGATAACACACCTGAAACCTGGGAAATACCAGAGGTCTTGTGATACTGAGGCCCATAGCAAAAACTGAAGTCGATACATTAGATAATCTGATCTAAGCATTCTCTCTCTCTCTCTCTCTTTCTATCTCGCTCTCTCTCTCTCTCTCTCTCTCTCTCTCTCTCTCTCTTTAGTTCTAGACCAAACATGTAGACCTAATTGGCTATAAGAAAATTCCCTGCCCCAATTAGTGAGGGGCATGAATATGCCATTTATGATCGCTTTTTGTGTATCGCAAAGCCTAAAATAACTGAACGCAACCCGACTGTCCGGTTTGACGAACTCTCACACAATAGTGTACATATACATGTACTTCGTTATGGGCGCAATGATTTGAAGACATACTTGACCTTGTTACTAAATATAGAATCTTACTAATCAGTAATCACCAGCCTGTCTAGACTCGATTGTCTGTAACAGAGTGAGTCTGCTCTATGGATTCAATCAATGGTTTAATAATAACATTGGAATTCCTAACCACCATCATTCGTTTAGTACCATAAAGTTTCATGTAGGACTTCAATTCTTTGCAGGAGCGAAATTCTGTCTTAACATAATGCCCACTAATTCAACTTATAATGTCCAGACAATAATTTTATTATTCTTGGTGTGATCTCTCTCTCTCTCTCTCTCTCTCTCTCTCTCTCTCTCTCCTCTCTCTCTCCTCTCTCTTCTAAGTTCAAAGTCCCCATGTAAGTAAATGTTTATAATTAGTACAGAGTTGAGATGAGTTGGTTTTAACGTCCAACATCAGCACTATATAGGCTATATTGTGGACGGACCCCAAGACGGACGTCTGACAATTGTACGTGCTGCCACACACGAGACAGGACGGGGATACCATGACTCCTGTCTCAGCCGGTCACATCAATTAGTACATGGAGTGTCATTCTTCGGTGCTAAAAAAAAATATAGTTCTCAACACGTTCCAGTCTATTTTTAGACTCTTCTAACTACATGTACCTGCGATAAGGGTAATCACGAGTTCAGGCAAATAAGGACACAAAAAAAAAAAAAACGACGACATTTAGAGTTACACTTCACCATGAGTGAAATTAATTTCTTTTAATTCATCTTTGTGGTGATAAGATTTTTTTAAACATAAGTATTTACGGAAATGTTTAAATTAAAAAAAAAATGTAAGCTATAGTTTTAGAGGAAAACTGACACAAGAAAAATGCAAAATGAGAGAGAGAGAGAGAGAGAGAGAGAGAGAGAGAGAGAGAGAGAGAGAGAGATACAGATAGATAGAGAAACGAAGACTGAGAGAAATAGTCTGCAATACTAACCAATAACAACAAAATGCCTGCATAGATGTATCATGGAAAGGCGTTCCATGACAAACAGTATTGATGATAACACAATGATAACATAATGCACAGTACAGACAACTAAAAACTCAACTAACCATTTCAATGCAGAGGCTGTCATCGTCATCCGGTCATAGCAGCGCAAAACCTGTCGCACGCCACAGGGGTCCGTGGAGTTATAGATTTATCATTGTCAACGGCCATAATATTATAATCAACCGTCCGATCTAGACCTAGATGCCGATATAGACCTATCTATCTGCTGACTCGATCGTTTGATTCTTGTGAGGAAAACAGTACACGTATTGTCTTTGCCGTCTAGATCTATGTTGGTACCCTTAGCCTTAGACACAGCCATCCTGGTCGTCTTTTAGAGCAAGCTTTGCTAAAGAACTCTCTCGTCTAAGTTATAAAATCTGCCGTTGCTAAGGGAATAACAGTCTTGGGATCTCGATTTTAGAGCTGGATCCGGGATGGCCTACGTATAAGACTCTTAAAGTGGCAGTTCAAGTTTATATGTATGTAAACCGTTCACAGTTTAATGTAAAATGAAGAAACCGTCCACAAAATCGTGTGTGTCGATTTGAGCACAGCTATAGACTAAATGAATTCAGAACTGCGTCTAGATCTATGTAGGTCTATCTAAGTGTTTGGTTTGCTCGGGACTGCCAAGCTAGGCCCCAGTCTCGCTAGGAGACCGGCAAACACAATGACTGAATGAAGTCTCCTCTAGCCTGTAAAAAGGACATGGAGTCATGCACCGACAGAATCATGAGATTGGCCGGGCGAGCAGTTAGAAGTTAGAACCCCGACTGTTCCACTGTTAAGCTTAGACATTCGGATCCAGACAACACCACTGCGGGCTACAACCAACTAGCCAGAGCGCCAGAGCGACGGAGCGAAGTGGGAAGGGCGGCGACATGCTACAGCTTGTTTACCGGGTGGAAAAGGCGAGACCAGTTCGATCCCTTAGTTCTGCGTTCTCGGGCCCTTGTTTGTGGGCCGTGTGTATGCGGTGTTGCTAGACTACGGCAATGCCAACACGACGGCGCTAGCTGTACAGCAGTACATAGACAGTCTGGTGGTTCTAGAGTCTAGATCTACAGTTGGCACAGCCCACAGGTCTACGTCTATTTTCTTCAATCTAGGCCTGGTCGGGAGGGGTGGTCGGGTGGGGGATCTCTCTCTACAACAAGTCTCGTCCGGCTCACGATTTGGGGGGGGGGGGGGTCTCTACAACAAGTCTCGTCCGGCTCACGATCTTCAGCTCTCACTGCTGTCTCTAGTATTAAATAATCATTGGGTTTATGGTATAGTTTCCAAGATGCCTCCAACCTTTAGATCCCCGATCTTAATCTATGCTAATTTTCTAGTAGGCCTAGACCTAGCTCTAGATTACCTAAAATATTATTTCCTTGACAATGAACATAGTTATGATTTAGATACAGACCTAGACTCTAGAGTCTAGATCTAGACATAATCAAATCGTCAAGCTTACGTACGCAACAAATTAGTTCAGATGACTTTCTAGAAAGGGAGTGTGTATTTTCCGCCGGGTGGAAAATAGACACAGCCTTCTAGAAATGTAGAATCTAGAATGTAAATCTAATCTAGATCTAGAGAAAGTTAAGAGTTAGAGAATAAGCCTATATATGTATCTAGACTCTATATCTAGTCCATGTGTAGATTCTATGTTTAGTTAAATAATACCACAAATACAGATCACTTTGTCTACTCATCAAACTAGAATGTTGGTTCTGAAATGGGTCTGCTGCTACCTTTAAAAAGAATTGGAAACGAGCCAAGTCAGTGCTGGTTGTCAGGTCATAATGGACGTCGAATCGACTCTTCTACTTTCTATTCAGAGTCCAAACGTATCGATAAATACTCTTTAAAAGTCAAATAATGTAATGTATTAGTTATGAGGTATTTCAAACGTAAATAAAAGATATCTCTTACCTCGATCGAATTTCTTTCCATCTTTGTCGACATGTTTCACGTCGAAAATGTCCTCGAATAACACACCTGCCATTGTAGACCTACTAACTTGTAGATTTCTCTAGCCCTCTACAACGAAGTCAAGCGACCCGCTAAAGAATAGTGTGTAGCTCTCAAGTTACTTTGTAAAAGCACCGATTCAACACGCCTAACTCACAATGGATGGTATTATATCAAACAGGATTAACTTTTAATCCTAGCAATTCAATAAAACTCAAATTATAGGTTTGCGATGTGACTGAACATGCACCTTCTTGTTTACTTCGAGCCTTGGCATGAACCCATGAAGTCGACTTGGTCTAAAATTGTTTCTTTGGACTGGAGAGTTGCAAGTGTCAGAAACTGCTCACGGACCGTAAGCGGTTGGCGGTTTACAAAAAAAAAAGTTTAGTTTTCTTCAGACGATTCTCATTTTCTTTTTATGAGAATTACATGTAGTGAATGAAAACAATACCCTTCCTTAGTTTCCTTGTTTATCTTTTTTCTTTTATCTTTCATTCTTCTCTACTGAAAAGCATTTTCTTTTATTTAGCTATAAAACATCATTGGCATTATAGTTGACCCATTGCTCTTATGTAGGCCTAGTGTTGTTACATAATCGGTTCCTAGAATCTAGAATCTAGATCTATAGACTAAAAATGCACCTAATTCTTTCATTTTCCTTGATTTTTTTTTCCAATACCCAATCTTGAGCAGGTTATAACTTTGATCAGTCGAGGACCCTAATTGATTTTCCGTGTGCTGCAGTGGCTGGGGCTGTTTTTGTTTCGCCGTGTCCTTAGTGGGGCACCGGCGATCGCTCAATGACGTTGCTCGGCATGGAATCAAAACCGATCAATGCACTGTAGCAACTGCCGCCCACAGATCGATACGTCCTTTCTGGGCCCGGACGAGTGCTAGTGCCACAATACACTTGTGTAAGCCACAAACCGTGGCGCGTTTGGACACGCTTGGAACTTAGAACCTTAGATCTAGGCCTAACTCAACACAGTAACGGATAGGCCTACACCCTCGAGGCTAGAAAGTAGAAAGTACAACGGTGTCGTTAAGTTTAGTCCCTTTGACCTTAGACTAAGGGCAGTTATTAATACTTAAGTGTCCGTACTAGGAGCTGTAAGTTTAGATCGCCATTGTACTTACGAGATCTACTACCCTAGCTGGAATTTTTTTTGTGTAGATCTAGATCTAAACTCGCGCCAACTTAATGTTTGAGTGGCGTCCGGACCTGTCAAAATGCACAACTTAACCAGACGGGGTGATTCTGGCCTTATCTTTTCTTTTGTGTTTTGTACTTTCTTGTATTTTGTTTTAAATTTCTTTCATGGAGTGCCTTCATTTCATTTCATCTGTTTAATACCCCCCCCAAAAAAAAAACAAAAAACAAAACAAACAAAAAAAACAACAACAAACAAACAAACAAAAACAAAAAAAACAAAACAAACAAACAAAAACAACAACAAACAAACAAACAAAAACTAAAAAAAACAACAAACAAACAAACAAAACAAAATAAAGCAAACAAAAACCACACACACACACACACAATTACAAACAATATGCCAATTCTTTAAACGCATGATTGTTGAGTTTAAGTGGCTTATCGTCCAACACCAGCACTAGCCTATATGTTTAGGCGATATTGTGGACCGATCCCGAGTCTAACGTCTGAAAAAAATGTACGTGCTACCACTAAGAGACAAGGCGGGATTACCATGATTCCAATCTCAGTCGGTCGCATTATACTGACAAAATCGGACAAATACATTTTTGACCGGTTGTGGGTTTAGAACCGAAGATCTCTGTTCCAGGCATAATTGCCAAAATCGATGTAAATATTATTCTGTATTAATTTTATTGTTGTGTTGATAAATAAATCGATTCTTTTGTATCACCTATATATGCCGAAATCGATGCAAGTATTATTTTGTATTAATTTTATTGTTGTGTTCATATAATAAATCTATTCTTTTGTATCACCTATAACTAGCACAGCCTACAAACTTGTTGTGGACTTTCTTATACATTTAGTTCTACAATACTTCTTTCATCCAAAGGACGATTGGAATTATTTAAAAAACAGTCTATAAGAGACTATCATATATGAACAAATTAGAACTACTCGTACAGTAGCCTACTATTGCTAAAACACTGAAAAATGGGCTGCTGTTGCCATGACAACAACAAATTACTACTTCTACTACTACTACTACTACTACTACTACTACTACTACTACTACTACTACTACTACTACTACTACTACTACTGCTGCTGCTGCTGCTGCTATTACTTTCACTACTGCTGCTGCTGCTGCTACTACTACTACAACTATAATGTCAGTATAATGTGACCGGCTGACACAGAAGTCATGGTATCTCTGCACTTCCTCTGTGTGGCAACACGTCAGATTGTCATACGTGAGTCTTGGGACCCATCTACAAAACAACATATATAGTCATGATGTTGGGTGCAAAACAACAAACTAAAAATAATTTAAAAAAACATGAACAAGCAGACTTGGCTAGAATTAGATGAGAGAACGAGAGAGAGAGGGGGGGGGAGGAGGAGAGAGATGGAGAGAGAGGGAAAGGGATAAATAAAGAGAGAGAGGGAGAGAGAGAGAGAGAGAGAGAGAGGGGAAATATAAAGAGACGAGATACAACAGACAGAGAGATAAAACGCAGAGAAAGAGCAGAGAGAGAGAGACAGAGACAGATAAATAGGAGAGAGAGC
>RQTK01000038.1:957947-973251 GCA_003991915.1 Elysia chlorotica | reverse complement strand
AGAGAGAGAGAGAGAGAGAGAGAGAGAGAGAGAGAGAGAGAGAGAGAGAGAGAGAGAGAGAGAGAGAGAGAGAGAGAGTTAGAAAGAAACAGAGGGCCACGAAATCCATAATTAAGAGATGGAGAAATGCAAATTTATTTGCGCCTAGTACAGCTAAAGTCTTTTTTCGAAACTTAAGCCAGACTTTTGGTTTTATGTAGTACTAATTACTCTGAAATCTTGTGCCAGAGGTAATAGTTTAAAGGTTGCACTTTGTAAGCTAGGTCTTCGAGATTTCCAGAAGAGTCCTATACAGTGTAACCAGCTTTAGATCCGAACCGCCGACCTCCTGCTTGCCACTTTAAACGCACACACAACTGACAACTGAGCTATCTGGCGAAACAGAACTGATGTCGATAACTGAGTTCAGATGGTCACACCTATGCTAGTTTTGCTACATGACTGCATGCAGTACGTTATCTTACCATCTGGCTCAAATGATAAAGGTTGGTCTTCAGTCTTCAGATCGGGATGGCCGCGGTTCGAATCCAACGATCGGCAGATGTATTTGTCCGACTTCGTCCTCTGCACATGTAAGTGGTTGGGTTGGTGTCGGTATATAATGTGACTGGCTAAGACAGTGAAGGTATCCCCCACCTGTCTCTATGTGGCAGCACATATTCTTGTCAGACTTTCACCTTGGGACCCATCCACAATATAGCCTATGCAGTGCTCACGATGGAGGCTAAGCAATAACAAACAAACAAGCCTACTTCTATCCTCTTTTGAAGACGAACAAACATTCTATCTCTATGTTTAACTGTATCAAAGATCTGCCTCTTCTAGGGGGGCACGGTGGTCCTGGGGTAGAACATCGGCTTCCGAAGCGAAAGGTCTAAGTTCGAGCCCTGGTGATTGTGCTCCCTACTGGTTGGGTCTGTGTGACTTTAATGCACATAAAATTGTCAGACGTCAGTCGTGGAGCCCGTCTACAATATAGTCTCTATAGTGCTGATGTTGGACGTTAAACGAACTCAACAACAACAACAACTGCCTCTTCTAAATCTGATAGTTGCTAGTCTGTGTAGCTCATTCTACTTTTTGAACAAAAAAAAAAACAACACAATGTAAAAAATGTAGATTTACTACAAAATGCTGGGTAAATATCTCTCTTGCCTTCTTACAAAGTGGAATAGCGTTTAGCAAAATATCATTACCGACTTGCAACCATTTTTCTGTCTTTTTCAATTTAACCTGATTCCTAAGCACGGTAGCCCACGGACATAGACTGCAACGCTAATTCTGAATAATTAGTAAGGAGTCTCCGAATTAGAAAGCCTCAATCGGTTATAGCAACGCATTCGCGGTCAACACATGATCAAAAAGTATGTTCATCAGTTGGTTTACTGCCACTAGTTTAGACTTCTGGGGCAAATTTTTGGGTAGGAACCATAGCTAGCAGTAATCTAACATCTATCTCCAAATAAGAATTAAGGACTCTATCTAATTCATAATATTTCAACTTTTTTCAAAAACAGTTCAAGGTGGTTAAAACTAACGAAACAAAGACAGATGCTTCAACTGAAAAATTCTTTTCAGTAAAAAAAACAAAACAACAACCTCAAAACAGGGTGAAATTTCAATGGTTTATGTTTCACAATTAATTGTCAAAGATGGCATTTTTCCAAAGAGTGGCAAAACATAAAAAAATGTCTTTAACAATTAATAACAATCATTCATAATTAATTAATAATTGTCCCATGAAACTGGTATAAATATTGAATTTAGAAGCATATAAAAATTTCATTATCTTACACGCAATAATTATTCACACAATTTATACACGTACATTGAATGTATCGCTTTTCTTATGTAATGATTCCTTCCATACAGATTTTGTTCAAGCTGGCTTTCACTCCAAACAGGAATTTTTAAAAAATGTCCCTCTCAACTCACTCTCAGCTTAAATGATCCCATCTCACTCTTCACCTTTACAGACAAAACCACAATTGTGTCACACAGAAAATGCTCAGTTAAATATGAATAATTGCGTATTTTCACATTCTTAACTAGGGTGAAAAAAAAATACAATATTGACTGAGTTAAGTAGAAGATTGGATAGACAAACAAAAAAAAAATCCTGAGACAACAGATTTAGCTTTTGTGTCTGCTCCAATTAAAGTTAGATAACATATACACACAAACAAACAAAAAAAAACAACAAAAAAAGCTTTTCAAAAGTTAAAAGTATTAAAGAAAGTTTTGACAAAGGAAGATTAAAAAGATAAAAGAAAATTGGAATGAAAGTTTTAAACACAACACTCAAAGAGGAAGGAAATAACTGAAGGAAAAAAAAAAGAAATACAAATATAGTGTACCTAGAAACCACTAATAAATACTAATTAAAGTAAGTTAAATGGTTTAAGAGCACTACATTTCAGTTCATTATTTATTAGAGAAAAAAAAAAATGTCGTGTGTATAAATGTCTGTGTCTCAATTGTTTTAACCTATTTCTTAAATTATGAACATCAAAAAATTAAAAACAAACGAACTTCTTTTTTAAACCATGAAAGAGTTTCAACTGAATATACTAAACATATGAAATCGATTGATTAAAATGATTAAGCTCAGAATGATGAAGCATTACTAGAAAGCATAATGAATAAATTTATTTGAATCAGCATTTACGCCTACTGTATATGCAATTACAGCATACAGAAGAAAGAAAAACTTGTGTTGCAAGAAAACAAAAAAGGGCAAGGAATGAAAGAGCAGAGTAGCGTACGTGAGTAAAGTCACATTTAATGTATTGAGTCAACAGTACCAGTGCAGTTTCTTCACAGGATCTTTCAAGGCATTGCGATTGACACAACAATAATGCATAATACAATCGCGCCCATTAGGTATCCAGTTTTATGGTTGCTCATTGACTGCTTAACTCAGATTAGAAGAGAGATAATGATAGGACACCACTGCAGATTCCTCGACATTTTCTCTTTGTTTTTTTCTCCCTATTCTCATCTTTTTTTCATACAGGCCTTGTTATTACAAGAACTCTGACTCATTTCTCAAAACAAAGGAGATGTTAATGATTAACAAGGATTAACAGTTAATCTAAGTGACAGATTAACTTTGCTCCGAATAAAGATTTGAATCAACATTTCAACAATATATGTTACAGAATACTCGCACTGCTTGTACCCAGGTCCAAAGGAGATGTTAATCTAAGAGACAGCTTAGCTTTTCTCCGAATAAAGATTTGAATCAACAGTTCAACATTGTTCAACATCGATTTCATGTTACAGAATACTCAAACTGCTTGTACACAGGTCAAAAGTTTCATACACGCCATGACTGAATTCATTGATATGTTTGCCGCCCACTCATCCGACAAACAGCTGAGCACACTAATTCAATTGCATTAAAAAAAATAATTTTCAAACAGGATTTAATTTGAAAAAACTGATCAGACAGCGTGAACTTTCTATGTTCATGAATTAGAAAATAATTAAAACATATTTTACATTCTTGGAAAAAAATCGAAATTAACAAACTTGATAAACTGAGACAAACAAATTTTGTTCCCCATTTAGTGAGACTTCAAAAAATATGGAAAAAAAAACAACAGGGCTCAAAGGGTTAATATACATTTGGGATAAATTAAAACTTTTTGACTATTCCAAGATGTTTATCTTAGACAGATCTCACTGTGCTCGTCATCAATTATCTCACTCAAATATGACACCCACGCCTCATAGAAAAGAAGAACACATGCGCAAGCACAGATACATACAATATATAAAGAATGACTGGACAATTTTGACTTTAAATCATTTGCAACAACCTTTTTCCCATCACGCCACACACATGCTGCGCAAGTTGATGTGCTTTTGTGCTAACACCTCTTTGTTTTGATCTGTACACTTTCCATTTCAAAATAATAAATATCATAGCTGTTACTTTTTGAAATTAAAGAAAACATATTCTCAAAATAGTGCGCACACATAAGAAATCAGCCTTAATTCATCCAACGTGAACATGAAAAGGGTTAATAATCAAGAGTGCCCAAAACACACATTGCAAAATCTCTTCAAGTTTAGAATCAATCCAGTCATGGCAACAAACACACCGAGACATTATAATTTACCTACTTCAGGGATCCAGTATGGAATACCGGTACTAAAAATTCTGCAGAGAAGACATTCTCAGATTTAGTGCCATGTATAGATACATGGATACCTACACACAGTCTGAGAATATCATTTGAACTGGCTTTGTACAACATACACATACTGCAAACTTACAAACTTTCAAACATACGACTTTAGGCCATCGCACACTTTATATAGGTACACTTTATATTGGTACACTATACAGGTACACTTCACACAGGTACACTTCATACAGGTACAATCTATACAGGTACACACCATATCCACATTTTCTCTCTCCTCAATCAATGGCTACAGTTTTAATCAACGTGAAACAGGTGAGAAAATTTGATGTGGTTCTGAAAGACATCAGAATCAGAACATTTAATGATTTTATTTCTGAAAATTGACAACTTAAGTCCACAGCGATAATGAATCTAGTTTACGACTCTTTCTGTACAGTGGAATGCGCTTAAGATGAACCCAGTTTAAGATAAACTGTGGCCCTGTATAAATGTTTCTGAGATAAAAATTCCTATTTTTTTATTTTTTCATTTACTGTTAAATTTAAAATTTGGAAAACAATACACTTTTTTTAATACACCCAATAAATTTATCTCAAGCTGAATCCACTGAAGGTTGCTATGCGTCTACCTCTCTAAAAAAATGCCTGAAACTTTATGCCTGGAATGTACAGAACTAAAAACCAAGATCGAAAGTCAAAAGTCAAAACTACAATGCTGGGGATTTCTTTTTTCTGGCCTATGCTGAAACCTGGATTTCATACAGTTTGTTATATTTTCTCAGAACCACACATTCTTTGCCAAGTATACTATTCACATATTTCATTTTGTAATAATAATAATAATAATAATAATAATAATAATAATGATGATGATGATGATGATGATGATGATGATGATGATGATGATGATGATGATGATGATGATGATGATAATAATAATAATAATAATAATAATACACACTAAAAATAAGGGAAAATATAAAAAGAAAACAATCATGATATTTTTTTAAAGGTGAAAAAAAAAAAAATAGAAACTTAAATGTCTAAATCAATGACAAGTAATTACAACATACAGTTAAAGTTGAAAAAAAAAATCTACTTCTACTTCATGTACTCCAGCAAAAAAGAATCAAATGTAAAAAAAAATATAAGGCACTTCCTTCTCCTTCCAATCAAACTATCAGTTAAAGTAACAAATTGGGTCCCTCTTGAAATATCTCATCATCTTATGAAAAAAAAGATTACAGCTCACCATACAATATGCGTACAAAAAACTACACAACAGATAAAAAAAAAATGACATGTATCATGTGATGTATCAAATCAAGATCTAAACTCAAGATTTTAAAAAATTCCCTCGTAAATAGTTTCTTAAAAATAAAAAAAAAAATTATGAGGATCTTCCCCCGCAGATTAAAATATCCCGCTAAAGTAATGAAAGTAAATATGTAAGGTTGATTAAATATAAGGACTAGTACCATTTTCAACTGCCGATTTCCACAATGAAATATTCCGCCTACCCCCATGAAATTGGGGAATTTGCATTAAAAAATGTGGTAAATTTCACCATTAGTCAAATTAGACATCTTGAAAATTCCAATGATTTAAAAAAAAAAAAGGTAGTTTGAAGTATTAAACAAATAAATTATAAATATGTGAGGCCTTAGAGTATTTTCAGGCAAAAATCTCGAAGATAACTCTTGAAGCCCTCTAAACATAGAAAAACTACTCTTTATGGACCTTTTTTTGAATTGGTGTTTAACACACCAAAAAAAGAACAACAACAAAAAAACAACCACCAGCCATATCAACCCCCTCCCCCACCCACCCTCTTTCCTCCCAAGGTCTACAGCATCCGTAGGTCTAAAGCACTAGAGCATGGGACTGTAGGTGGTCTGGGCCCCCGGACTGTTCAGCCCCCTGGCGAAGATGCGGCTCGAGTTGGCGTTGCACCAGTACGCGATCACCAGCGACAGCACGAACACGACCACACCGAACGCGAAGATGGACGTCTGGTAGTGGGACGAGATAGTCGTTGATAATTACATTGTTAACGATTATTATGACAATAATAATTATAATAATTATGCTCTATGTTGCAAATATTGTTCCTTCAGTTGGGGAATATATCATAATGATTATACCAACAACAACAACAACAACAATAATAATAATAATAATGATGATGATGATGATTATTATAATAACAGCAATAATAATAATTATGCTCTATGTCGTAAATCTTTTTCCTTCAGTTGTGGACATAATAACAACAATAATAATAATTATGTTCTATGTTGCAAATATTTTTCCTTCAGTTGTGGAGTATATAATTTTCTTTAAAGAATTACTTTAAAAAGTGAATGAAGGAGATGGGGGGAAAAGTGTGTGAAAGAAACAAACACAATGACACAGGAGGCGAAGATGGAGGTTTGGTTGTGGGATGTGATGATTGATATAATTACATAACGTATCATTATAATACACCTGATTGTGGTCAATGTTGCAAAGCTTATTTTTCTTCACTTCGGGAATATAAAAAAAACAACAAACAAAACAAAAATGATAAATTGAAAAAAAACAAAAAACAAAACAAAAATGATAAATTGAAGAAAAAAAACACAAACACACACACACAAAAAAACTGAAAGGTGTTTGGTGATTGAGAAGATCATGATTATAACTCGATCAAAGTTGAAAATTGTTTTCCCTTCAATTAAACAGAAACAAAAACAAATTGAAAAAAAAAAATCACAAAAAAGGTGTTTTGTGATCTAGTTTCGTACACAGAGGAGATACTGAGAAAGCAAAGGAAAAACAAGATGTACATGGAGTAATGACTTTTACTGAAACAAAGAAAAACAGTTTGCAGAAGATCTGAAATAAAATTAAAAAAAAAAATACAATTCACAGCAGTTTTTGGAATTAGATGATTTTAACATTATTCAATGGATGGTTTTTGCAGTACTTTTGAAACACAGTACTAAAAACCTGTACTGTTTGTTTAACAGTAAAAAATGAAACCTTCGAATACTTCTGACAAGACATTTTAAATTCGGTTGACATCATACACTGCAGTCATAGAGGAAAAGAATCTATGTATCGTCGCAGTGCTATAGTGAGACTTACAAAGCCAATATGTAAAGTAATATAGAGACTGCAAAGGTCTATCCAACTAAACATTCAGATTAAAAATGCGCTCATAGGTTTTCGCTTCATCTTATTTTATATTAGACTCTTGAGTCGAATATATAGCATAAATAAGGAAGTAAAAAAGTTTTTATTGATTATCTCAAAAGAAGCAAAATGGTTTTTTTTTTTTAATATGCTAAATATGTAGGACAGTGACAATCTAAATATAAGTTGTAGATCAGGTGGCATGCTCATATAGAGAAATGAAACGAAGCAAGATCATTAGGAGCCTAGTTTTAATATCCCATGCTAAGAGTAAGACAGCAACTGAAACAAAATCAGAGAATAGTGTAGGTTAAAAGTATATTGGATTATAGGGCTGACATAAGTGTGTGCATAAGATCTCCTGAAATAGGGTTTAGTGATGTCTGTTGGTTTAGTCTATGTTGTCTTTCAGTTGATGTCAACTTCTATCATTCTAACCAAGTCCTAGTTGAACACAAATTAAATTTCTATCTAACTCTAAAAAATGTATAGCATTTTGTGGTGCTTCTAATACAGAATAGTGAGACAATATTGTTTAACAATGTTATAGTATATACTGTTACGGAATGTTACAAAATTGGAAACAACCCCTCCCCCCCTCTCCTACTTTATTACACAAAAAAACATGCATTCAAGGATCTATGATATAAAAATTAAGAGATTGTAGATTTGACTGCATGCTCAGTTAGAAAAGCAATATCATTAGATGCCTATTTTTAGTATCGCAGTATCCCAGACTACGACGGCAGCTGCAACAAAATCAGAGAAAAGTCAACGTTATTATTATTATTACTATGGGGAGATAAGGCTCATGCTAAGGCAGGAGTTAGTACACTGTACACTATGTGAATTTCCTAACATGATACCACGACACAATAGTGTACAAAACTAGGTATGATGTATAAGACTAGACTTCATCCATGCAAGTAAAGGTTGAAAACATAACAAAAGTGTCTTCTTACATAAATGCCCTTGTCTGAAAAAGTGGAAGAAGAATTCCTTTATATATTGCCTTTTGTCGCACTGGACGAAAGCTTTGCGGCATGGACGATGCGAAGAAATTTATTTTTTTAAAGGAACTTTATAGCAGTACAGTGCAAATAAATGTAAAAAAATTTTTTTTTAAGAAACTTTATAGCAGTATGCTAAAGATGCTTTTGTTATGTTTCCAGCCTGTATAAAAGTTTGGTTTAGACTGCGGGTAAAGGAAAGAACCCTGGACCTCTCAAATTAAAGCCCAGCACTCTACCAGCAAAGTATCCATCAGAACTAATAAATTGTAAAAGCCTGTAAGATCATTAAGATCATTAAGATCATCTGCTGATAACACCAGTCTTACAATGCTTGTAATGAACCTGAAAAGTTATGGCGAAAGAGTGTTTTAGCCATGCAGGACCCAAAGTGTGGAAGAGTATTCCTTCAAAATGAATGATGTGAGTGGAGTACGATTTTTCTGCTCTATAAACAAGAAGTAAGGATTAGATGACTATAGAGCATGTACAAGGGAATTAAAGAATATTTTTCTGTTTTACATTTATATGATAAAGAATTAAATTTTAAAATTATGTATATGACTTATTCACGTACCTAAATTTGTTGACATACGAAATAATGTATTTTCCCTTACTTCTTTAGATCGGGTTGGGGGGGGGGGGGTTAAATTGTATTTTATTTCCCTCAAAAGGACAATTTTCCCCCAGTGTTCTAAAACCGTGTGAGCAGATAATGTGATATTAAACAATTAACACTCTAAACTATCCAAAAAAAAGAATAACACCTTTCTCTAAAAAAAGAAATACCAACCAACAAACAACATTTAAAGCGAATCTGGAAACAACAAAAAAAAAAAAGCAAAAAAAAAACAAAACAAACAGCAACACAAAAAGCACAGAAAAAGAGGCAGCAAAAGCAACAACAGACTGCCCTTAAAATCACCCGCTTTCTCAGCGACCCACATTAACATTGTAATTCACAACGGAGAAAAGTCAACCTGCCACGGGGCAAAAAAAACAACAACAAAGCAACTACTGCCCTCCTGGCTGAAACAAAGTACAAACAGAATGGGAGAGGAGTGTGGTGGAAAAGTCACACGTGCTCGGGTCCCTCACATACAAGACAAACGAGGCCGCAGTGTGGTGGGTGTGGTGGCGTGTCGGCGGTTCGCTCAAGTGGAAACCGCCTGCAGAGTGTTCGACGACTCCTGCTGAGTAATCTGGGACTCCTGCGGATTGTCCGACGACGGGGACGACTGCAGCCTCTGCTGTGGTCGGTTCAGGCTGAATATCTCGTCGGCTCTCGCGTTAATCGAATAGACCAGGGCTACAGAGAGCAGCGTGACTACCAGCCCCGAGAGCAGAAAATGCAACTAGCCAAGGGCGGGACGAGTGTGGTGGGAAGGCAGGGGCGGGAAAAAAAACACAGGGTGGTGTGCAGTGTGAATCATGAGCAAGAAAGATATATAGATATATACATACATACATACATACATACATACATACATACATACATACATACATACATACATACATACATACATACATGCATACATACATACATACAATTTACAATGCACAAAAAGCAAAAAGACAAATCAGGGAAGGAAACACAACTCACAATTACATTATGAAGAGCACAGGGGGGAAACGGTAGTCACACATTCTAAGTTTTGCGGAAATCAAATTCTAAATTTTGAAAGCATATATCTGTCACAGGATGCTGTTTTAAAAGACCTTTATAGCACAGGACTACGGTCGTTTTAGCCAAAACTAGTTCTACAGTAACGATCTATAGCAAGGAAGTAATCAAGTGATCTAAGTTGCTTGAAAAATCATTTTTTGTGAGTACCATCGTTTTCCCAATGTACTCTTCATACATAAACAACAACAAAAATAAATTAAAAGATTATTGAACTAACTAACCAAAAAAAAATTTCTATTGCGTCTCAACAACTCAACTTAAGGGCTCGATTTAAGATCAGCCTACATAAATGTGCAGTATATGTCGGAATGCAGGAATACTTTCTGAGTACGGACACAGACGATTAGGTCTTATAACCAAGAACTGATGTTGACAGGCATTCTGGGATTGAATCGGTCGACGGCTATAACAACGTCAAATAAACGTGCAGAAATGTATATATAATATGGTCGGATGCAGGAAATTACTAACTAAATAGGTTGCCATGGTTACAAAGAACAGAAGACTAGCAGTGCCGGGAGCAGAGATAGCTGCTGGGGAAGGGGAGGAGTGTGGTGGAAAGAAGGAAATAACAGGGGGATGTGCACAGTGAATAGCAAGTAAGTAGGTAACATAATATATATATTATATAATTATTTAATACACATAAAGAATACAGCAAAAGCAAATAGTTATGATAAATTGTAAAAAAAAAAAAAAAAAAAAAAAAAAAAGATTATTAGATAAACCATTCAGAAAAAATACATCCCTTTGATTATTATTGTAATTAAAAATTTGAATGCATCAATGCAGAAATCAAGAGGGGAGCAAGCAAGACATGTCAAACAAAAAAAAGATTAGCAAGACATGTCAAACAAAAGGGAATCTGAATCTATGTTTAAAAAAAATAGAAAAAAGATTTTCCCAATAAAAGCAGTTCACAAATTAAACGAGTGAAAAAAAATAGCAGGGTTACATGAAAAAGGTACAAAAAATGTACAAGCTAAAATGGGACACAGAATACATAGAGAGGAGAGAAAAAGTGGAGATGTTTGGGCATTGTGTAGTGATACAAAGACTTAAGAGAGAAAAGGTGGTGGACAGTTGCCAATGGTTACCTGCAGCTGGTCACTGGGCAGCAGGAAGAGACGGACATGAAAGCTGTCGTAATCCCAGCGCGATTCGGCCCAGGTCGAGTACTTGCCAGACTTCATGTCGTAATCTGTGACAAGGGAAAGGGGGGGGCAGAAAAACAGTAATGAGTGAATTGAACATGACAAGGTGTAACTAGTACTAGCCAGATTTCATGTCGTAATCTGTAACGAGGGAAGGGCGGGGCAGAAAAACAGTAATGAGTGAGTTGAACATGACAAGATGTAACTAGTACTAGCCAGACTTCATGTCGTAATCTGTAACGAGGGAATGATGGGTGGGGGCGGGGCAGAAAAACAGTAATGAGTGAGTTGAACATGACATGGTGTAACCATCCGTCGTCGTCGTCATCGTCATCATTATTATTATCATTATTATTATTATCATTATTATTATCATCATTATTATTATCATTATTATTATAATCATTTTTATCATTATTTTGATCATCACATGTTTGCCCACTGACCGTCGATCTGGAACGCCGGCGAGAGAGCGTTGGAGCTGTGCACCAGGGACTTGAAACACCAGCCTTGTCTCCCCTTGCCGTCAGCCTGCAGGTTCCCCTGCATGTACGTGTAGCTGTAGCGCTGCGGAGAAGGAAAACAGACGTAGGCATAAGCATAGGCATACAGTAGGTTGGGGTTGGTTTAACGGCCAACAGCAGCACTATATAGGCTATATTGTGGACGGGCACCAAGACGGACGTCTGACAATTTTATGTGCTGCCACACACGAGACAGGCCCCCCCCCCCCCCATACAGGATGTACCACAGGTGAAAGTACCAATCATTGCTGTAATTTAATTTAATTTTTTTTTCTATAGGGGGGAGTTTTTCCTTCTTGCTAAGTTAAAAAAAAGCTGGTTTGGCTTACTGCAAATAGGTTTAAGGCATGCAGTAGGTTGGTTGGTTGGGTTGGTTTAACGTCCAACAGCAGCACTATGTAGGCTCTATTGTGGACGGGCCCCAAGACGGACATCTGACAATTTTATGTGCTGACAGACACTAGACAAGGCGGGGATACCATGACTCCTACAGTAGGTACCACAGGTGAAAGTGCCAATCATTACTGTAATTTTTTTTTTTTAAATAGGGGAGAATTTCCTTCTTGGTAAGTTAAAAAAAAGCAGGTTTGGCTTACTGCACCACTTATAAAACTAAAATCAACCATGTTTAAAAAAAAAACAAGGAAAAAAGAGGCTCTGTTTAGCTATACTAAGAAGCAAGATCATATCAGTGCTCATAAAGCCTTGAAAATATGTCAGTCCTTGCAGGAACCTCTACAGAGATGGGTCCCTAGACTAATGTCTGTGAGGCAGGGTGGGGATACCAAGACTTCTATCTCAGCCGGTCACAATATACTGACACTGACCCAAATGATTACAGGAGGACGAAATCAGATAAATAAATGCTTGACCAATCGTGGGATTTGAACCGCCGACCTCCCAATCTATCATTAAGGCCCAGTCCCGCCCCTGCTCTCGCCGTATAGGATCCCCCAGGGGAACCTAGGAGACCTTACACCCGGAGAGAAGGAGAGAATTCTCTCCCTCCCTCTATAGAGAACACCCCTCAAACACACACACACAGAGTTGACAGACAAGCTAAGTGTGGAGGTGCTGCTACACAATACAATACAGCTACCATGACGACAAGCGCTCACCACATCCTTCTCCATGACCAGGCACTCGGACTTGTCGAGGTCGTACAGGTCCCCGGTGAAGCGCGCCATCAGGTTGAGCACAAGGGACGCGACTGCGTTTTTGTCGTACCTGTAGACTCCGACGTAGGTCGGGTACGGCATCACAGAGGTCTCTGAGGATACAAACACACGTTGAGTTGAGTTGAGTCGAGTTGAGTTGATTTCCTAACCTCCAACGTCAGCACTATATAGATCATAGAGTGGCTGGGTCCCAACATTAATGTCTGATAATTTTACTCGCTGACATACGGATACTGTGCAGGGGATTTTGTTGTTGTTGATGTTGTTGTTGGGTTGGTTTAACGTCCAACAGCAGCACTATATAGGGGGATACCAGCACTTCCGACGTCACGAAGCCGTTCACATTATGCTGACACCGATCCGATCAGTAGGGGACAGACTCGGACCAATCAATTAGCCCAACGGTGGGAGTTGAGTTGGTTTTAACGTCCAACATCAGCACTATATTGGCTATATTGTGGACGTGCCCCAAGACTGATGTCTGACAATTTTAGGGTGGGGATACCGTGACTCCTGTCTCAGCCGGTCACATTATTATAACTGACACCGACCCAACCAGTAGGGAACGCAACCGCCAGGATTAGAACTCGGGGCCTTTTGCGTCGGAATCCGATGTTCTACCCCTGGACCTTGAATTGAACCATGGACATCCTATATAAAAGTGTAGAGCTCTACCACTCAAGCAAGTTTGACTCCCTCGGTTTGTTCTTATTGCAGAAACAAAACATATATAATGATTTTATACTTGTTATTATTATTCTTTTTTAAAATAAGATATGGTAAATAATTCTTGCAAGTATGGACACCAAATACACAGTAGTATTGTTCCCTGTCTACGAACGCCGTAAAACGATTAATTTTAAATGAGATATGGTAAATAATTCTTGCAAGTACGGACACCAGATACACAGTAGTATTGTTCCCTGTCTACGATCGTCATGAAACGATTAATTTTAAATAATCGCCATCAGGTTGAGCACAAGGGACGCGACTGCGTTTTTGTCGTACCTGTAGACTCCGACGTAGGTCGGGTACGGCATCACAGAGGTCTCTGAGGGGTGAAAAATACATGTTGAGTTGGTTTCCTAACCTCCAACGTCAGCACTATATAGGTCATAGAGTGGCTGGGTCCCAACATTAATGTCTGATAATTTGAGGGTGCAAACACATGTTGAGTTGAGTCGGGTTGAGTTGGATTTCCTAACCTCCAACGTCAGCACTATATTAGTATATAGAGTGGTTGGGTCCCAACATTAATGTCTGATAATTTGAGGGTGCAAACACATGTTGAGTTGAGTTGGATTTCCTAACCTCCAACTTCAGCACTATATCAGTATATAGAGTAGTTGGGTCCCAACATTAATGTCTGATAATTTGAGGGTGCAAACACATGTTGAGTTGAGTTGAGTCGAGTTGAGTTGATTTCCTAACCTCCAACGTCAGCACTATATAGATCATAGAGTGGCTGGGTCCCAACATTAATGTCTGATAATTTTACTCGCTGCCATACGGATACTGTGTACTGCAGGGATACCAGCACTTCCGACTTCACACAGCCGTTCACGTTATGCTGACACCGATCCGATCAGTAGGGGACAGACTCGGACCAATCAATTAGCCCAACGGTGGGAGTTGAGTTGGTTTTAACGTCCAACATTAGCACTATATTGGCTATATTGTGGACGGGCCCCAAGACTAATGTCTGACAATTTTAGGGCAGGGATACCATGACTCCTGCCTCAGCCAGTCACATTATACTGACACCGACCCAACCAGTAGGGAACGCAACCGCCAGGATTGGAACTCGGGACCTTTTGCGTCGGAAGCCGATGTTCTACCCCTGGACCACCAGGGACCACCCCAGCCCAACGGTGGAATTGAAACATGGACATCCCATATGAAAGTCTAGAGCTCTACCACTCAAGCAAGTTTGACTCCCTCAGTTTGTTCTCTTATGGCAGAAACAAAACAAATATAATGATATCATATTTTTTGTTATTATTCTTTTTTAAATAAGATATGGTACATAATTTTTGCAAGTATAGACACCAGATACATAGTAGTATTGTTCCCTGTCCACGAACGTCATGAAACGATTAATTTTAAATAAGATATGGTACATAATTTTTGCAAGTATAGACACCAAATACACAGTAGTATTGTTCCCTGTCTACGTACGTAATCAAATGACCAACAACTGCAAAAACATCGGTGATGGAACAAATCTCTGAGAGCAAAGGAAGGAGAGAAAAAAATTTTGGTTTAAAAAAATGTGGCTTGAAGCCGGAACTCACCCAGACTTTCGCTATTGATAGGGGAGACAACCTCCTTGAACAGCTCGCAGTTCGGGCTGATCAGGAAACAGTAGAGCATGTGGGTCACCTGGGGAGGGGGGGGGGGGGCCGGGGGGGGGGGAGG
>RQTK01000038.1:927423-953770 GCA_003991915.1 Elysia chlorotica | reverse complement strand
GTGAGTCAAAGACCATGATGGACAATCCAATGCAGTCGTACGCTTCCTGGGATGGTGGGAGGACGGAGAAGGGGGCGGGGGGGTAGGATTAGTTTTTAGGTGAGTCATTTACCACCACTTAATTGCCACCAAAAGAAATTTCAGTGAGTTTACCACAATCGCAAATATTAATATTATGTTGAAGAAAAGTTTCAAAGACTCATTTGCCACAATCACAAATAATTCACGTCAAAGAAAAGTTTGAGGGATTAATTTGCCACACTCAAAGTAAAAAATAAAAAAAATAATTAAGGCCACAGAAAAAAATTTCAGTGAGTCTTTATCACAATCACAATTTAAGCTGGAATATATATATATATATATATATATATATACATATATGCTTAAATCTTGAAAAAAAAAGTAAGGACCAAGTTTGGTTTAAAATTTTAATTATTTATCTTTGGTCATTTACGGTATCCAACAAACAGTATTCAAATCTATTTAAAGGTGTTTCTTGCTGAAGAGCAAACAATATTCCATCAACCTATAAGAGACAAGAGAATGTTGGTTTCCGATTGTCATCAGCAACTCAACCTGTAACTGGACAAGTTAAAAACAAAAAAGTAACATTGGTCCCGTGCTCTTTGACAGGATGCTGCGGGTGCAAGACTTTGAGTTTGAATCCTGATTGTTCTAGACAAAAGGCAAAGAGCTAGACCCACCCCGTGGAAGAAAGTGAACATGATGTAAAAAGCTAGACCCACCCCGTGGAAGAAAGTGAACATGATGCAAAAAGCTAGACCCACCCCGTGGAAGAAAGTGAACATGATGCAAAAAGCTAGACCCACCCCGTGGAAGAAAGTGAACATGATGCAAAAAGCTAGACCCACCCCGTGGAAGAAAGTGAACATGATGCAAAAAGCTAGACCCACCCCGTGGAAGAAAGTGAACATGATGCAAAAAGCTAGACCCACCCCGTGGAAGAAAGTGAACATGACTCAAAAAGATAGACCCACCCCGTGGAAGAAAGTGAACATGATGCAAAAAGCAAAAAGCTAGACCCACCCCGTGGAAGAAAGTGAACATGATGCAAAAAGCTAGACCCACCCCGTGGAAGAAAGTGAACATGATGCAAAAAGCTAGACCCACCCCATGGAAGAAAGTGAACATGATGGAAAAAGCTAGACCCACCCCGTGGAAGAAAGTGAACATGATGCACAAAGCTAGACCCACCCCGTGGAAGAAAGTGAACATGATGTAAAAAGCTAGACCCACCCCATGGAAGAAAGTGAACATACGACAATGACAGAGATGAGAATCACGAACGATGGATTTTAATGGAGGAGTTTGTCCAAACTTGTCTAAATTACGGAACAATACATTGCTGCACAAGACTGAATTTAAGAGAATTTTGACGAACCTTGCAGGAACTCCTGCCAAGGATTTTTTTGTTCTTCTGAACTTTGACAAACATTTAAAAAAAAAAAGACCTCCATAAATTTACGGAAAATTGACACCACTGTTAATATTTTTTAGTTCTGTATTCCTTTTGAATCCAGCGCAATTTTAACACTCTAATACAATCAACTCCAGGGATGCCAACTAAATCATGATTTTTTTTTTTACTGAACTTCTAGCGTACAACGGCACAGCACGTTGGTTCACGAATGTTACCCCTTTACACAATTATACTAAATTCTGTCCCGCCAACTTTTTTTACACCTGAAAATCTGTAAATGGCATCAGCAGCACAATTATACTGAATTCTGTCCCGCCAACTTTTTTTTTTTTACACCTGAAAATCTGTAAATGGCATCAGCAGCACAATTATACTGAATTCTGACCCGCCAACTTTTTTTTTTTACACCTGAAAATCTGTAAATGGCATCAGCAGCACAATTATACTGAATTCTGACCCGCCAACGTTTTTTTTTTACACCTGAAAATCTGTAAATGGCATCAGCAGCACAATTATACTGAATTCTGACCCGCCAACTTTTTTTTTTTTTTACACCTGAAAATCCGTAAATGACGTCACTGAAACTCACCCGGGCACCGACCACAATGACCGAGTCGTTGGGGCGCGTCTCAGTCTCGGAGAGGTCCATCATGGTCACAAAGTTGTTCTGGTCGCCGAGAGGGTCGCAGAACAGATCCGTGATCTGCGACACGAGGCGGTTGGATCGCCGGATGCAGTTGTCCGAGCTGACCGCGGCCCACATCTCCGTCCTAAGCTCGGCCGCACACAGAGGGTACTCGCGCACCGTCTCGTTCCGCTTGTCCTGGTTGAACTTGAAGAAACACTGCGGGACGGGAAACGGACGAATTATGAAGATAACATTTTAAATATCTATATTATTATCAGTTGTGATGACAGAGGGTAGTCGCGCACCGTCTCGTTCCGCTTGTCCTGGTTGAACTTGAAGAAACACTGGGGGATGGGAAACGGACGAAGATAACATTTTAAATATCTATATTATTATCAGGTGTGATGACAGAGGGTAGTCGCGCACCGTCTCGTTCCGCTTGTCCTGGTTGAACTTGAAGAAACACTGGGGGACGGGAAACGGACGAATTATGAAGATAAAATTTTAAATATCTATATTATTATCAGGTGTGATGACAGAGGGTAGTCGCGCACCGTCTCGTTCCGCTTGTCCTGGTTGAACTTGAAGAAACACTGGGGGAGGGAAACGGACGGACGAAGATAACATTTTAAATATCTATATTATTATCAGGTGTGATGACAGAGTCGTCTCGTTCCGCTTGTCCTGGTTGAACTTGAAGAAACACTGGGGGATGGGAAACGGACGAATTATGAAGATAACATTTTAAATATCTATATTATTATCAGGTGTGATGACAGAGTCGTCTCGTTCCGCTTGTCCTGGTTGAACTTGAAGAAACACTGGGGGATGGGAAACGGATGAAGATAACATTTTTAAATATCTAAGTAGATATTATCAGTTGTGATGACAGAGGGTGCTCGCGCCTCGTCTTGTCCTGGTTGAACTTGAAGAAACACTGGGGGACGGGAAACGGATGAAGATAACATTTTTAAATATCTATATTATTATCAGGTGTGATGACAGAGGGTGTTCGCGCACCGTCTCGTTCCGCTTGTCCTGGTTGAACTTGAAGAAACACTGGGGGATGGGAAACGGATGAAGAAAAAATTTGAAATATATATATTATTATCAGGTGTGATGACAAAGGGTGTTCGCGCACCGTCTCGTTCCGCTTGTCCTGGTTGAACTTGAAGAAACACTGGGGGGTGGGAAACGGACGAATTATGAAGATAACATTTTAAATATCTATATTATTATCAGGTGTGATGACAGAGTCGTCTCGTTCCGCTTGTCCTGGTTGAACTTGAAGAAACACTGGGGTGTGGGAAACGGACGAAGATAACATTTTAAATATCTATATTATTATCAGGTGTGATGACAGAGTCGTCTCGTTCCGCTTGTCCTGGTTGAACTTGAAGAAACACTGGGGGACGGGAAACGGATGAAGATAACATTTTTAAATATCTATGTTATTATCAGTTGTGATGACAGAGGGTGCTTGCGCCTCGTCTCGTTCCGCTTGTCCTGGTTGAACTTGAAGAAACACTGGGGGATGGGAAACGGACGAATTATGAAGATAACATTTTAAATATCTATATTATTATCAGGTGTGATGACAGAGTCGTCTCGTTCCGCTTGTCCTGGTTGAACTTGAAGAAACACTGGGGGACGGGAAACGGACGAAGATAACATTTTAAATATCTATATTATTATCAGGTGTGATGACAGAGGGTAGTCGCGCACCGTCTCGTTCCGCTTGTCCTGGTTGAACTTGAAGAAACACTGGGGGATGGGAAACGGACGAATTATGAAGATAACATTTTAAATATCTATATTATTATCTATATTATTATCAGGTGTGATGACAGAGTCGTCTCGTTCCGCTTGTCCTGGTTGAACTTGAAGAAACACTGGGGGATGGGAAACGGACGAAGATAACATTTTTAAATATCTATATTATTATCAGGTGTGATGACAGAGGGTAGTCGCGCACCGTCTCGTTCCGCTTGTCCTGGTTGAACTTGAAGAAACACTGGGGGATGGGAAACGGACGAATTATGAAGATAACATTTTAAATATCTATATTATTATCAGGTGTGATGACAGAGTCGTCTCGTTCCGCTTGTCCTGGTTGAACTTGAAGAAACACTGGGGGATGGGAAACGGATGAAGATAACATTTTAAATATCTATATTATTATCAGGTGTGATGACAGAGTCGTCTCGTTCCGCTTGTCCTGGTTGAACTTGAAGAAACACTGGGGGATGGGAAACGGACGAATTATGAAGATAAAATTTTAAATATCTATATTATTATCAGGTGTGATGACAGAGTCGTCTCGTTCCGCTTGTCCTGGTTGAACTTGAAGAAACACTGGGGGACGGGAAACGGACGAAGATAACATTTTTAAATATCTATATTATTATCAGGTGTGATGACAGAGTCGTCTCGTTCCGCTTGTCCTGGTTGAACTTGAAGAAACACTGGGGGACGGGAAACGGATGAAGATAACATTTTTAAATATCTATATTATTATCAGGTGTGATGAGAGATTAAAACGATGTACATAAATAAAAAGAAAAAGAAAAAAAGGTTAGTTGTAGTCAGTGCCATTTGCCTTATCGTCGTTGTACTTGAAAAAGCAATAGGATTGAAGTGGAAAGGGAATAAAAATTAAAAGATCATAATTTTACTAATTCAGTTGTAATGAAAACTCAAGTGCTGTACATAAAAAAGGAGGGGGGGGGGGGGGAGGAAGCACTAGAAGGGTATAAAGGGAAAGAGATTAAAATTAAGCTAATGCAACTGCACTGAAAGCCGCCCAGTGAATAAAATATTTTTAATTAAAAAAAAAAAGGCAAGAAAGTGGATCCCATGCTATTAGTCTTATCGTCATTGATCTTAAAAATGCACTATCGTTGTAGATCTAAAAAAAATGCACATATGTGGGGGTGGAAAGGCACATTTACTTAATTTACTTGTAGCAAAAGCTCAAAGTACTGTGCATATTACGAAAAAGAAAAGAATTTTAAAAAAAAAGGAGGGGGGGGGGGGGGAATGTTGGTCATACATAAATACATAATTATACTCTTTGACAAAACATTAAAAAACCAAGAATTAGGGTCATAGTACTGGATAGAAAGGGGAAAAGACAAAATTAAAATATCTAATTCAGTTGACGAGAAAAGCTCTCTAAGTACGGTGCATATTAAAAAAAAAGAAAAAAAGAAAAGAAAATGTATCCCCCTCTTTCATGGGGACACCAAGAACTAGGGTCTTGGTTAAACTAGGCAATCTTGCGCCTTCACAAACACAGCCCAACGCTCTAACCAACGTACAAACCCCTTGCAAGACAGTTTTGTATAAAAAAAATTTTTTTTTTTAATCTTTAAATAACATTTACTTAGGCTGACATGATCAACTGGAAAAAAAAGGTTAATAACAACAGAGTTTAAAAATCTATTTTTCTATTTGTATGAACAATCTTAACTGGAAAAAAAAAAAAAGTTGTAGTCGCCTTCCATGATATTCTGGTACATGTTATTTTTTAATCCTGACTGGCAGTAAAACACTTTTATTTTTTTTTTCCTAGAGAAATTGAGGAGAGAAAAAAAAGTTACCTTGTGTAAAACTTTATTCACGTCAGATTCCTCTGAGAGAGCAAACACTGGGATTCCTACGTCTTCTTGCATCAAGCCAGAACCAGCCAGATTCCACTTGGTCTTTTTGCAGCCGCCGTATGTTTTGCTGTCTCTGTAAATCCCTGTAGCCAATGATGCAAAAAGGCAGTTGTAGTTGGTTTAACGTCTAAATATTTTTAATTTAGCACTACTTTAATAATACAATCACAGTACTGGTTGGTGGGGTTGGGTTGGTTTAACGTCCAACAGCAACACTATATAGGCTATATCGTGGATGGGCCCCAAGACTGACGTTTGAAACTTGTATGTGCTGCCAAGCACGAGACAGGGCGGGGAAAACAACAATTCCTGTCTCACCCGGTCACATTAAACTGACAGAGGTGAAATCGCCTGGGCTCGAACCACGGACATCCTGCGTCAGAAGACGATATTCTACCCCAGGACTAACTTCCCTCCTCCATATGCTGCCAAAGAATTCTCATTCTTTTGACGAAACCTTTTATGTGTACAGTGGCATAGCATTGAGATAAAATAAAATTTTTGTTTAAATGTACTATCTTAACTGAAATTTACCGTCCCGATTGCTTTTTTTTCTCATGAAAATCCATAAATTGCTGCAAAAAATATGGCAGACTGGTGTAACGCCATTACAAAATAATACCAAAAATTAGATATGACTCCCTCCACACTGATATTTTGTCATTTTGGTGTTAAATGTGCTTGACTCTGTGATGTGTGTGAGTGTGTTTGTTTGTTTTTTTAAGTCAAAGTATGTGTTTGACTGTAACATTTCCACGTCATTCACAAAAAATTGCCCAAGCAATTCTAAGCATTTCTAGATGAGATGATAAAAAACAATGTATATAGTGTCACAGTATCTCCTAAAGTTAAAAATACAAAATAATATCTTGCCCTTTCATAATTATGTCATATTTTGACGTCAAAAAATGATTTTTTTTTAAAATCTGGGTTTTCCTGGGTGCTTGAAAACTTAGTGAGGGGATACCATGACTCCTGTCTCAGCTGGTCTCATTAAACTGACACCCATCCAACCAGAAGGGGGTGAAATCACCAGGGCTCGAACCATAGAACTCCAGCATCGGAAGCCAATGTTCATCCCTAGGGCTATTCGTTTATAACACCGTGGAAATTAAAGTTGGAGCAGCTAATTAACTGAAAATTTCAGGTAATTCAATGTTATGTCCTACCTACAATAAAACAATATCAAAACCATATAATTATTCATACAAATATTTGTTGATGAAAAGATCATTATTGTTGGTTGGGTTGGTTTAACGTCCAACAGCAGCACTATATAGGCTATATTGTGGACGGGCCCCAAGACGGACGTCTGACAATTTTATGTGCTGCCACACACGAGACAGGGCGGGGATACCATGACTCCTGTCTCAGCCGGTCACATTATACTGACACCGACCCAACCAGTAGGGAACGCAACAGCCAGGATTCGAACTCGGGACCTTTTGCGTCGGAAGCCGGTATTCTACCCCTGGACCGCCACGCCCCCCCACAGTACTGGTAGAGTGGTATATTCCTAAATTCATTAACTCTTCCTTTATTTTTTTTTTTTTTTTAAATCATGATTGTGAAGTCCTTGTATTCCCAAGACCAAAACCAAAATCCAGTGTTTTCATGACCAAAAACAATATTCCAGTGTTTTCATGACCAAAAACCAAAATCCAGTGTTTTCATGACCAAAAACAAAATTGCAATGTTTTCACGACCCAAAAAAAAAAAAATCCGAGACTTTTCCAGGACCATGTGGAAACCGTGTACAGGATGCTCCTTAGGAACTTAGGAAATCATATGTCAAACAGGGGAGAGAATTTACTCCCTCAAAGAGGTCATCGTTTGGCGCTGACATACCGTATGCGTCGTTAGGACAAGTGTCCGAGTAGGAGAAACCGTCGGGAGGTAACTGCCCCAAGAAGCTGGTAGTGTTTTGATCCATAAGGCTGATGACCATGATGCCGTTCACTCTGTCGGAGCGTTTCGACAGACGCCTCACGTTCTCTCTGTGGAATCCACAAGGAAAGGGATTAGACACAAACATACCAACAAAACAAAAAATCATGTTGAGAGAACAAAAATCAACTTCAAAAGAAAAAATTAAATCATTGAAATGAATCATACTGTTCAACTTTCAGCCTAGCTGCAAACAATCCAAAACAACAACCCTCTCTCTCTTGCAACTTACGAAAATTAGAATCTTCTACATGCCAAGTTAACTATGGTACTTTTATACCCCCCACAAAAAAAAAGCTCTTTACCCAGTAAAGTCCACCGTATTCATGACGACGATGTAGGGAGGGTGGTTTCCCTTGTTGAGGACCCAGTCAAAATCCGTAGCGTCGCGCAGGTAGTGCACGATGCCGACATTGCCGCTCTGGGAGGCTGGGACAGGGCAAAACAAACAAGTCTATGATCAGTGTCACATCCTTTAGGTCATCAGGTAACAGCTTTCTAGAGAAGAATCCTTTAAAGAAACTTTTGTTTTGTTTTGTTTTTTCGGAGGAGGGGGGGTAAAAGGAGCAGACGAACTGGCTTAACCGATAGTTAGACGCTAGTCTGCAGTGTCACATCCCTTAGGTAATAAGGTAACAGCTTTCTACAGAAGAATCCTTTAAAGAAATGCTTTTTGTTTTGTTGTTGTTTTTCGGAGGAAAAAAAAAGGGGGGGGGGGGATTTGGTGGTGTAGTTGTTCTTGTTTGTGTTGGTGATGGTGGTGTTTGGTTGGTCGGGGAGCAGACGAACTGGCTTAACCGGTAGTTAGACGCTAGTCTCCAGATTGAGGTCAGTGGTTCCAGTTGCAGAATCCATCAAAAATGTATAAAATTGTTTGATTCCGCCCCCTTACTGGTTGGGTCGGTGTCAGTATGCTGTGACAGGCTGAAATAGGAGTCCAGGTATCTCAAAAAAATTGTCAGATGTCGATCTTCTTCTAGATACAAAGTAGTTAAGATCTCATGGACAGGGGATAAATTAAATTATGTATATAGATAAATATATAATAATTTATATCAGAATAATTGTTTTAGTTTTTAACACTACACTGGTAGCGTATTAATTGATATTTAAAGAAAACAGTATAAAAGTGTCTATAAACACGAATAAATGGAAAACAGTAAGATGTATATGTATATAAAAATCATGGAGGCTATATAAGATGTGTAATATATTTATAGTCATGATTCAAGCTACGGACATCGCACTCATAGTTGAGAGCTTTAACTGATAGGCTGCCAGTGCTCCTTTTGGGAAATTATTAGAGTGTATAAAACATATAATAATTATTACGATGTAATATAATAATACGGTGTATAAAACATATAATAATTATTACGATGTAATATAATAATACGGTGTATAAAACATATAATAATTATTATGGTGTTACCCGTGTATAAAAATATAATAATTATTACGGTGTATAAAAATATAATAATTATTACGGAGTATAAAACAATAATAATTATTACGGTGTATAAAACATTATGAGTAAAAAGTGAATGAGGCTACCTCAAATAGTCTCATTAACTTTACACTGACAATCATATAGTAAATCCATTGATCACAATAATTATAAAAATACATATATGTATATATAAATCATGGAACTCACACGCGCAGCCCAACTGGTGAGTGGCATTCAGAGTGCGGAAACAGGCACTTTGGGTAAGCAAGTCGATGTAGATCTTCGATCTAATCCTGGCGCTTTCAGCTGTAAAAGGGGGGAAAAATTAATATCATTATAGGATTGTTGAATCGAATGGAGTTAAAAAAAAAAGGGTAAAGAAGATTATGGAAAATCAGCATCACAACGTGGTATCTTTAGTTCCCGTAAAGAGAAAAAAAAAATTATCATAAGGACATTTTATGCAACTTCAGAAGCATATATGGAAATAATGATATATATGTGATCTATATTAATTTTGTTTAATGTTGCATCGGTTTAGAAAACACAAAAAGTATGATCTTATTTACACAAGAAATTGTGCGCCAAAGAGCAATACAGTCTATTTCACCTCTTGTATCTATACATAGTAAGTCACTAAAACTCAGTGATGGCGAATGTATCAAAGTTTGTTTAAACTTGTACGTTTGAATATTTATAAACATATATTGATCACAAGACACTTGTAATGTCTTGACATAATTTTACTAAACCTGAAAATCTGTAAATTTATAATAAATGGAAACTTGAAGTTACTGTAAAGCTGTTAGTAAAAGGTGTGACTTTCTCTGGTTGTTTTTTTTTAACATATTCACATTAAATTCTTTGTACTTGAAATGGCTCAGTCTCTGAGTGTGGTGCATACTAAATATTTCCCCATATAAGATCTAATTAATTTTTGAAAATCATAAATTTTAACAGATTTATTAGAAGTGTAGATCTAAAACTCTACACTTCCTGATTTTCTTATTTAAAATATAGCGAACAGCAGTACTGTCATCACATCATTTCTAAACATCTTCTTTCTTAGTCTTTCCAAGATATCTTGATCTAGAAGACTTTCCAAGTTTAGACCCAGCAATTTATCTTTCTTCGCATTAGTGGTCAATCTACTGCCTTTGAACGAGTGATGGTGTGAGGATGAAATCTACATAATGATAATTATAGCAGACAACCTTTAGATCTAAGATAGTTCTATAACCATCATCTAGAAGTCAGCTTTAAATGGTTATAAATAAGAAACTCCTCACCCAGTGCGGTTCCATCTCTGTTTACATGACGGCCATATATATTCGATAGGCCTATAAGGTAATTGGGTCAATATAAAAAATTCAAGAGCAAAAAAATAAAATTTATAATTTGAGAAAAATGGAGAAGTCTCATTACAAAATTTACTTATTGCTAAATAACCTTCCACTTCCAGGAAATTAATTTCATGGAGTCATAAATATTTTGCTTAAAATAAATTTAAATTATTTAGGCCTATAAGCCCTTTTATCTTGTCAATATTTGTCCAATTAATTTTATTTGCATCCAGTATCAAGACAAATAATGGGCGCTGTATCCTGGCCTGCAGTCGGTAAGGAGTACTGTGCTGCGCTTTGTCCACTAATCCAAGTTTCATCCAGCGTACATTAGATGTGCTGTGTCATCAAAGTGAGTGCCGCTGTGAAGTCTATTGTCACGGGAGAAGTTCAGCTTTTCAATTGATTTTATTGAATGTCTTCCATCAGCTTTTTCAAAATGTCCTCTTTGTTTGGCCTAACTTATACCCTAGATTAAGCCTGGGATTTTACAGTTATTTTTAGTTGTCTAGCATCTCGCGTAATATGTTTAAACAAAGCAGTTGAACTTGATACCAGTCTAGATCTAGATAATTATAATAGATTAAATGGGACTGCGATTACAACGCCGCCGTAGCTTGCGGCGTGTCGTAACAATAAAGGAATTATATTAAGATGCTTGCGAATTTGTACTTACGGTCCTAGATCTAGATTAGAAAATGGGGTTCAAACTGCCAATCTCAGAATGTGGTAAAGTAGATAGATCTAGATTTAGATCTAATTCTCCGTACATGATTTTTCAGCTTCGTGAGGATTAGATCTCGTGGTTAGAAATACTTAAAACAAAATTCAACTTACCAGGCTTCAAATGTAAACAAATTATAGAAAAGATGAGAGCCAACACAGAACATCTTTGTCTGAAGGCAGCCATTTTGTTTCATGTGATTAGGAGTACTTACGTATTTTTAGATTAGCTAAGTGCACGAACGGCTGAAGAACCGTTCGATGCCGGTTACCAACTTCGGCCAAAGATGTTTATATTTTTGTTTCTACAATGAGATTCTCTTATTAAGGATATTACACGCTTTAAGAATTTTTTTTTAAATTTGCAAAAGAATTTTTTCCTGGCTTGGCGCTAAGATTGTTTTCCTTGTTCACCGTGTTAAATGTATTTAAAAAAAAAATGAAGAACCAAAAATTTGAAGAGAAATTTGAAAGTTACTGTACTGTTTATTTTGTTATCTCTTTTTTTTTCTACACCTGTGGTGTTGATATTACACACGTTCTTAAAAATAAATACTTAGGGGAAATGCCTTACATTGTTAAAGTGTGCTGTCGTTATTGGTGTGTGTTTGTTTGTTGGCGTTTTTACGTGTATATAGAACGAAACGCTACGGGCCTGCATTTTCACAACACCTTCATAACTTTCACCCAGCTCCACATACGTTTCTTTCATTTACTTCCCTACACACAATCGCATATTGACACTCCCCTTGAACTATTTTGCTTTCTGCCCACCCGCACTGGCTTATCCAATAGACATACAATACTGGCACAACAATGTTTATGTTTTTACTACTCAGAGAGATAAGGGAGTCACCTTTGCTACTAGTAAATATATAATGCGTGTACTGTACTGTCTTAGGATCATGGGCACAACATAGCCATTACCGTGCTGACATGCCGCAAAAACCAACTCACTCACTCTGTACAAAGTGATACACATCTAGATCTATTATGATTATCTAAAAAAAACTATTGCATTAACTGTTTCCAACTAGAGATTTCTAGAAGTAGAAGTGTAGTACGTTGTTGTGTTTTTTTTTTATTTTTTACTATTTTTTTTTTTTTTATTATTTCACAGATAAGTATTAGTGACATGTCCGCTTTTAATAGACACATGCTATCTCGCTAAGTATGTTGGGTGAATCTCTTTATATGTTGTTTTATGACGGACATGTATGTACAATGTAGTTCTACAGTGCATTGTCTCTCTCCCTCCGCTTCTCTATATCTATCTCTCTTTATCTCTCCCGTTATCTATTAATCTCTCTGTAGCCTACCTGAAGCAAGTCCTAACACCAATATCATGATTGATTTTTTTAAATGTTCATATATAGGCCTTTTATTAGCATCAATTAATTGACATACTATCATCCTTTTATCTAATACATATCGATTCATCTCACAGGCACACATACAGGAGCACACATTCGAAACAGTTAAATTAAATAAAAACATGACAATATGTATTTTATTGTTGTCAATATTTATTTCCATTTAACTTTTAACAGTATCATACTAAGTAGTAAGAACCTATTTGACGTACTGATTTGTCAAGTTCAATGAATTATTAAGATTTTAAAACCAGTGCATGGAGGGCTTTCCCCCCCTTTCTACATATAGGACTTTAAGAGTACACATACATGTTAGCCTACTCAGTCTACACTGCAATTATGAGAAATTCACGGTATAATAGTATAATTCACTTGGGTGGTTGATTTGTTGAGTTGGTTTAACGCCCAACGTCAGCACTATAAACGCTATATTGTGGAAGGGCACGAAGAATGACATCTGACAATTTTATGTGCTGCCACACACGAGACAGGGCGGGGATACCATCTCAACTCCCCTACCGTCTATAGGTCAACAGATCTCGGCATATTAAGGCCTGCCGTGTCTCTTTCATGTATCGTGGTACATGTACTTGTTAAAGATTAAAAGTAACATTTAACACATAAATTATTTACTACTTTATGTTCAATAGTAGTTGTTCGCATTAAAAAATTGGCCAGGGCAATATGTGTAAATAACTGTTTTCTTTAGCGTGACCAACATACGTTTTGAAATCAAAATAATTTATAATCTTTCAAGTAGGCCTTCTATAGAATACATATTTATTATATGGTAGTTTTTGTTTTTATTCGTTCCTTTGTTATTGTTCTTGAGCGGTTTTGTTATAAATTAATGGCAAAACAAGAAGCAAGAACCATTTTTGTTGTTGTTACCTGAAATTACCACGGCGCTGAAAAACAAACCAAAACAAAAATGTATTAACTTGACATATTACATAAATTGATTCATGAGAGTCAGTGGTTAAATTATAATTTTTGGTATTTAATTGAATATATCTGATCATGTTTGGTACATGTTTTTGCAGCAGCCATGTTCACATTCAAGTCTGCCGTAGCCATTGCGATGATTACTCAAAATAAACATAGACGTAGGCCTATAATGTTGGATGTTAGTCCAAGGGACATAAGTAAGACAAATAAAAGGAGATATTTAAACATTAGTGTTACGTCCCTTGATATACTACATTAAAAAGCTAATGTTAAAAGCTCACTGAGTTCTATTAAATGCTATTAATAATAATCTATGCCAAAGCTTTAATTTATAACCTTTCCATGATCATATCCCGATTTGGAAGTGTTAAAGGGGAAAAAATTTGTCCATCTGTAGCAGACTTCTCCTGTAACGAAGCAGAAAGAAAGTAGGCCAACCCCTAAACAAAATCTTAAAATAACTCGTTTCGGTTACGAGTGTTTTAGCCTATACGACGAAAATTATTTATATTTCTTAGATAACGCAGGGTATTTCACAATATTTCGCGTTCATACGGAACTTTTCAAACGAAACGAAATAATGATTACTAATGATCTAGGCAATCCTTGTTTTTAGTTTATTGGTGTGGGTTTTCCAGGTCTGGATTTTTAGGAAAATTATTCTATTTTTACAATTGGTTATGCTAAATGATTACAACGTAGACACATATTATTCTTTTATGAAGCGTGTTTCTTTGTTATTTACAATTTTTTAAATTTCAAACTCATGTGCTGACAAAGAAGACCAAAAATGAATCATATGAGTACATGACTCACTAGAGAAGGGAAGTAGTGCTAAGGTGCCGGCTAGAAGCAATAGAAGAGTGATAACACTGTAGTAGTAATGTGGCACTCTCAGTGTACCTACCTCAGTAGCCTTTTAAGAGTAGTAGTCGTAGTAGTAGCAGCAGCAGCAGCAGTAGTAGTAGTAGTAGTAGTAGTAGTAGTAGTAGTAGTAGTAGTAGTAGTAGTAGTAGTAGTAGCAGTAGTAGTTGTAAAAACCTAGTGTCTCTGGTATAACAAAGTACGGTGACGGGAGCACTAGCAAAGATTCGAACTTTGGATCTTCCGCTTCTCAAAATAGAGTACTGCCTAAGAATTTTTAAAAGCCAAAACGATATTACCCCAAACTAACAAATAATAACAAAAACTTAAACACAAACAGAAAGAATTAAAAAAAAAAACAACACAACAGCCACATCAGCACAACAATAACAACAACTGCAGCAACAACACCACCATCAACAATGTCTATTTGTTTTAAAACAATTATGATTCACTAAATACAAGAGTAATTATGATCATGCTTTTGGGTGGACAGGGTGGTCAAATGTTTTTTTTTTTTTTTGTAATCCGTTCTTTTACCGTCTCTCCTCTTTCGCTCTCTCTCTACCTTCCTCTCTCTGTCGTTCTCTCTCTCTCTCTCTCTCTCTCTCTCTCTCTCTCTCTCTTTAATTGTTCAGCAACCATTACTGTGCGAATTTAATCATCTTATTGGAATAACCGGTGATAAAAGTAGGCTACACAGGGTGATTCCAAAGCATAGATTGCTATTAATAGAAATCCGTGATTCCAGAGTTTTCTAGGGCAGTCTGGCCGTCTGACATGTACATGTTCTTGAAATTTAGTGTAACTCTTACTCTCCAAATGCCAGTCTAATTTTAGTAACAGAGTCAGCTCGCCCCCACTCACAATGAAACAGTCATCAGACAGCCTTGAACAAGCAAGGAGTGGCTCCTGAAAGCACTGTCCAGTGATATATTTAGACAAGAAAAAAAACGTAATTAATTTTAGATTGGATCCAGATCGGAGTAAAAGCTTACAAATCAAGCCTAGTGCTTCTAGTCCGCAGGAGTCTAGACCAAGCGATAGTTGACACGTTTCCACAATGTTCAATTGCTTTGTGTAGGCTTGGACATATTATAAGTAGACCTCTCTAGATCTAAATAGATCTGATAGGCGTTTTCCTCCATTTCTATTGTAAGTGTTTGTGCCTCGTAAACTTTTCAAATTATAATTTAAGACAGTCATCTATTTCCAAAAACAACTCATGTATCAGATATATTATCTTGTAAGGAGTTTTTTTAAAAGCTTTAATTTAGTTGAGAGGCCCAGATCTAGATAGATAATAATTTATTATATTCTACTACATGTATTTATATAAATCTAGTATCTAATTTATAATGGACATCTGATCTTTATTTTGACCACCTCCTGGCTTCCTGGCTAAGAAGTTTCTAAGGCGATTTAACAAGGATCCTTCATGATAAAAATCCTGTTTTTCATTTGTATCACTGATTATCATTTATATCATTTATTGCTGATATCAACCAGGTGAATGATATGAAGTTGATTTATATCATGCTAGATCTACAAAACAAACAATGACGTAGATCTATAAAAATCTCTTATTTGTAGGGCCTATTTTACTTGATAGACAGTCTACGATTTACTATATTATATATACATACCTTGTAATCATAGAACAATGTATATATAGTTAACATGCTATTTTCAAACATTAGTAAACAAAAAGAGAATTTTGAATTATTATAATTATTTCAACTGACAATTTCAATAGCCAATCATAGGAATTGTACAAACACCCTAATTATGACCGGTAAATAAAGACAGTTTATGCTGGCAATGCTGATCATATTTATAAATTATATCCCCTCACACATGACAGGTTGAGAGAAGTCCTGTGTTCGCTCAACCATAATGGCTTTTGTTGCAACTCAATTTGAAGATGATGGTCTACCCCATTTAGGCGCTATCGACCAGTTGGACCAGCTTTGGAAACGAGGAGTGGCGTCGGCTGGCAATCCAAGTGAAGCATCAGCCCAAACTTGTGTGAACGAGGAGTCCCAATCTTCAGGCAGTAGCATGGCTGAGCAGAACGCAGCTAACAACGGAGGTGTTCCGCCACAAGCGGTGGATCTCGGTAAGTCTTGTAAACTAGTGATGGACTGCAATGGGTTACTGGCTTACTGATGTGACCGGCTGAGACAGGAGTTATGGTATCCCCGCCCTGCCTCGTGTGTGGCAGTACATACAATTGTCAGACGTCCGTCTTGGGGTCCGTCCAATAGCCTATATAGTGCTGATGTTGGACGTTAAAACCAAACCAAACCAAACTGGCTCACTGAAGTCAGGCGGTATCGTGTCCTGAGTCTTTGTCTGAAACACCTCGGCAGATTCTCAATCTGATTTGAATCGTCTACACACTTCCCTTATTTGGTAAGTTCATTGATCTTTTCCAAGTCTTTAGTTGTGTTCAATGTAACTGGATGGTCTACCACAGTACCAGTGTTAAGTCTCTGTTAAGCAGAGATGTTTTTGGTCGTCCTCCTCCTTTGGTTCCGCACTGGTGAAAGTAGACTCTCGTTGCCTTATTGAAGGGAATATTTTTATCTACACGTAGTATATGACCAAAGAAACTCCAGCGGGATGGTAGAGTATGTAATGAAACGTTTATTTTTGGCATATTCTATATTCTATAGAGCAAAGGGTTGAGGAAAATTATTATGAAACTACTGCGAATCCACTTCGAAAGGATTTATAAATTAACTCTGTTTAATTCTTTTTAAATACAATCTGTTGTCTTTTAAATAAAAAAAAAATAAAAAATAGTTAACTCTTTTTGTACCCGTCTACTATCTAATTTCTCAAATTTTTTTATATATATAAAAAGTTTAATTCTTTTAAATTTCTTGGTTTCGTCTACAATGAAATTCATTAATTTCTAATTTTAAATAGGGTTGAATTCTCTTACTATTTCTTGGTCGTATTAATTTAAAGTGATTAAGATAGCTCCAAAGTCGAAAGAAATCCTCACTTGTACTGTAATCTTAAATTTGAAATCCTCACTTGTACTCTAATCTTAAATTTGAAATCCTCACTTGTACTGTAATCTTAAATTTGAAATCCTCACTTGTACTGTAATCTTAAATTTGAAATCCTCACTTGTATTCTAATCTTAAATTTGAAATCCTCACTCTCAGTTTGGTGTCGCACTGGATAGAGTAGACTATCGTTGCCTTATTGGAGGGGATATTTTTATCTCCACGTAGTATATGACCAAAGAAACTCCAGCGGGATGGTAGGGTTTGCAATTAAAATATTTTTTTAGGGGCATATTCTATATTCTATAGAGCAAAGAGTTGAGGAAAATTATTATGAAACTATTGTGAACCCGCTTGGAAAGGATTGATTAACTCTGTTTAATTCTTTTAAAATACAATCTGATATCTTACATTTTTTTTTCAAAGAGACTGAAAACTCTTAAATTTCTTGTACCTTTCTACCATCTAATTTTTAAAGTTTATTATATACAACAATGTTTTATTCTTTTAAATTTCTTCGTCTAGTCTACAATGAAATTCCTTAATTTTCTTATTCAAATAGCGTTGAAATCTCTTACTTTTTATGGTTTTATTAATTTTAAAGTGATTGAGATTGCTCCAAAGTCTAAAGAAAGAGTCACTTCTACTGTAATCTTATCAAAATCCTCACTTCTGCTGTAATATAATCGAAATCCTCACTTGTACTGTAATCTTAAATTTGAATTCCTCACCTCTACTATAATAATCTAATCTCCTCTTCAGAAGCTACACCTGACCTGGAGCTGAAGATCAGGATTGTCTACGCCGACAGCCGAGTGAAAAACATGGAGGGCAGTTTGAACCCCACAAGAACCGTGCAACAGGTTTGTACTATTTATACAACTGACATACATACGATGCTAGTACTGCTACAATTATGGCAGGTCTGTAATAATAATAATAATAATAATAATAATGGTAATAATAATAGTAATACTAAAAATACTACATAGTTTTTACATTGCGCATAACCACTACACAAAGGTGGTGCTCTATGCTCACATAGGTGATTCTTATTCCAAAAAAGCAAGTGACATTATTGTTTTAAAGGTGAGACTGAAAGTGGGATCTATGTAACTAGATTAGGATTGTCTACGCAGACAGTAGAGTGAAAAACATGGAGGGCAGTTTGAACCCCACAAGAACCGTGCAACAGGTTCGTACAACCCTCAGACATACATACGGGGCTACCATTACGGCCTAGGTGATACTTATGCCAAAAAGTTATTGATATCATTGTTGTAAAGGTGAGAGTGAGATCTATGAAACATGCTTAAAGGAGACCTATCTCACTAATCTCTCTGATTAAAAATGCGATAATAGGTTTTAGCTTCATTTTTTAGTAGAAACTTGTGTTGTGTCCAATTGGAAGCAGTAATGAAAAAAATAAAAAAGTTTTTATTGATTATCTCAGAAGTAGCGAAAAGGACTAATGTCAAAATTTTAGCTAAGTGACGATCGGTGAATCAACCAGTGGGAATCAGGCACAAGTCAAAATCTGGACATGGTTTCCAATATATATATAATTATTTGTTTAAATTTGAGTTCCCATTCATATTTGGAAATATTACTGCTAATATAATTTTATTACTCATAAGTCAAATTTCCCCTCAAAGGAAAATATGTCATGGTGCTATCATATACGGTTGTAAAGGTGGAATTGAGAGATGTTTAACTTAACTTTTAGAACAAAAGAGCATTAATGGGTGTTTGCTCTATCTTATTAGAAACTTTGTTCAATATGAATTGGGAACTAAAGAAATAAAATAGTTTTTATTTATTATCTCAAATGCTTCATAAATGACTTATTACCAATATATCGTAGCACGGTGACGATATTAACACTATCTGATCTCTCTCTCTCTGTCTCTCTCTCTCTCTCTCTCTCTCTCTCTCTCTCACTCTTTCTCTCTCTATCTCTCTCTCTCTCTCTCTCTCTCTCTCTCTCTCTCTCTCTATAGACCAATATATGTACACCAATATATATTTATATATATTTCTTTTCTCTTAACACCAGTTAAAGGCACGCCTGGCCACCCAACTGAACATGCAGCCGCACCTGATGGACATGCACTGGAGCAAACAGCTCACCGACGGCAAGCTCACCGAGCCCAGGCAGTTGGACAACAACCGCAACCTCATGCACTATGAGGTGGAGACGGACGACACCATCATCCTCACACAACTGGCGGGGAACTAGATCTGGATCGCTCAATGTTGCCCAATAGGATAATAGGATCATCCAATGTTGGATAAAAATTACTCGTGGAATCTTGGACAGAGAACTAGATCTGGATTGCCCAATGTTGCCTGATAGGATAAATATTACTCGTGGAATCTTGGACAGAGAACTAGATCTTGATCGCTCAATGTTGCCTGATAGGATAAATATTACTCGTGGAATCTTGGACCTTGCGCAGAACTAGATCTCGAACGTCCAATATTGCCCTATAGGATAAATATTACTCGTGGATTCTTGGACGTGACAGAAAACTAGATCTGGATCGCTCAATGTTGCCCTGTTGGATAAATATTACTCGTGGATTCTTGGACCTTGCTCAGAACTAGATCTGGATCGTCTAATCTTGCCTTGTAGGATAAATATTACTCGTGGATTCTTGGACGTGACAGAAAACTAGATCTAGATCTGTGTTGCCAAAACTTTTTCTATTTTGAAAGGGGGAAAAAATAACTCTTGGAATCTTGGAACTCTGGTAAAACTAGATGTTTCAAATTTTTCTCTGTTCCAAGGAAAAAAACAACCAACTGTTCTTTCTACCTGGGAATTAAGACTCTGAGAAAACTTGATCTAGATCTAGATCTCCCCACTGGACTTGGTTTCTCCACCTGAATGTGTGTGTAGATATCGGAAAATTTTCAAATCTATATTTGGAATTTGGGAGAGAGGCTGATCACCGGAAAACCGGCTCTGCTGATTCCCCCATGGAACCGATCGAAAACTGCCAAGTCCCACTGTTTCTCCAGTTGAAAAAATAACAATAAATGAATTTACTCGTTGAATCCAGGGACACCTGTCAAAGCCCACCATTAATGAGGGATTGCACGCGTTAACACTTTGGGAGCAGAGCATCACTAAGTCTAGACACATTGGAAAAAGCAAGTAATTTTTCATTGCTATTGATTTAACCCCCTCAATCACACACTATAGTATTAATAAAGTTTTAGTATTAAATGAGTTACAAAAATTGTGAAAGAGAGGGATATCAACCAGCATACTGCTACTGTGCTGGACAATAATGTGAAGAGACAGGCAGTTTTTATAGCACTTCTCTTTACAAATGGTAATTAGCCTACAGTGCACAAGGAACGGATAATGTGACTGGGACTCTGTCCTCAGTAGGTATCCCCGCCCTGTTTCGTGTGTGGCAGCACATAAAATTGTCAATCGTCCGTCTTGGGGTCCGTCCACAATATAGTCTATATAGTGCTGCTGTTGGACGTTAAACCAACCCAACATCAACTCCACCTTGCTTGTGAGGAGTGTGACTAGCCTTCTTGTTGTACACTTGGAGTAACGTTCTGTGTCGATCGATTCAAACAGCTTCACCGATGCGAAGGAACATGGAATGAGGAATTGTATGTAGCTCCTGTTAAAAAAACATTGAGCTAGAGATTCATATCCTGTTAAATGCGATGATGTGAGGATGTGCTGATTAGGTGCAAGAGGTAGAGCGTTTGTCTCCCAATCAAGAGGTCCATGGTTCAAAACCAACGATCAAGTTAATTATTCTTTCCTACTGGTTTGATCGTAATTGTTAAAATGTGGCCAACTGAGACAGGAGTCCTGGTATCCATATTACGTCTCTCTTGGCAGAACATATATATTGTCAGATTTATCTGTGGGACCCGTTTACAATATAGTTTTTTGTTTTTTCTACCTTGCTCTGTTCTAAGTTTAACATTAACTGTGTGTATGTTTGTTTTGTTTTTCTGGGAAGAGAAAAGATAATGGTAAAAAGGAAAAGGACTTGACTATATTAATTATTTTTTTTTTTTAGAACAAAAAATGCTAAATTAAAATTAACACAATCTTTCTCAGAAGATTTATTTTTATAGATGTGCATTTGAAAAAAAGCCACAAAGAATTGAATCCAAACATTTCCATGTTGTTGTTGTTGTTTTTTTTTCTCGTTTGCATACTTCTATTGTTAAACCATAATTATATATATATATATATTCAATGTACATATAATTACTTATAAAACTAAAAAAAAAAAGGTCAATAGGTTTTTATTAACATAATGTTGCAAAAGATAAAAATAGTGAAATTGCTCCATTAAATAAATGGCATCATTTATTATACTTTAAATAAAGACAGATTTTAGCTCTGTATGTTAGTTTTTTATCAGTAAATTGTAGATTGTATTCATTTATTCTCAATGAAGTGCATATTGTGAATAATATAAAATTATTAAATTTGTATAGCTTATTTGAATTGGAAAGTAACTGTCTAGTGTCTATTGATTTTAGCTCGTTGTAAGTTTAGGTACGTCCCCTCTTGTAAATGTAATTCAAATCTATTTCTGTCTGTCATGTTTAACAGATATGCGTAGAATTGAATACACCTTTAGACTATTCAACTCCTAAGTTTAGGTACGTCCCCTCTTGTAAATGTAATTCAAATCTATTTCTGTCTGTCATGTTTAACAGATATGCGTAGAATTGAATAAACCTTTAGAGTATCTATTCATGGGAATTTCCACTCTGTTTCATTCCTTCAAACACACACACACACACAAAGAGCAAACTTCAAAAAAACTGTTGGCCTTCCACCTGCCTGAAATGAATCTCATGCTCTTTTACTTTCTGATTTATTTATTTAACCTAAAACATACTCTGAACTCTTGCCCTCTGAATTCCCGTTGCTCTCTATGTGTGTCTGCACTTAAAATTTATCAGACACTTGTCTTGGCACAAAAATACACCTGCTTCTGATGTTAGAAGTTAAGTCTTTCCAGTCTAGAGCGCCCAAATGCGACATTGGGCAGGTAATTAATGCTAATTAAATAAAAACAAAACGAACTTTAAAAGTGCCAAATGAAATAACTAAGTGAAAACTTTTTTTAGTGTCTTTTTCCAAAAGTTGATTTATGTCCTTTTGACCACAAATGTATTTTTTTCACTTTTCTATACAGAGTCATTCGCTTTCTCTGGGTTGGATATGGGGATAGGGTTAAGAAGCTAACTCGCCCACTCCCTCTGTAGATCTAGGTCTAGTGGCACACATCAAAGTTGGAAGGAAAGCTGCTTTGTATCTTTTTATATGTAAATACTGCAAAGCCTTGATGAATGTTGCTAACCATTATTTTCTCCCTTGTGCGAATATGTTATGCCTCGCTTGTTGGGGATTTTCATATAGAACATACATACAGCATTGCTTGAAGTTGAGGCATTAGATCAACCCTGATATTCTGTAGATAAAACTCATATTACTTTCAAAGAATAGCGTTAATACTTTAAATTAAATTTAAAAAAAAGAAGATTGTATTCAGGTACCGTTGCATTTTTTTTCCTTTCAAAGAATAGTGTTTTTACAGTACTTTTAAATAAATAAATTTAAAAAAATTATTCTCTTCAGGTACCATTGCATATCTTGCATTTCATGAGGTATCTAGAGGCTGTCTTGGCATAAACTAAAGTTTATATACTAGGTATTTAGAATGGATTTTATAAAAGAAATCCCGAATTAATTGCCCTTCTTAGTGTTGCTGTAAATGCGAAATTGTTATTGCATGAGATATATAGACTATCTTTGTATATAACTGTATTGTTTTTGTTTCTTTTGATTTAGAATGGCTTTTGTAAAAGAAATTTATGGAAAATTTATTACTGTTAGTGGAAAATGTATTACTGTTAGTGCTACTTATATTTGTAGATAATTATATTATTGCATTGGCAATGTGTATATATATGGGGAAAAATCCACCAGAGCTGTAAGGGGTTCAATTTGTTAAATTGTTGATTATTGTATACGTAACATGTTTACATCATTACTCATATTATGAATGTTGTTTTGATTTTTATCTATCTGATTATTCTCTGAAGTCAATACCTTTTCACAATCTGTTTCGCTTTTATGGTTGTTCTTTTTCTACTACATTGTATTTACTCACAGCTTTCAAGGACTTTGTTCTAATAATGCTTTATAAAACCTTGCTCTTAGCTCTTGCTCTGTTGTCGCTTGATATTATCTTAAACTAATCTTAATATTTACCATTTTGTCTGATTGATTCATATGCTGCTCATACATAGTATGGCATTTTTACTCCTCTGCGTTGCAACAACTAAAATTAAATGGCTTTTTATTCAATATGTCGCACAGAGGTATCGAAACTTCAACCCATTCCTTACGTTAAGATAAAGCAATCGTACCATCTTCAGATTTCGCCTTTTCTTGTATTTTCATAGCGTCTTAAAGTGACCCCCCCCCCCTCCTCCCTGTTATGGCGAACTGAGTATATGGGGTATATCCATAATAGTTTAATAATGTGAACCTAAAAGGCATTAATACGGGCAAGTTAATTCCGTAACAAGCTTATTTCACTTTAGGCTTTAAAGGATAATCATTGGCTTTATATTTAAATATTTCCGATTTATATATAAACTATTTCTGATGCACCAATTCTTTTTTGTTGTTGTTTGTATTTAAAGTCATATTTTTATACAACTTACTTACTTACTGCCCTTTTTGCCGTTGGCAATTAGGGCAGCATTTTTTTTTATACAAACATTGGATTAAAACAACTTTCAGCAGTTTCCACTGTATTGAGTTGTCAGCCTTAAGAGACCTATAAATTATGATACCCTTCAACCTTACAGATGAAAATGGTTGAAAATAATACTGACACATTACCATCACATTTTGACACACGATTCATGTGTGTCTATGTGGATGGTATTCTGCAATGGTATTCTTTGTGCTAAAATACCTGTGAAGGTAATTATTTGTCCACTTTTTTTTTTTAAATTTTATTTTACTCTATGAAATGTGTGCCTGTTTTTCTCAAATAAAATTGCTTGTGAAATATCATACTTCTACTTGACTTATTTTATTTCATTTAAGTAGTAGGCGTGTGCCCTGCCGGTTGGTTGGTGGTTTGAGTTGGTTTAACGTCCAACAGCAGCACTATAGAGGCTATATTGTGGACGGGCCCCAAGACGGACGTCTGACAATTTTATGTGCTGCCACACACGAGACAGGGTGGGGATACCATGACTATGACACCGACCCCGACACAACCAGTAGGGAACGCAACAACTAGGATTCGAACTCGGGACCTTTTGCGTAGGAAGCCGATGTTCTACCCCTAGACCACCGAGTAACCCATTTTGTGCCCCGCCGCCTGAGCCACCTGACTCTTTTGAGTCACTTGGCCAACCCACTGAGTATGTGAGTGTGTGAGAGTGTTCAGATACAGAAACGATGTGAGTGAGTGAGTGCTTGAGTTTGTTTCTTTATATCCAACCAACAGCTGCACGTCTGCATCGTAGACGGGTCCCAAGAATAATGTCTGGCAATTACACATGCTAAGTCTGTGAGTGTGTGACTAGAAACTGCGGATACAGAAACGATGTGAGTGAGTGAGCGATTGAGTTTGTTTCTTTATGTCCAACGGCAGCAGCACGTCTACATCGTAGACGGGTCCCAATAATAATGTCTGGCAAGTACACATGCTACCTTAACCTTTTCTAACGTCAGCATTAAAGCTATGTTGTGGATGGATCCCAAGAATAATCTTAATATGTATCAGAATTGCTGAAAACGCAACCGGCGTCAACCGGATGGTACATGTACTAAGCGTATTGGTCCGTATGACCTCTCAGTACATGTACCAACTTACTGACTAAGATTTCCGAGTTTCCGAGTTTCACCTTTTGACCGCTGGCCGGAGTGAGACTTAGGTCTAACTCTAATGCGCAGTCTCAGAATGTAGTGGTCAGACTAACGGTCAGCCGAGTCACGAAGCTTACATTAGATGACCTCATTATAATTATGCTCCGTTGTTGTCTGCATTCTTTAGTACGTATTTTTGACGCAACGTGCGTTTTGGCTTAGTCCAAAGCTTACTAAAGTTTTCGAGGGACGAGCTTAGGCTCAGACTAGAAAACTATTTGGGCTTAAAACTAGGCTCGCCAGCTTTCGTCATGGGGAAATCTCAGAAATAATAATGACGATCAGTTGCTTTAGGTTAGGCTGACTCAAATACGTCTATAAATAGAACGACGCGCGTTGTGTGGAAAAAAGGTATAAGTAAGCATGCACCTAAAAGAAGAGTCATTAGATGAATCATAAATACCATTCTCTAACATGTAGGCGGACAAGACTGCTACCATTAAGATACATGTAACATTCCTTTCTCATTATTGTCACGAACTATCTAGGTCCTATATATCAATTTGTATCTTTCTCTACCCCTTTTCTACACAATCTATTTCTCTCTCCTAAAAAATAACCGTCTCTTTCTCTCTGCCAGTCTCAGTCCCTCTTTCATTCAGTTAATCTCTCTATTTCCCCTCCCCTCTCCTCTATCAATATCTCCCTAATCGTTATTCCATGACAATAGCTTATCTCTGCCAGCATGTCTGTCCGCCAGTCTGTCTGTCCGCCTGTCTGTCTCTCTGTCTGGATGTCTGCCTGTATGCCTGTCTCTCCATCACTCACTGACTGGCTATAACCATATCATAATCTGCGTACATGTCCATACCGTTAGCACGAGTCGCACTCAGTGTTGAGCTTTATACAAGAGTGAATGTATATCTAGATTGTTTAATGGTATGAGTATTGTCTGGTTATCGATCGATCTATCAATCTATCTATCTATCTATCTATCTATCTATCTATCTATCTATCTATCTATCTATCTATCTATCTATCTATCTATCTATCT
>RQTK01000038.1:903873-923046 GCA_003991915.1 Elysia chlorotica | reverse complement strand
AGAGAGAGAGAGAGAGAGAGAGAGAGAGAGAGAGAGAGAGAGAGAGAGAGAGAATCTTCATTGGAAACACACAAGACATCACAATAATTATTGGTAGGTGAAGCCCCTTGGGAACTAAAGAGAGAGGTCTTTATAACTTAGGCGATGTTAAACTGAGAGCGAGAAATGTTTGTAACTAAGGGGGTGTTGAACTAATAGTGAAAAATCCTTGTAACTTAAGCGATGTTAAACTAATAGTAACAAATCTTGGTAACATAGGCGATGTAAATATTGATAACTGAAGAGATGTCGTATTAGTATAGGCTAATATTTTTCTGTCTTTCAGTTAATTCTCTGATCATAAGATTAAATCGAGCGAGAAGGCGGATCCGTGGTGGAAGTCCTCTCTAAATACCACTGCCTTTGTTGGTGATTCTTCAAGGAAACTTAGGGGAACCAAAACTCATCAGAGATTTATATCTTTTTTCGTTTAGACACAAAAACTGATATTTACGAAGAATTGTGGAATGTTGTTAGAAGACACTAACAATATAGGTTTCCAACGAGGAGAGCTCGTACTGTATGTTGTTAGAAATAATAGTAAACAAATAAAACAAAACAAAATCCGTTTGCGCATTTCACGGGCCCTAAATCTAACATAGGACGATAAGTACAACGTCGCGGTAGCTTACGACTCGTCGTAAGAATGTATGACAGTATGAAGGCTTAAGACGAGTTGAAAGCTACCAGGATGTTGTACTTATGGTCCTATGTTCGATTTCGAAGACAAGAAAAACTCGTACATTTCAGATCATCAGAAGCACTCATCCCTATGGTTTGATCAGCTGACTTGAATCTGAAATAGGGGACGCAGTAGCCCTAAGGTAGAACATCGGATTTTAACGCAGGAGGTCCGTGGTTCGAACCCCGCTCTGGTTGGGTCGGTGTCAGTTTAATGTGACCGGCTGAGACAGGAGTCATGGTATCCCCGCCCTGTCTCTGTGTCCCAGTACGCAAACTTGTCAGACGCTGGTCTTGGGCCCCATCCACAATACAGCTCTTATAGTGTTGACGTTCAACGCTAAGCAACACCATTTTACATTTACCTCTACTTTGAATCTAAAATATAGAGTTAATGTGTTCTAACTACGTCCGATAACTCTATGTAAACCCACATTTTTAATAAGTAATACAGACGAAAATTTTACTAAGGTGATTTTGTCTGCTTTTCACATCTGCATACAATGATAATAATTTATTATTATGTCCACTCGTATTTTTGTTAATAATTATGTTTGACTCACCCCATCTCTCTCCTCTCTCTCTCTCTCTCTCTCTCTCTCTCTCTCTCCCTCTCTCTTCTTTGCCCTCTCTGTGTGTCTATGTCCCTCACTCCATCTCTGTCAAACTTTGTAACCCTGTCTCTCTCTCTGTCTAGAGAGAGAGAGAGAGAGAGAGAGAGAGAGAGAGAGAGAGAGAGAGAGAGAGAGAGAGAGAGAGAGAGAGAGAGAGAATACCTTGTCCAGACCTGAGGCTACCACAAACAAGATCGTTATCATCTCAGCACCGGACCCCATAACTCAGAGCTTCCAACTTTATGCCAAAAACAGAGTAACGTTGCAATTTTTTGACATAATTATTATTATCTAACGACCCTTTTTAAGTTGGCAGCTCTTGATAACAGTAACCACATGTCCTTAGCGGAAATCACATTCGTATACATTATAAACACTATTACTATTAGCGTCCTAGAGTGTATACTGTTCTATAAAGAAGCCTCTAAACCAAAAGGCTTGTCAGTGATACTGTTCTATAAAGAAGCCTCTAAACCCAAAGGCTTGTCAGTCCAATTTGGTTGGGTGCTTAGTACTAGTACGGCTCTACAATTTTTCGCCTAGGTTTGGGTTGTTTCTAAAATTGGAACGTTAGGCTATACCGTGGACGGGTCTAAAGACTAACCTCTGACACTTTTACATGCTGCCACACAGCGACAAACGTTCTACCTCTTTACGTCCATCGTCATCAGCATGGGTGGGTCCCAAGACAAACGTCTAATTTTTAAAGTGCTGCCACCTAGAGACATTCTTAAAATCCCAGGATTCCTGGCTGAGACAGGAGTCATGGTATCCCCGCCCTATCTCGTGTGTGGCAGCACATACAATTGTCAGACGTCAGCCTTGGGGGTTCGTCCACCATATAACCTATATAATGCTGACGTTGGACGTTATACCAAACTCAACTCAAACCAACCATGGTGGGCTCGAACCAGGACCTCACGAATAGGAGGTCTACGCTCTACAACTCAAGCCAACTCGCCCCCTTTCTGGGGTCCTCTATGGTGTCAGTCGCTCCTTTCCCTTTGGTTACGTTTACTTTAAGGGTTAACTTACCCTGACCCATCGAAAGCTCACGGTTTATAATGATTATCTAGATTATAATGCTTCCTTTCCGAAATATATTACATTTCCCGATCTTCATTTTCCATGTCACTCACACCTTTCATGTTCTTTTCCGAGTTCTCAATGATTAATCTGTTACATTTATTTTTTAATTTTGTTTCAATGTATGCTATAAATTATATTATGGACACATACAAATTCAAATTACAGACGAAAAGAGACTATTCTTTTGTATTAAGATGCTACAGAAAAATGCGTAGAATTAGACTTCGTTCAGTGGACAGCACACAGACGAAATGACGACATATTAAAAGAACTTAAGATCCAACCAAACTGGCTTTTGAATACCATTAAGGAAAGAAAACTGAAATACTTTGAGCACCTGAAAAAAAAAGACAATTTGGAAAGACATATGCTAGAAACAAAGCTGGGGCAAAAGCGAAGATAGGGCAGACCTACAAGAAGGTGGACGGAACATCAGCGACTGGCTACAAAGGAGGTCCAGCGAGGCAGGAAGGATCCCTCAAGATAGAGAGCTCTTCAGGCAGATTTTACAAAAGGCTACGTAGACACTACCGACAAGCCAGCATGATGATGATGATGATGATGATGATGATGATGATGATGATGATGATGATGATGATGATGATGATGATGATGATGATGATGATGATGATGATGATGATGATGATGATGATGATGATGATGATGATGATGATGATGATGATGATGATGATGACTATGATGATGATGATGTATGTTATAAATTATCAATATGTGATTCCTAATGGGTGGGAGAGTGAGTTGGGATTTTTCCTTCTAACGACAGCAGCCATAATGTACGAGTATCTCAGTGGGCAGATCTCAAGATAAATGTCTGACAATTTAATTCTATCTTATTCACTCATAATAAATGTACGAGGGGTGTTCACTATGTTCTTAGCATGACAATGAAGGAATAAACCCAGAGACTTAAAATTTGGCACACTTACATTTATTTCTCTACATAGTCACCCTGCATAGTTACACATTTCTGCCACCTGTCCTTGACCTTCAAAAGTCCTTGAGAGTAAAACGTGTCATTTTGCGCTTGAAACCACTCTTCCACAGCAGAAATCGCATCTTCAATGTCTTCAAAACGGCGCCCTTTTATGGATTTCTTAAGGTTTGGGAACAGACAGAAGTCTGATGGAGCTAAATCCGGTGAATATGGTGGATGGGGAAGAATTTCATAGCCACACTGATCAGCTGTCTCAACGGCTTGTCGTGCTCGATGAGCAGGAGCGTTATCATGCAAAAGCAGGACTCCGTTTCGAAGCGTTCCCCGTCTTCTTCTTACTAATTCAGATCTCAGTCTTTTTAGCAACCCTGAATAATACTCTCCAGTGATTGTTTTCCCCTTTTCCATGTAGTCAGTCATTATGATGCCCTCACAGTCCCAGAAACAAGACAGCATGACCTTGCCACTTGATTGTGTGACCTTTGCTTTCTTTGGTGGGGGCGATGAGGGTCTTTTCCATTGCATAGACGCGTTTTTCGGCTCTGGATCGAATTGATAGATCCAAGTCTCATCCATGGTTACAATTTTCTGAAAGAACAAGTCGTCATTTGCTTCTAACCGAAGAAGATGTTTGCAACAATCAGCCCTCTCTTTCTTCTGATCAGCGGTCAATAACCTTGGTACCCATCGAGCTGAGACCTTGTTCAGATTGAGGTGATCATGAAGAATCTTTTCAACTGATCCTACTCAAAAGGCTTGTCAGTGATACCGTTCTATAAAGAAGCCTCTAAACCAAAAGGCTTGTCAGTGATACTGTTCTATAAAGAAGCCTCTAACCCAAAAGGCTTGGCAGTGATACTGTTCTATAAAGAAGCCTCTAAACCAAAAGGCTTGTCAGTGATACCGTTCTATAAAGAAGCCTCTAACCCAAAAGGCTTGGCAGTGATACTGTTCTATAAAGAAGCCTCTAACCCAAAAGGCCTGTTGGTCCAAGTTGGTTGGGTGCTTAGTACAGCTCTACAATTTTTCGCCTAGGTTTGGTTTGGTTGTTTCTAATGTTAGAACGTTAGGAGATAGGCTATATCGTGGACGGGTCTAAAGATTTACGTCTGACACTTTTACATGGTACCACATAGCGACAATTCGGGAATACCTAACCAGGATTCCTGTCTCAACTGTTCCTATTATACTGACACCAATCCAACCATTTGGGAACGATATCCGACAAATAGATTTGTTCGACAGCGGGCTCGAACCAGAACCTACCAACAAAACAACCACCCCCCTCAAAGAAAAAATGTTTTGCAAACGATTTCAAGCTATTTTTGTTCTGTTTCTCTATTTTTAGACCGGTAGGGGATTAAAAATAATACTGCTCAACAGGGTAAAAGTAAGAACCAAAACAAAATAAAACAAAACTCGGAAAACCAAAACCAAATGGCCCACCTCCCCCTCTGAGGGTTTCTACCTGTTGTATCCCAAGACAGAAAAATGAAAAGTAGGCCTGCTTAGAGCAATACATGAAAACATATGCATGACTCCTCCGCTCACACATCAGCATACACACCCTTGTTGTTGTTGAGTTGGTTTAACGTCCAAAATCAGCAATATATAGGCTAAATTGTGGACGGGCCCCAAGACTGACGTCTGATATTTTATGTGCTGCCACACACAAGACAAGGCGGGGATGCCATGGCTCCTGTCTCAGCCAGTCACATTAAACTGACACCGATCCAACCAATAGAGAGCGAAAGCGCCAGGGCTCGAACCCGGACCTTCTGCGTTGGAAGCCATTGTTCTACCCCAGGGCCACCTCGCCCATCTGAAGTGGTAGAGCATTGATCTCCAAATCAGGAAGTCCGCGGATCTAATCCCACGATGGGCTGATTTATTAGTCCGGATTCCGTTCCCTGTAACTAGTTGGGTAGGTAGTATAATGTGACAGGCTGAGACAGGAATCATGGTATTCCCACCCTGTTTCGTGTATGGCAGCACATGCAATTGTCAGACGTCAGTATTGGACCCGTCGCCGTATAGTATCCTCCAGGAGAACCTAGGAGACGTTAAACCTTATAGAGAACACACCTCAGCATAGCCCCCCCTCAGGTAATAGAGTCTTTAACTGTTTATATATATATATATACCGTGCTCACACCTGTGTGGTTCCCTATACTTTATCTACTCCTGCAGTCACGTGCTTGGCTGCACGTGCATTGTAAAGGTAGCTACACACACACGTGCATTGTAAAGGTAGCTACACACACACGTGCATTGTAAAGGCAGCTACACACACACGCACACACGCACGTGCATTGTAAAGGCAGTTACACACACACACGCGCGCGCATTCTTTGAAGGTGAAAAGTTTTGTTTTTCGGCACGCCAGCACAGTAACGGCTAGATCTATAATATTGTCTCGGAAGTTGGAAATGAAAAGTGTGACGCAATGTGAAGTAGTGCTTGGGTTTTGAAGAATATGACTCAAGGCACTGAAATTATGATTGCACACCTTTTTTGTCTCTCTTTGTGTGTGTCTGTCTGTCTGTCTCCCGTCTCTGTGGAATATTCTTAGTGAAGCGCTGTCTTACTCTGTCTCTATGTCTGTGTCTATGTCTGTCTGTTTGTTTGTCTCTGTCTGTCTGTCTGTCTCTCTCTTTTGTCTTGTCTGTCTGTCTGTCTCTGTCTGTCTGTCTGCCTGTCTGTTCTCTTCTTCTCTTCTGTCTTCTCTCTGTCTGTCTGTCTATCTCTTTCTTCTCTCTCTCTCTCTCTCTCTCTCTCTCTCTCTCTCTCTCTCTCTCTCTCTCTGTAGTATCCTCCCTGAAGCCTAGGGGACCTAGCACTAACAATTAAACCGAACTCGCTTTTACTCATAATTACATCTAAAAAAAATAACAAAAATACCCTTGGCACTTGAAGAGACACAAAAGTTTAGAATGATAAAACGCATTCTGTAAGCGAAATTAGAAGCAAAAAAGAAGACCAAAGACAGATCGGCAAGAGGATGGGTGAATAACATCAGAGACTGGTTACATTATTACAACCTGACGGAGACCCACCGAGGCTTTATTGTTGTTGTTGAGTTGGTTTAACGTCCAACATCAGACACTATATAGGCTATATTGTGGACGGGCCCAAGACTTACGTCTGACAATTTTATGTGCTGCCACTCACGAGACTTGTCTCAGCCGTTCATGTTAAACTGACACCGACCCAACCAGTAGGAAGCGCAATCGCCAGGACTCGAACCCAGTCCTTTTGCGTCGGAAGCATGTGTTCTACCCCAGGACCACCGCGCCCCCCACCCACCGAGGCAAGAAGGGTAGTTCAAGAGAGGGATCCTTTCAGACTGATTGAGCTGAAGGTTATGTTTGACACAATGGACAAGCCTACATGATGATGATGATGATGATGATGATGATGATGATGATGATGATGATGATGATGATGATGATGATGATGATGATGATGATGATGATGATGATGATGATGATGATGATGATGATGATGATGATGATGATGATGATGATGATGATGATGATGATGAGGATGATGATGATGATGATGATGAGGATGATGATGATGATAATGATAATGATGATGGTAATGATGCTACTGGTGGGGTCGGTATCAGTTTGATGTCACTGGCTGAGACAGGAGTCTCGATATCCTCGTCCCGTCTCGTGTGTGGCAGCACATAAAATTGTCAGACGTAGTCTTGGGGTCCGTCGACAATATAGCCTATATAGTGCTGCTGTTGGACGTTAAATCAACTCAACTCTGGAGATAGGCATACCGCCCGTATTTCAATAAAGAAAAAAATGTTCGCCAACTCTCTATAGCAATAGCACTGACAATTTTTTTTTCTTTTGGTTATAAATAAGACTAGTTTCTATTTAGACGATACCGAAACAATCGAAACGTGAAATTACCTTCTCATAGCCAAAGCAAAGAAACACAGATTTAGCATTTCGCACTCTCTGGTTACACGCTTGCGGTGTGTTGTAACTTGAATGTACCTCTCTAAGTGTGTAGTGTTTAGTGTGTAGATCTGTATTCTGTGTTCAACATCACCACTCACCTAGAATTTGCCAACAGTGTGTTATATTGTTTAGCCAGCTGAGCACACCCTGCCAAAACTCACTTTCGTCTGTTGGTCTCAGAGAAGGTAATAAATGCTTTGTGATTTACACGGCGATTTATAGATGACGGAATTACACCCCTAGCTTAGCTTTGGGATTTTCCGATCGCTGATTGACTGCGTGGGTAGAATGCGCAAAAAATGATGACGTAACTTACGTCTCGTCGTAAGCCTTCTTATTCTTATATTGTTACGACGAGTCGTAAGCCTTCTCATTCTTATATTGTTACTAACGTCTCGTCGTAAGCCTTCTCATTCTTATATTGTTACGACGAGACGTAAGCTACGTCTTGTTTGTGCATTCTACCCCGTCAGTCTAGGATAAAGTTCTGATTGGATGACAGCGCACATTCCCTTTCCTATCGTCTTTGTTTCTTTATGAATCCCGTTAACGCAAGGCGTGAAATTTTCCGCCATTTCCCTTCCCGTTTTTACTCACTTTACTAGATCTACCCATCACTACCTCATCACTCGTATACAATAATAATATTTATACGCTACTAAGGGTAATAAGTACAACGTCAGGAGTTCTTACGACGCGTCGTAACAATATGTGAATAAGAAGCCTTACGACGTGTCGTAAACTACTGCGACGTTGTACTTACGGCACCTTGAGCTTAACAGCACCGTGTGGTGATATAAGATTATTGTCACAGCCGGTCACAAACGGGAGGTCCCCGGTTCAAACCCAGGATTGGGCTAAAGGTTGAGTCAGTGTCAATGTGAGCGTCTGAGAGGGGAGGCCTGGTATCCCCGCACTGTCTCTGTGCAGCGGCAAGTAAAATTGTCAGACGTTTATATTCAGACCCGCCCACGATATAGCATAGATGCTAACGACTCAACCATGTTCTCCAAAAAAGATCCTTTACGGCTATGGAACCTCGGAGCGGGAATTCCCGGACTACCTGGCCTACTCAGAATTGATTTGTTCTATCTTCAATGGATAAAGGACTGAAATACAACAATACAGAATGTAGCGTTGAACAAGCCTTCCTCTTGCACACACAGCTGATTTTAATAACTTTTGAAGCAACACTGCATCCACACCCTCTGTCTCTGTCTCTTTCTGTCTTTCTGTCTGTCTGTCTGTCTCTCTCTCTCTCTCTCTCTCTCTCTCTCTCTCTCTCTCTCTCTCTCTCTCTCTCTCTCTCTCTTTCTTTATCTTTTACTTTCTTTCTCTCTTTTATAGCTGCCTATCAGTCTGTGTGTTTGTCTCTCTTCTCCCCCCCCTCTCTCGTTCTCTTTTCCACCCTTCTCTTTCCCCTCCCCCTCCCTCTCTTTCGCTCCACCCCCCTCTTTCTCTCTCTTTCATTCTCTCTATATCCCCACCCCCCATCCCACCATCAGTGCTTGGTGCTGCTGACTGCTTAAGCTTTTTACCTGGGCCTGCACCTGGGATGCTTGACTGATAAAAAAAAGAGAGAGAGAGCGAGAGAGAGAGAGAGAGAGAGAGAGAGAGAGAGAGAGAGAGATACAGAGAGAGATCTAGATAACATCACCGTGAGCAAAAACCAAACCAAAACAAAACAAAACTTAACCCCATCGTGTGGTGGTGAGCACACACTTTCCTACCTGGATTACCGTCCCTGATTCCGTACCTTTCTGGCGCTGCGTGCTACCGAAGGCGCATACATCCCCCACAGCAAAGTTTAGACCCCTAGATCTAGAGTTCTAGAGTTCTAGAGTAAGAGCTGCTCTACCCCTGTGCTCTTCTCTTGCCTTTTCGGTGCTTTAGGGAAGGAATTTCAGTCGGACAGTACAAACCATCATGTCGGAAGTGGCAAAACCGAAGGGGATGGACCGAGCCTTGGTCACCAAGGTAAGCAGAAATTTAATTGGTTTTGGCTTCAATTAATTAGTTTTGGCTGCTTTTGGTTACTAAGTTTTGGTTGATTTAGATGGTACATGTAGTGGTAAATCAAGTCTTTGTCACAAAGGAAAGGAGAATTAAGTTTTCGCTGCTTTTTATTAATAAGTTTTAGCTGCTCTTGAATAATTAGTTTTGGCTTCTTTTGATTAATTAGTTTTGGCTCCTTTTGATTCTTAAGCTTTGGCTGTTTTTTATTTATAAGTTTTAGTTTATTTTGATGGTACACGTAGTAGTAAATTAAGCCTTGATCACTAAGATAAGGAGAATTTAATAAGTTTGGCTGCATTTGATTAATTAGTTTTGGCTGCTTTTTGAAAGTACATGTGGTAGTAAATAAAGCCTTGATCACTAAGGTAAGGAGAATTTAATAAGTTTGGCTGCTTTTTGTTAGTAGCCTACATGTACCGGTAGTAGTAAACTAGGCCTTGGTCACAAAGTAAAGGAGAAATTAATTAGTTTTGGCTTATTTTGAGGAATAAGTTTTGGGTGCTTCTTGAAAGTACACGTGGTAGTAAATTAAGCCTTGATCACTAAGATAAGGAGAAAATTAATTCGTTTTGGCTGCTTTTGATAGTACTGTACATGTAGTAGTAAACTAGTATAGATCTAGAAGTTCTTCCAAAATTTACGTTTTCTAGGTTGCCAAGAAGGATTATGAGAGGGGGATTCAGACCTTTTTTGGGACCCTTCCACAATATAGCCTTGTTGCTGCTGTTAGGCATAGAGAAACAAACTTAATCAACTCGTTCATTGCATTGCACGTCATTCTTACAACTCATTTTGCGCATTCTTATTCTTCTATCTAAAAACGAGTAGTAAAAAATACTACGATGAAATTACGATTGTAGATAATCTTTTATCGTTTAGAACAGTTTCGCTTCGTGTTTGTTATTTTTCTTTTCTTTTAAAGCTTAAAGCTCACTTTTCCGGGACATTAATTGAATACTCACAAAACATTCAACAGTAAAAATTAATTTGTTTAATATTAAAAACTAAAAACAACAATAACAAAAAAAAACAACAAAAAAAAAACCAAACAAAACAAACAACAACAACAACAAATGTTTACAATTATGTCATATAAGCGTTTTTTACAGCTAGGTAACTTTTTGTAAAAGTATATTTTTAATCTCTAAAGGTATGGATTCTGATAATTTTGAGTTTTAGCACACTTCAAATCCACCTGCAATCCTTCAGCTTTGCCTATCACACAATGCCCGCGAATTTTTTTGGTCCTTACTTTGCCTTCCATTTTTGGACGCCTTGGTATTGCTGCAAGTTCATGTTTACTTCTGTAACTTTACCTGTTATTTTTGGTAGCCTGTGATCAAACCAAACTGTGACACTGTTTTGAAACTTAAGATCTCTTGTTCTATACCTACTGTTTGGGTGCGTTTCAGTATAATGTGATCGGACAAGTCCTTGATATTCTGCTCTGGAATCTCATCACCGTATTAGGAATTAAAAGTGTATGCTATTTATATATAAGGAAAAAAAGAGTATGCCATTTCTTAAAAAGTGTTCCCACTGTATTGGAAGGCACGAGATCCCTACTTTTTAAAATTTCCTTTTTGACATATGAAGTAAAAAAATATTTTATTAATTCTGATAAACGCAGAAAGTTAAATAGTTTAGACTTATTATTAAATTGTAATATTTTTGTATGTTCCCAAATATGTATTTCTTCATAAATCACTACACACCACTACTTTTCGGGGTGACTTTCATGGCCAAAAAACCCAACAAAAACACATCTATCTTATCTCTTACTATATTGAGAGTTTTCTGATAGCATATTATTTCTTGATAAATTGTGCACGAATTTCTAAGCTGGATTTATCTTAAGCAAATAATTATGGGAAAAAACATGATACCAGCATGCACAGTTAGGCGTTTCAGTAGTTTTGTATAAAGGGAGATGACTTACTCTACTGCCTTCTTCTCATTAATTCTTTAAAATGTACTTTTCATGTTCAAGTATTCGCACATAATACGAAACAATTTGATTTTGCTGTTAAATAAATCACTAACCACCAGGGGTGCTACATACAAAGTGAAAATACAATATTTAGACGCCTGACTTACTATTATGTACTTACTATGATACCATAGTTGGTCGTTTTCAATCAATCCAGCTCATGTTTGTACTTACTATTGCACGTGATTTTGTCCAATTTCGTCCCCTGTAACTGTTTGGGTCGGTGTCAGTATAATGTGGCAGGCTGAGACAAGAGTCATGGTATCCTCGCCCTGTCTAGTGAGTGGCAGCATATAAATTTATCAGACGTCAGTCTTGGAGTTCGTCAACAATATAGCCTATATAGTGCTGATGGTGGACGTTACACCAACTCAACTAAACTCAACCACTGGGAAATACAGGGGAGTGTTATCAGACCAAACCCTTTCGCGGCCTTGAGAAATTGAGCTCAGAACGAGGCTTCCCAAAATAACAGTCAGGGTCATCAAAATAAACAAACATTATTTTGCAATTAGAACCAAAGTGAGCCCGATTAGTAAGATATCTGGTATAGATAGGCCAGTTTACAAAGTCTAGCTGGCTTGTAGACCAAACGAAATAAATATACTCACCGAGTAAATATTATTTTGACCTGACAATGATACTAGTTAAAAAGAAAGATAATAATTGCATTTGTTCTGCAAACAATGTGTTCACTTTGGTCAATTCGGTGACTTTGCTTGTTGTTTTGGGTTGTCTTTTTTCAAGATTGTCATGAGTCGTTTTAGATATCGTCATTAAGCTAGTAGTATGGGATTTGTTTTCTTGCTTAGCGTTGACTATTATGGGGACGGATCCTAAGACTTATGTCTGACACTTCTACATACTCCCGCACAGAGATGTGCAGGGATACCATGACTCCTATCTCAGCCTGGTCACATTTACATTATACTTACACCGACCCAACCAAAAGAGGGCGAAATTGGACAAACACAAATTTTGACCAATCATGGGTTTCGTATCAAGGACTTCTCGGCGTGAAGACCAACACTCTACCACCTGCGACAGTACGCCCTCCTCATCATTGAGCTAGCCGAACGTTATATCACATTTTCAGTATTAAAAAAAATATGTTCAAATTACAAAATCCGTTAAAACAAATCTACAGTTGCTTAAGCATTCAATGTTGTATCTTTGTTTGATGAAACAGATCGGGATAAATGTCAATGACAACTTCACCATGGCATAGATAAATCTACCAATGCATTAATAATAATGTTGATGTAAAAATGGATAACTTCTGAGATACGCCAAACTGATAGAAGTCCGATGACGATCATAAAAACAATTATAGATTTGTGCTAATTTTCCTACGCAAGAGTTTTAGTATTTACATTACAGTTTTCGGACGTTTACGTTTTAGAAGAAAGTGTTTACATAATGGTAATATTAATTTAATAATAATTATAGTTTACATAACGGGAATTTTACAAAATCACGCATTTTTGACTCATCCTCTCCAGAGTTAAGATGAAAGATAATTAATAATATTTTTCTCTAAAAAGATATCATTACGTTTTTATCGATTCCTAAAATCAAAAGATTAGATGATGTATATGAGGTTGATAAAATTGTTTCTATGGGAACACGTTTCCCATATTTTATTTCTTTTATGGTACTATGACTGTAGTATTCAGTAATCCCCCCCCCCCCCCCTTTTAAAAATAATTACAAATTTATTATCAAAAAAGGACAACATCCAGCTGATAAGAAAATGAAGCCTCCCCTCGGAGAAACGGGATATATTCATAATTAAATATTTTAGATGTTGACGAATCACAAACTGGACTATCTGTGTTATTCTCTAATTGGATAGAATCTTTTCACACACTTAAATGAACTAGATCACCCCCCCCTCCCCTCCGGTATTTTGGCCCGTTGAAGATAGGTCGTATGTAGTGGAACTGCCTACAAAGAACAACAGATCAGAATATCCGAGACTTGAGCGGCCACAAATTCTTGACACTGACCCTACCAGTAGGAAAAAACGGCGGAAATCAAAGCAGGGATTGAACAGAAGCCTTCCACACAGAGAGCGTGTGCTCTACCCTTGGATCACCGCCCTCTGCCCTCTCTAATTCGACCAATCACTCACCTCGTTTTAGTAATTTTACTGATGTAAGCAAAGCCTGTGCCTGTGAGACAAGGTGGTTTTTGATTAGTTGATGCGCTTTTTGGTTTATTGATATATATCCATAATATTAGGTATTGACTTACTTGACTTATTCGCTTTTCGCGTCCTGGTCGTCAGATCGGGACGCCTCAGCAATCTCCACAATTTGCTTGGTTAGTGACTTCCGAAGGTATTCCAAATCGTCGCTTGATTTCAGTGATAGGTTGTCTTGGATTTGTGACAGGTCTTTGTTGATGGTCATTGGCAGGGTTGTAGTTGGTCTTCCCCTGAATCTTTTTTCGGTGCGGTGGAAATATAGTTGCATGGCTTTGTTGGCAGGTATCTCCTCATTTCTACGCAAGATATGTCCGATATATATTAGGTATTATGGTATATTTATTGGGCCAGTCTTTGTCTATCCTGGATACAGACTGGCAAGATGGCGACTTGTGAATCATTACGCAATTCATTATTTTTATTCTTAAGGATCGTTTGGGGATCAATTAAGGATCAATTAAAGATCATTTAAGGATCAATTAGGGATAATTTAAGGATCATTAAGGATTATTTAAGTACCATTAACGATCCTTTAGGGATCAATTAAAGATCATTAAGGATCTTTTAACGATCATTTAAGGATTATAATTATAAGGATCATTTAAGAGGCAACGGGTGGCGACTTTTCTCCGTACAAACTGTAGTCCTAGCAAAGGGACGAGTAACTAAACTTCGCATTTCGTTTGTTTGCCGGTCAAAGCTTTGGATTTGGGAACTAGTTTATGTCCCTTTCTAGTCTGTTTTTCGCAACCATGCTGGAGTAAAAGAACTAGCAAATCATAGCAATAAATAGGTGATCGGAAACATGTATACAAGTCGGATAAAAAAAACAAACAGTCACAAACTTGGACATAAGAACAGCGGTCGCAAAAACAGAAATTATGATTTTAACATGGGACAAACTTCGTCTGCCATCTTTATATTGTTAACGAAACCCAAGACTAACATCTGATAATTTTTACATGCTGCAACACAGAGACAATGCGTGGATACCATGACCCCTGTCTCAGCTGGTCACATAATATTGACACTGGCGCTACCAGAATCGGGACGAAATCGGAGAAATAAATTGCGTCCAATCATGGTTATCGAACCTGGGATCTTCCGATTGGGACAGATTTGAGCTGAGTTGGTTTAATATCTAACGTCAGCACTATATAGGATATTTTGTGGACAAGCCCCAAAACTGAGGCCTGAAAATCTTATGTGCTGCCAAACACGAGAGACATGGCGGAGATGAAGTTGTAGTTATAGTTGAGTTGGTTTAACGTCCAATATCAAAACTATATAGGCTGTATTGTGAATGGGCCCCAAGTCTGATTTCTGACAAGATTACATGCTGCCACAGGGCGGGGATACCATGACTCTGTTTCAGCCGATCATATCAAACTCACCCCCCCCGTACAGCTCTTTACTTAGGACTTTCTCTTTATCTATCTATCTATCTTTCTCTACCTGCCTGTCTGTCTGTCTGTCTGTCTGTCTGTCTGTCTGTCTGTCTGTTTTCTGTTTCTGCTTGTCTGTCTGTCTGTCTGTCTGTCTGTCTGTCTGTCTGTCTGTCTGTCTGTCTGTCTGTCTGTCTGTCTGTCTGTCTGTCTCTATGCCTGCCTGTATGTCTCTCGATCTCTTTTTATCTCTTTATTACCTCTCTCTCTCTCTCTCTACCTCCCTCTGTTCGATCTATCTCTTATCGTATCAAAATTCACATACATTTTTAAAAACCATTAAACTAGTTTCTGGTGCAGAATACAGACATATCAGTATCAACATAAACAATAGTAGAGTAGGAAGAAAAAACAAATTGACTCAAGAGTTAGATCGCTCAGCTTTTTTTTTGTTGTAAGCCTACATTTCGATCCCACAGTCGGGCAAAAATCTTAGTTTAATTTCGGCCCTTTTTGAGTGCAATGGGAGTGCATGATATTCAACTCTTTAAATACTACATATATATTTTTATCTCTACACACTTTCAATTGCATTTTATTCCTCCTTTGAAGTGAGTAGATTAAACTACCTAAAGTCATTTCACATAAGGGTAATACATGTTTGATATCTACCCATTTAGACAGTCCCTTCTGGTTTTAATTTTTACGCCTGTAATGTTTTAATGTAAAATGTTGAACCAATTTTTATAGTTCCACATAATTGACTAGTTTAACCCTTTTTATAGTTTCAAAAATATTGATAGTTTAAACCTTGTGGTTTTTTGTTTGTCAAATGTTGATCCTATCTTTATAGTTCTAAATAAATTGCTAGTTTAACCCTTATAATGTTTTTTGTTTGTTTGTCAAACGTTGAAACTATTTTTATAGTTCAACATAATTGCCTTGTTTACCATTATTATGTTTTTTGTTTGTTTGTCAAATGTTGAACCTATTTTTATAGTTCCACATAGATGGCTAGTTTAACCCTTATTTTTATAGTTCCAAATAATTGGCTAGTTTGACCATTATGTTTTTTTTGTTCGTCAAATGTTAAGCATATTTTATAGCTCCAAATAGATGCTAGTTTAACCCGAATCAGCTTAATTTCTTAAAGGAGCAGTTCAAGGTATAGGATAGTAAGCACAAACATGACGTAGCTTACGTCTCGTCGTAAGCCTTCTTATTCTTATAATTATTGTTACGATGAGATGTAAGCTACGTTTTGTTTGTGCTTCCCACCCCTAATGGTTGATGTCCAAAGTTAGGAACTAAGCTTTACCAAAAAAACACGTCCCAAAACAATTGTACGTGCTGCCACACCGAGAAGGTAGTGTAGGATATTATTAGGACTTTTGTCTTAGCTTGTCTTGTATATATTTGGTACAGACCTAACCAATTCGGACAAGTAAGGGGGTGGGGGTGGGTGAGACAGTAGCTTTGGGGTAGAACATCGGCTTTCGACACAGGGGGTCCCTGGTTTGAGCCCCGCTCTGGCGACTTCGTCCCCTACTGGTTGGGTCGGTGTCAGTTTAATGTGACTGGCTGAGACAGGAGTCATGGTATCCCCGCACTGTGTCAAAGTGGCAGCACGTAAACTTGTCAGATGTTAGTCTTGGGGCCTGTTCACAGTATAGTTTATATATAGGCGGTCCTTCCTTATTGAGGGCGCGGTGGTCCTCGGATAGAACACCGGATTCCGACGCAAAAGGTTCGTAGTTCAAGCCCCGGCAATTTCGCTCCTTACTGGTTGGGTCGATGTCAGTTTTATTTGAGCGCCTGAGACAGGAGTCATGGTATCCCCGCCCTGTCTCGTGTGTGGCAGCATATAAAATTGTCAGACGTCAGTCTTGGGGCCTGTCCACAATGTAGCCTATATAGTGCTGATGTCTCATTAAAACCGGCTGAGACAGGAGTCAGGAGTCATGAGCGTGTTTGGACAGGTATATGTTTTTTGCTAGAACTTCTTGGCACATCTTGCACACCTGAAACTTCAAAACAATAAAAAAAAATGAAAGATCTGATGTTTTACCTTTTTTCCCCTAAAAAATACCCCAAAATAGAAAAAGCTGAAGGGAAAGTCTTGAATCATGCGATGTAAAAAGGTTAGCCCAATGGAGTCATGGTGATTTTGCCAACAATGCTAATGGCAGCGCACTATTTTTTTGGGTTTTCCCCAAATTCATACTCTCCGAGCCAATAAAGATGGAATAAAGATTTGTTGCAGATTTGAAACCTTCCGCTTATTATCGTTTTAGCAAAAATTATATGTCTATTGAACTGGTAACATGTTCGCAATGTAACTCTTTTTTTTATTTTCTAAGGCCGGTGACTTATGGAAAAAGTAGGGCGCGTAAGTCGTACGTACAACATCACACTAGCTTACGCCTCGTCGTAAGTTCTGTTATTCGCATGATTATTCTTACGATTAGTCGTAAGCTACCACTGCACTGCGTTGTTCTTACGACTTTAGATCTATAAGTATATGGGTGAGGATCTAGTACTACATTTATTTAGGGGGGCGCGGTGGTCTAGGGGTAGAACATCGGCTTCCGACGCAAAAGGTCCCGAGTTCGAATCCTGGCTGTTGCGTTCCCTACTGGTTGGGTCGGTGTCAGTATAATGTGACCGGCTGAGACAGGAGTCATGGTATCCCCGCCCTGTCTCGTGTGTGGCAGCACATAAAATTGTCAGACGTCCGTCTTGGGGCCCGTCCACAATATAGTCTATATAGTAGTGCTGTTGGACGTTAAACCAACCCAACCCAACCAACTACCGCTATTTATACTGTTGATATAGAAGACGACGGAGCGATCAAAATCTGTATTCAGCGTACACTATATATACCATACATGTATTAGGGAGGTGAAAACTGCACCGTTGGCTTATCTATCACTTAGACCTAGATCCATCGTATACCATCAGATGCTAAAAAACACACCAACATTGTTCTTCGTGTGTTGGAACAACCTTACCTTGCTCCTAGCAGCTTTGGCACGTGCCAGACCGAGAGAGAGAGAGAGAGAGAGAGAGAGAGAGAGAGAGAGAGAGAGAGAGAGAGAGAGAGAGAGAGGGGGAGGGGGGGGGGGAGNGAGAGAGAAGGAGAGGGAGAGAGAGAAAGGGAGAGAGATAGTCAGTTTGAGTTTAAATTTTGTTGCTCTAAAATGGCAATGAGGTGTATATATATATAGAGAGAGAGAGAGAGAGAGAGAGAGAGAGAGAGAGAGAGAGAGAGAGAGAGAGAGAGAGAGAGAGAGAGAGAGAGGGAGAGAGTGATGGAGGGAGAGACAAATGAAGAGAGATAGTCAGTTTGAGTTTGAGTTTGTTGCTTTAAGCTCTATATTGGCTATAATGTGGACGGGTCTCAAGACTAACGCCAGACAATTTTGCGTGCCAGAAGAGATAGAGAGATAGCAAAAAATGATGCATCTAGAGAGATAGAGAAATACATACATAGATACTAAAAGAGATACAGAGAGAAGGGCAATTGGCTATACTGTGGACGTGTCTCAAGACTAACGCCAGACAATTTAGCGTGCCAGAAGAGAGAGAGAAAGCGAGAGTGGTGCATCTAGAGAGATAGAGAGATACATACAGAGATACGCAGAGAGATACACAGAGAAGGGCAAAAGAGAGCACCTGAGAGAGAGGTACACAAAGATACAGAGAGACATAGAAAGATACATGCAGTGATACTCATAGAGATATAGAGAGACAGACAGAAGAGGGAACTAAAGAGAGGTACACAGAGATACAGAAAGAAGCATAGAGAGGGATAGAGAGATACATACAGAGATACTCATAGAGATACAGATAGACAGACAGAAGAGGGAACTAAAGAGAGATAAACACATAAATACACATAGAGATACAAAGAGAGACATAATATATAAAGAGAGACACCGATAGAGATAGAGAGAGAACCAGGGATAGAGAGAGAGGGGGGCTATTCTAAACCAAACAGGCTGTGAGAGCAAGAATTTCGCCACGTCAGCATGAAGCAATGTCGGGAGTGAGGGTAGAACGGTTAGTACTGTAGGTATGCAACAAGCAACCCATCTAGATCTACAGTGGGAACCGCGAGATCTTTAATGCGAAACCTGAGAACCATTTTCTAGGGCTGGGTGAGGGTGGGGGAGAGAGAGAGAGAGAGAGAGAGAGAGAGAGAGAGAGAGAGCG
>RQTK01000038.1:891537-902164 GCA_003991915.1 Elysia chlorotica | reverse complement strand
TCTCTCTCTCTCTCTCTCTCTCTCTCTCTCTCTCTCTCTCTCTCTCTCTCTCTCTCTCTCTCTCTCCCCCACCCTCACCCAGCCCTAGAAAATGGTTCTCAGGTTTCGCATTAAAGATCTCGCGGTTGCGGGGTTTACAACTAAAACGAAGACAATAGATAAGAAAATAAATCTGCGCCGCCGTTCAGTCATACCTCTATCATAGACTTACGGAGCCAAAGAGCAATCGTAAAATCCCATGGGGGGCGCGGTGGTCCTGGGGTAGAACATCGGCTTCCAACGCAAAAGGTCTGGGTTCGAGCCCTGGCGATTGCGCTCCCTACTGGTTGGGTCGGTGTCAGTTTAATGTGACCGGCTGAGACAGGAGTCATGGTATCCCCGCCCTGTCTCGTGTGTGGCAGCACATAAAATTGTCAGACGTCAGTCTTGGGGCCCGTCCACAATATAGCCTATATAGTGCTGATGTTGGACGTTAAACCAACTCAACAACAACAACAACAAAACAACAACAACAACAACAACAACAATAACAACAACAACAACAACAACAAGAACAACAACAACAACAACAACAACAGAAAATCCCATGCCTAAGCGTCGCGATTACGTCAAACGTAATCATCGTGTTGATCACAAAGTCTGCACTGGTCTATAGTCCCGGTGTGAAACCAGCCTCCCCATATCTCGCTTTTGGCGCCGACGCTCTAATCAACCCGGTCAGACCTCAATGAAAGACCCGTCGCCGAGTCGGCAGCCTGTAAAGGCGACGTCAATAGATCGATAACCGATAATTATCGTCTGGGCTTTATTGATCTGCGTGCATTCCATGATCCAAGTGGAGAATTAAAGCATGTAGATCTTGGATTATATTTGTAAGTACAACGTCGCCGTAGCTTAGGCCTACAACTCGTCTTAAGAATAAGACGGGAATAAGACGTCTTAAGACTAGTTGTATGCTTACGACGACGTTGTACATACGACACCATTTTTGTTCCTCTGCAGCTTTGCACTTTCTTGGGGAAGGGGGTGAGGTAGAACATCGGCTTCCGACGCAGGAGGTCCGTGGTTCGAGTCCTGGCGATTTCGCCCCCTACTGGTTGGGTCGGTGTCAGTTTAATGTGACCGGCTGAGACAGGAGTCATGGTATCCCCGCCCTGTCTCGTGTGTGGCAGCACATAAAATTGTCAGACGTCAGTCTTGGGGCCCGTCCTTTATAAAGTGCTGACGTTGGACGTTAAGCCAACTCAAGCTCAAACTGCACTTTCCTTTTTGTTCTTGGTTTCTTAAAGTCTGTCTGCAGCAATCAAGCTATTTCGTAGACAAGTTCCACAACTAACGTCTGACTAACAGTCTTTACGTGCTGACACATGGAGGGAGTGGGTTAGTTTCTGAGTGTCCAACGATAGCGACATGGCTGTATTGTGGGCGGGTCACAGGAATAACGTCTGACAAATTTAAGCGCTGCCTCACAATAACAGTGCGGGGACCAGGACTCCTGTCTCACCTAGTCCATTATACGCCACCTAGAAATAATGTCAACGATATTAACAAAGCTGTCACATTTTACTGATATAAAACGACATGAAAAGAGCCATGGATAGTGCAGTGGTTAGAGCGCACGATTTTCAGTCGAGAAGTCCCGGGTTTGAAACCCAAAGAGGCCCAGGGTGAGGTGGCACAAGTGGTAGAGTACTGGTCCTCCATTCGGGAGGTTACTGGTTTAAAAACCAAGATCGCACAATATTTATTTGTCTGACACCCACAAACTCAAAATCGGAGAATTTTTATTTGTCTGACACCCACCAAGTCAAAATAAATTTTGTCCGGCTTGGTCGGTGCCAGGTCACATTATCCCTGCACTGTCACTGTGTAACAGCAAGTAAAAATATCAGACATTGGTCTTGGGATCCGTCCACATTATAGCCGCCTCCTAACTCTCTATACATGTCCCACCCTTCTTAACATTACCACCTTTCTTAACATTTATTGAGGGCGACTGATAAAATCCCGTACCTGCTAATATACTTTTAATTCTTAATCACGTAAGCCGCAATCAGGTTTGGTCCTGGTACCGAAACGCCCCCCCCCCCTTCCCTTCAATCCGGCCCGTATCATTGACACAGCGATATATACCCCCCTGTGACACCCCGTGAGGGGTCCAGCACTTTTCGTAGGAGAGAGTATTGCATATGTAGACTGCACCAAAGTGTTGGCGTTATTTAGAGCTAAAGTTTAGGTAGTGCTATACAGTTTATTTACACTGTGCCAAGCTGTATGTTGTTATTTAGAGCTAAAGTTTAGTTGGTGCTATACAGTTTATTTAGAGCTAAAGTTTAGGTAGAGCAATGCAGTTTATTTACACTGCGCCAAAGTGTGGGTGTTATTTAGAGCTAAAGTTTAGGTGGTGCTATACAGTTTATTTAGAGCTAAAGTTTAGTTGGTGCTATACAGTTTATTTAGAGCTAAAGTTTAGTTGGTGCTATGTTTATTTAGAGCATAAATGTACAATGTAGAGCTAAAGTTTACCTGATGCTATGTTTATTTAGAGTTACAGTTTAGGTGGTGCTATGTTTATTTAGAGCTAAAGTTTAGTTAGTGCTATACAGTTTATTTAGAGCTAAAGTTTAGTTGGTGCTATACAGTTTATTTAGAGCTAAAGTTTAGGTGGTGCTATACAGTTTATTTAGAGCTAAAGTTTAGGTAGTGCTATACAGTTTATTTAGAGCTAAAGTTTAGGTGGTGCTATACAGTTTATTTAGAGCTAAAGTTTAGGTAGTGCTATACAGTTTATTTAGAGCTAAAGTTTAGGTGCGCAGCAGTGCAGTTCTCATCAGTTTATTTAGAGTTTAAATTTATCTAGTGCACATCAGTTTATTTAAAGTTAAGTTTACGTGGCTCTGATCAATTCATTTAGAGCCAATGTTTAGGTACTGAGTAGTGCTTAGCAGTTTATTAAGAGCTTAAATTTATATAGTGCTCAGCATTTTTTTAGCACTGAAGTTTACGTGGAGTTACGAATCCATTTATTTAGAACTGTTAGTGCTTAGTAGTTTTTTTTTTAAGCTGAAGTTAACGCGGAGCTTATCAATTTATACGTTTAGTGCCCAGTAGTTCATTCAGAACTAATGTTTAGGTAGTGCATCAGAAAAGATATAATTAAAGTGTAGGAAGTGATCAGAACTTTAATGTAGGCTAAAATCTAGAACAGAACCATTCATATTATACCAAACTGTTACTAGCCAAAGTTGGTCGTTCCGTGAATCGGGAATTCCATGCGATATAATTAATAATGTTTAGATGAATACGAAGGTGTTAGTGCGTTTTCGTGCATGCCAATTCGTGGAATACCAGACTTATTCTAGATGACATCGTCGGATCTACCGAAACATGCATTGACGAGGGAATAAGTAACCATGAATGCATCGGACTGGTATCGGTTGAAGGTGATTATCAAGTTGATTTTGGTATCGGTTGAAGGTGATTATCAAGTTGATTTTGGTATCGGTTGAAGGTGATAATCAAGTTGATTTTGGTATCGGTTGAAGGTGATAATCAAGTTGATTTTGGTATCGGTTAAAGGTGATTATCGAGTTGATTTTGGTATCTGTTGAAGGTCATTGTCAAATTCTCTCTCTTTCTCACTCTCTCTCTCTCTCCCTCTCTGTCTGGGCTAAATGTCTCCTATGTTCTCTGGGGGTAATGAGTTGTTGTTTAGCGTCCAACATCAGCACTAAAGACTATATTGGACGGGATCCAAGAAAGACGTCTGAAGAGCTAACATGCTGCCACACAGAGACAGGGCGGGAATGCCATAACTCTGTCTCATCTGGTTACATTATACTGACACCGACCCAACCAGTAGGGGATGAAGCCCCCTAAGCGTGGCTCAAACCACGGACCTCCTGCGTCGGAAGCCGATGTTCTAACCAAGGGTTCCCGCGATTTGATTAGAAAAAAATATCTGTAACTGAAACTGTGACGCATTAGCTTGGAAAGACTGCACAGCAAAGTTGGACCTAGGTTAAAGTTCATGTCTTCTAGTTACAGTCGGTAACTTACGTTGAACTCACACTACTCATTATGATTATTTTGCCCAACGGGAATGTCTCTGCCTCTATTTAGACTAGTCCGATACTACTTAATGCCAAGATTAATAAATTTGCATGTTTGCTTTTTTGACTTTATTAAATTTTCATTGTCTAATGTTTTTTTTATGTTGTTTCCGCGGTTCGAAGCCTACGATTGGGCAAAATTTATTTTACCGATTTCGTCCCTTTCTGGTTGGATTTATTTCAGCGTAAAATCTGTAGGGGGCGAATTCAGACAAATATATTTTTAACCGATCGCGGGTTTTGAACCATGGACCTTCCGATTGGGAAAACAACGTTCTACTCCCTTGGGCATCCAACACAGCGTCTGTGTAGTAAGAGGGTTTTGCTGTCCAAGGAACTACATGTACATCCAGCCTCCACAGGGCTTTGCCTCTTGCTCTCTTCTCCACAGTTGTAAGAAGGACTCCACAGAGGTCCCGGATGTTGTTGGACCATCTTTTGCCCGGGCGTACCCTTGACCTAGTTTTGAATAAAATCTAGTCAATAGCATCTGGAATTTATTCTGGTACTGTAACTTCTTCTGTGTGGGGGGTCCTGGGGTAGAACATCGGCTTCCGACGCAAAAGGTCCGAATTCGAGCCCTGGCGATTGCGCTTCCTACTGGTTGGGTCGGTGTCAGTATAATGTGACCGGCTGAGACAGGAGTCATGGTATCCCCACCCTGTCTCGTGTGTGGCAGCACATACAATTGTCATACGTCAGTCTTGGGGCCCGTCCACAATATAACCTATAATTATAGTGCTGATGTTGGACGTTAAACCAACTCAATAACATAAAAAATTACGCCGTGGCTGAACCATTCAAGTCGACTGAAGTTTTATTTCTATACATAATTTATCTTGTGTTAATTGCAGGTGTCGTCTGAAGTTTTATTTCTGTATTGTGTTTATTTCTGTGTTATGTTTATTTTTATATTGTTTTTTGTTTCTATATTGTGTTCATCATTGCAGGTGTCGGCCAAGTACGACCTGAACATCGAGAAGCAAGTGCGCGAGTGGATCCAGGCGGTCTGTGGGGAGGATATCGGTACCGGGGTCAACGAGGTGGAGAGGAGGCTCCGCAACGGGCAGATCCTCGTTAAGTCAGTGGCCCCCCACATTACTCCCCAAAAAAAATGATGCTCCTCATTTTGCTCTCCCGACCCCCCTCCTCCTCTTTCAGCTGTTCCTCCACCTCCTCCTTCCTCTCTTCCTCTTTCAGCTGTTCCTCCACCTCCTCCTTCCTCTTTTAGCTGTTCCTCCACCTCCTCCTTCCTCTCTTCCTATTTTAAGCAGTTTATCATGCAACGGACAGATCCTCGTCAAGTGAGTGTCCTCTCTCATTACCCCCCCCCCAAAAAAAAAAAAAAAAAAAAAAAAATGATGATCGTCGTCTACCCACATCATTTTGCTGCTCCTCCACCTCCTCCTTCCTCTTTTAGCTGGCCTCCACGTTCTTCTTCCTCTCCTGCTCTTTCAGCTGTTTATCATGCTTCTTCTCACCCTTCTCTTATTATTCTTTCTCTTTTTACTCTTCCTCCACTTTCTCCTTCCTCTCCTTTTTTAGCTGTTCCTACAGCTTCTTCCCCCTCCTCATATTTTGTACTCCTCCTCATTGTGCCCCTCCTCCCTCTGTTTCTGTACCTAACCCTTCCCCCTTTCCTTCCACTCATTATGTTCGCCTTCTCCTTCTCCTCCCTCTCCTTTTTTATTCTATGTCTTTTCCTTTCCTCTTCAAATGCGTAAACGCCTCCTTCTTTTTCCCTACTTCATATGTTCCTCCTCTCTCTGTTTTGTGTCTTATTCCCTCCTCCTCCTTCTCCTGCTTCTTTTCAACTTATTCATGATTAAAGATCCTTTCTTCCATTTCCAAGCTGTTACTGCTTTTTCTTCCCTTCTCCTTCTTCTGCTGCTTTGAATCCTCTACCTCTTTCTTTTTATTTTTCACTTTGTCTCACCCCCCGCCCTCTCCCGAAAAGAAATCAGTCATATTCATTCTATATATCGACCTCTTTTCCTACTCCTGCTGTTCTAATTTTCCTCCTTCTTTCTTTTCTACCTTCTGCTCCTCTTTCTTAACCTCATCCTGTCCTCCTCATCTATTCTCCTGCTCATACCCTCTTCTCCTCCTCCCCCTCTCTCTCACTCTTTATCTTTCTCTCTCTCTCTCTCTCTCTCTCTCTCTCTCTCTGTCTCTGTCTCTCTGTCTCTCTCTCTTTCTCTCTCTCTTTACTCCTACCATTAATTTTTCTTTTTCTTATCCTTTTTCTTTTACTCCTCATGTTTCTCCTCCTCCTCCACCACTCCAAAACCCAGTTCTTACCCTTCCTAATGCCATTGCTAATGTAAACATACATGTATCAACTGCACATGATCGTAAACCTGTAGTTGGGAGGGTCTAGGTGGGAGATAGGGCGAGGTGACGAGAGGCAGACGGATAGACAAACAAATAAACGGTCAGAGAAATGCATAAACAGCAAGACAGATAAATAGATAGATAGATAGATAGAGAGAGAGAGAGAGAGAGAGAGAGAGAGAAAGAAAGAGATAGAGAGAGGTAAAGAGAGAGAGTGTCTGTACCAACAACGACAACAACAACAACAACAAGAAATACAACAAAAGCAACAATAACAAACAAACAAAAAACAGAAAAGAAAAACAATAACAGAACAACGCAGTCAAAGGGGCGTAACCAATGAAAAGTTTAAAGATAGATAGATAGATAGATAGATAGATAGATAGATAGAGAGAGAGAGGGGGAGAGAGTAAGAGAAAGAAAGAGAGAGATAGAGATAGATTGATATTTAGATAGATAGATAGGTAGATAGATAGATGATAGATATAGATAGATAGATAGATGATAGATGATAGATAGATAGATAGATAGATAGATACAACAACAAGAAATACAACAAAAGCAACAATAACAAACAAACAAAAAACAGAAAAGAAAAACAATAACAGAACAACGCAGTCAAAGGGGCGTAACCAATGAAAAGTTTAATCTTCTACTTTAATATACGTGTTTATGCCCCTTCTATACTCAAAAGGAAACAACTTCGAATTAATGGAGATACATAAGTCTCCAAAACAACAACAACAACAACAACAACAACAACAACAACAACAACAACAACAACAGCATCATCATCATCATCATGAACATCATCATCATCATCATCATCATCATCATCATCATCATCATCATCATCATCATCATCATCAACAATAAGAAAAGTAACAGCAACAACAACAACAACAACAACAACAACAACAACAACAACAACAACAATAACAACAGCAACAACAACAACAACAACAGGAAAAATCCACCCAAGAATACTCAAGGGGTGAAGGGATTTAGCTCTGACTCTATGTCATAGAGGCACTCTCAGGATAGTTGGTCTACCAACATCATATTCACAAACGTTTGCCTTAGGCATGTACCCCTGAGGATCATGTAATAGTTTTACAACCTTCAAAAAGGCTGTCTGATAGCTTTCACTTGAAAATAAACTAGAGATTGTCATCTAACTACGTTACGTCTCGGTAAACTCAACTTGATAATTGATTATTATTACATGTCTTATTATTATTATTATTCATTTGGTAGACTTGTAGTGCGCACACCAAATGTTTGTACAGTTCTTGTACACCTGTTCTCTCTATAATTATGGAGCAGTACGTAATATTTTCAGACATCAGTAATGAAACCCGTCCGTGATATGTCCCTGTTGCGCACGATATATTTTAAGAAACCAACTAGCAAATAGACAGCGATGGAGCACTTTAGGGTTAATTTTGATTTTATGCTATCGTAAATTATACTGCTAGTAGAAAGAAAACAAATAAAACAACAACGACAACAACAACAACAACAACAACAACAACAATAACATCAACAACAACGGCAACAAAAAACATAACAACAAGAACAAAACAAGGGCAACAGCAACAACAACAAGAAACAAAAAATAAAACAAAAAAGAACAATCTGATCAAAGGGGCAAAACTAATGAAAAATTTAATCTTCTACTTTAATATACGCGTTTATGGCCCTTCTATACTCAAAAGGAAACAACTCCGAAGAAATGGAAAATACATTTCTCTCCAAAACAACAACAACAACAACAACAACATCATCATCATCAACAACAATAACAACAACAACAAAAACAACAACAACAACATCATCATCATCAACAACAATAACAACAACAACAAAAACAACAACAACAACAACAAAAACAACAACAACAACATCATCATCATCAACAACAACAACAACAAAAACAACTACAATAACAATAAAAATCCACTCAAGAACACTCAAGGGTTGAAGGATGTTAGCTCTGACTCTCCGCCATAGAGGCACTCTCAGGCAACCTTATTACATTTTTGACCGATCGTGGGATTTATTATATTATCATTATTATTATAATTATTAGTTTTTCTCCTTTATTATCTTCCTTTCTCCTTAGAAAAATGTGGTGTTGAGCTTAGTTGGCTGCTTAGCGTTCAGCTTTAGTACTATGTAGGCTATTTTGACGTCTGACAATTTTATGTGTCACTACATACGAGACAGGGCAGAGAGACATGGCCTACTGTATCGGCCGGTTATTCATAGATGATGTTTTTAAATTTTTTTCAATATCTATCAAACTTTTACAACCCTGTTTAGTTTCTCAAAGCCATCTTTCCCATCAAAGGGTTAACGTTAGAATTATCTTACCTTTTTCTTCCTCCCATATATATTCCAGACTGGTGAACGCTCTCTACGATGGAACAGAGAACCTGCCCGAGGCATGTAGCCGCATCAAGTCCAGGAAAGCAAACACCAGCGCTCTTATTATTATTATCCTAAAGCAAAAGTTTTTTTTTAAATTTTCTGATATGTATCAAACTTTTACAACCATGTTCACTTTTTCAAAGTCATCTTTCCCCTCAAAGGGTTAACTTGACATTTGTCTTACCTCTCTATACCTCCCATATACATTCCAGACTGGTGAACGCTCTCTACGATGGAACAGAGAACCTGCCCGAGGCATGTAGCCGCATCAAGTCCAGGAAAGCAAACACCAGCGCTCTCGCCTTCAAGCAGGTCTGTAGTGCAGCCACATTAACCCTATAGAGTTTCACAAAAAAAAACAATAGACGCAGCCATATTAGCCCTATATAGTGTAAAGAAACAATCGATGCAACAACATTAACCCTATAGTGTTAAGAGACAATGATACAATCAATTTAACACTATAGTGTTTAGAAACAATTGAGGCAGCCACATTAGCATTGTTGTGTTAAGAAACAAACAAGATAGTCACGTTAACACTATAGTGTTAAGAAAAAATCGAGGCAGCCATATTAACCCTATAGAGTTCAGAAACAATGGAGACTTTAACTGAAAGTTCTTTTAAAAACGTTCGACAACTCTTGAATACCCCACATTCCTTATCGCTTCCACAGATGGAGAACATCGACATTTTCCTGACGATGGCGGAGGCATACGGAGTCCAGCCTGACAGCATCTTCCCAACCACTGACCTGTTCGATGGCAAGAACATGGCCATGGTCATCGCGACCATCCTCCAGCTGGGAACAGAGGTCAGGGTTGGGCTGGGTTGGTTAGGTGGCTGGTTAGTTGGTTGGCTAGGTGGTTGGTTAGTTGGTTGGCTAGTTGGTTGGTTAGTTGGTTGATTGATTAGTTGGTTGGTAAGTTGGTTGGTTGATTAGTTTGGTTGGTTAGTTCGTTTGGCTAGTTGGTTGGTTGGCCAGTTTCAAAGTTGTATAGGTTATTTAAGGGCCGGGTTGGGTTGGTTAGTTGCTTGGTTGACCAATTTAGGTGTTGTAGGGGCCATTTCAGAGTTGGGGCATGGATCACGGGGGTTTTTGGGTTTGACATGGCACATTGAGATACCATATTTGAAAACATGACAAGTTGAGATACCATATTTAAAAACATGACAAGATACGATTTTTGAAGATAGAGCAAAATGAAATAAGACATTTGAACATTTGAGAAGATGATATAAGCTACTTGAGATATGTCGAGGCGCCATACTAATTCAGAGTTTCTGTCTTCTTGCTAAGTTCCGTAACTCATGATGAACTCGCACTCCCTGTTAAGACCATTATGTCTTTTTTTTTTCTTTTTGCTAGTCTCAACGTAACGGATTTAAGGGCCCAACCTGTGGACCCAAACCTACAGAGAAGCACATTGTGGACTTTACCACAGAGCAATTGAAGGCCGGAGAGACCATGATCACTTGTCAGGTAAGGAGGGAGAATAGATTGAGTGAGAGAGAGAGAGAGAGTGAGAGAGAGTGAAAGAGAGGGAGAGAGTAAGAGAGGGAGGAGCGAAAGATGAAATGATTGGACCTAAACCTACAGAGAAGCACATTATGGACTTTACCACTGAGCAATTGAAGGCCGGGGAGACCATGATCACCTGTCAGGTAAGGAGGAAGAATTGAGAGAGAGAGAGGGAGAGAGGAGAGAGAGAGAGAGAGAGAGAGAGGGAGAGGGAGGGAGAGAGAGAGA
>RQTK01000038.1:879005-891147 GCA_003991915.1 Elysia chlorotica | reverse complement strand
TGTGCAGGCTGGCACCAACAAGCTCGCCTCCCAGAAGGGGATGAAGATGGGTGCCGTGAGGCACATCTCGGACATCAGGGCAGACGACCTGAACCGTGACGGCCAGGGGGTCATCGGCCTACAGGCCGGCTCAAACCAGTTCGCCTCCCAGAAAGGTAAGGAATGGACTCGATTCCATTTTCCTATAGGTTAAGGGGAGGGGCGGAGAAATGTATTAAATGCTTCGATTACTTTATATAGGTTAAGGGGAGGGGCGGAGAAAGCCAAGAGTATGTTTCGATTACATTATATAGGTAAAAAAGGCAGATAAATGTATGGAGACTCTTCGTTTACATTATATAGGATAAGGGAAGGGGCAGATAATGTATAAAGATTCTTCAATTACATTATACGGGTTAAGGGGAAGGGCGGGGAAGGCTAAGAGTATGTGTTGATTCCATAGTATAGATTAAGGCAAGGGGCAGATAAATGTATGGAGGTGCTTCGACTACTTTATATAGGTTAAGGGGAGGGGCGGAGAAGGCTAAGAATATGCTTTGATTCCAAGGTATAAGTTAAGGGGCAGGGTGTGGAAATGAAGGAAAATCCTAGATTACATCATATATGTTAAGGGCAGGGGCGGGGAAAGGTATTCAAATGCATCGATTTCACCATATAGGTTAAAGTAAAAAATTAGTTTTGATGATGGTTGGTAGGGTTTGAAGAAGTCAACCCTATAGGATAAGCTGTAAACGTGGGAGTTGTAAATTTAGTCTTTTTGAAAGTGGTAATGCTAGAAATCGATAAATTTATATAAAAAAAAAGATTTAGAGGATTTAGATCTCGGGTCTCATCAGCTGAACTACCAGAGGGTTTCGCTAGCCAACCGTTTAAATATAGCCTTATTGCTTCAATTTGGCCATACTACTAAGAGTAAGAGTCTACATAGATTAAAGTGTAAATCTTTTTTTCGGGGGGGGGGGAGTGGTGGAAAGGAGGGGACGATTCCTTATTAAAGGAGTACATGTTTCTAAGGTTCTAACAAACCTTTTTTAACTAGTTGTTTAAATCTTTAAAACATTGGGTTGCTAAGATAACATTTCTATGTGAGACATTTAGCTTTAAACAAGATAAAGAGTAATGTCTTGTTAAAACATAGCCTATGAAATTATATCATATTAAAATCTACTTTAATTGCGAATATAATTGAATGTTAGTAATAAATGAACTACAATTTTATGTTATTTTATTTGTATATTTATATATTAGTGATTTGTTTTGAATAAACCTTAAAGGTCTATAGAAAACTACCCTTTTAGCTACGTAATTTATCCATGTATATTTTAATGTATGTAGTGATTGCCTCTACTGTCCCCGCCTGTTCATGCATAGATTTTATATCTAGAGCGGGTTCTATGCACTCCAAGCATGCTATAACTGAAAGCATCGGAAAAATCCGTTTATGTGTCTTTTGGTTTCGTTTTCCTTTTCTCCATGCATGCATTTGAAAATTCTGAACAAGCGCTTCGATTGAATGTTAGCTTTCATGAAAATAAAATGGTCTACCAACTCCAATGCCTACTGCTTTAGATCATTTCTATTCGTTTTCTTGCGTTGTAAAGTTTCCTTGAATAAATAAAAATTTAACAATTTATTAGCAAAAAAAAAAGAAAAAAAAAAGAAAATATAATTTTTAAACGTTTAAAACCTACACTCATATAATCTTTATAAGCGCGTGCTTTTAAATCAGATGAATTTCTTTTTCATTTAAAACTGACAAGCCAAATGGTACACAACGCTTGTTTCAGAACGCCTTTACCAGTCCCTACTTAACACAGTGCGTCTTCTAGCGTAGGAAGTACAACGCTGTTGTAAACTTAGATTCCATACTAATGGCAGATTTTGTAATAAAAGACTACCCTTAGTACGCGGGCCTAAATTTATAGCAATGTTGCACTTACCACCACTAAGTCTTCTATTATTCATGAATTCCCACCCTCCTTGCACGCTTTAGACACCCCCATAAAGAAAACCCGTAAATAAAAATTTTCTCAACAAATCTTCACCTCCAAAAATTAATACACTATGGTACGAAAATTCCCCTTTGCATGTTAATTTAATTGCAAATACAGCACAACATGTTTTTTTTTCTATTATCTTCTCTCTTTGACGATTTTAAAAGTTCTTTAGAGTAAGAGATATTTAAAATAAAGAAGTTCATTTAAAGCTCGGTAAAGATTGAGAGGGGAGGAGTTCATTCAGTTATGATGATATTTAAAAGCGTTACTTATCATCAGCTAATACTGGTTATTGCGCATCCTTATGTTTCGTACCACTTTTCTTTGTTGGGTATGAGGATTCTAAATCCAAAATTCCTTTATTGTCCTTTAAGCGGCATTTTTTGGTTCATGTAGCAACATTTGCATACCATGACAATAAAACTTTTGTAACGAAAAATTAATATCAAAGATACACAAAGGCGAAAACTTAAACAATTGAATTGTTCGATGTATTGAAATTGTGTTACAAACGCGAGGAACAACCGGTTTTTCTTTCTTAACATCTTGTTGAGTGTTTGTTGTAAATGGTTTGGTGTGTTCTATGTCGTTGAAAAAAACAACAAAAACTCTGATCATTTCAAGCTATCGTTTGCTAAATTTTATTGAGTCCATTCAACGTGTGCGACCCTTCAACCTTTTCCTTCAACATCATTCTCATATTATATCTTTCGATAGAGTTTATGTGTTAATTTAGCAATAAACAAGAAAATCAAACAAAAGAACAACCCCCTAAAAAGAAAAAAAAAACAACCCAGCAAAAACAAACAAACAAGCAAACAAACTCGCAAAAAGAAAGGAAATGTGATATCCAAACTGCCATCCCGTTGGCTCGGTACCATTAATGTATGGTAATAGGTCCGGACGCCTTAATGATATTTTACACGATTTTGAGAATTACGGAACCCAAAATTCCCCAGAAGTATTTTGGTTAGACGAATGATATTTGCAGCTGATGAATCCCCTCTCTCTAACTTATGCCAAGCATGCTCATTTAAGGTGAGTTAAATCCTTTATTTTTTTTAAATCAAATTTGAATGGAAAAAGTTTAAAGAATAATGTTCATTAGTGATATAGAACTAGTTTTTGCTTGAAATGGTCGAAATTGCTTGAAAACATTTTGCCCTTCCACTAACTCCCTTTTCGTATACTTTCCTCCATATTAAGCAAACCAGAAGCCTTCAGAATGATTTTTAATGCACTCTAAATAATTTGTAACATTTCATGCAAGAAAAAATGCATGTTTGTTGGACTCACGTATGTGAAAAGCATTTTTGATGATATGGTGCATCTGGTAAAAAATAAACTTTCAATGTAACACAGTACCATTAACTAAGTTCAAGTTCCAACTTTTATTTTTGTATGGAAAGCATTTTTAAAATTGATTGTAGTGCTTCGGATAGTAGAAAAATTTAAAAAAAGAAATTATGACACGTATCTCTTATTAAATTAATTATAAGATATGGCACTGAGCATGATGGTTAACGCCCCTGTTTTTCTGTGCTACCCCGCCAGGTATGTCCATGGGCTCTGTGCGACACATCTCTGACATCCGGGCCGACGACATCCACCCCAGCTCTCACGGCATCGGGTCCCAGCAGTGCGGCAGCAACCAGTACGCCTCGCAGAAAGGCATGACTGCCATGGGCGCCGTCAGGCACATCTCGGACATCCGCGCTGATGACGCAAACAAGGAAGGTCAGGGCATCCTCACGCTGCAGACTGGCACTAACAAATTCGCCTCCCAGAAAGGCATGACCGGCTTCGGCTCCGTCCGACATGTGTCCGACATCCGCGCTGACCAGCTGACCCCGGAGAGCTCGGGGATACTGACCCTGCAGACCGGAACCAACCAGTTCGCCTCCCAGAAGGGGATGACCAGCTTCGGAGCTGTCCGGCACATTTCGGACATCCGGGCCGATGACCTTAACAGCGAAGGTCAAGGCGTGATCGGACTCCAGGCCGGGTCCAACAAGTTCGCCTCCCAGAAGGGCATGACGTCATTCGGAGCCGTGCGCCACATCTCAGATATAAGGGCAGACAACCCAGACCAGGCGGGCGCGGGCATCGTGCCAAGTCAGTACGGCTCCAACAAGTTCGCGTCGCAGAAGGGCATGACGGGATTCGGCTCCGTACGGCACATCAAGGATATCGACGGCAAGGAGGCGTGCATGGAGAGCAACGCTATCGTACCGTCCCAGTACGGCTCAAATCTCTACGCGTCCCAGAAAGGCATGACCGGATTCGGGTCCGTCCGCCACGTCTCGGACATCAAAACCGCAAGCGGCACGCAAGAGGGTCACGGAGTAATCGGTCTTCAATCCGGTTCAAACAAGTTCGCATCTCAGAAGGGTATGACCGGATTCGGAGCGGTCAGGCATATTTCCGACATCCGCGCAGACGACATTGACAAGAAGGGTCAAGGCATGCTGACTCTCCAGGGAGGAACCAACGAGTTCGCGTCTCAGAAGGGCATGACATCTTTCGGAGCGGTCAGACATATCTCGGACATCAGGGCAGACGATCTGGACAAGAGAGGTCAGTCCGAGCTCACGCTGCAAGGGGGGACAAACAAGTTCGCGTCGCAGAAGGGAATGACCAGCTTCGGCTCGGTGCGTCACGTGTCGGACATCAAGGCCGACGAACTGACCAAGGAGAGTCAGGGCATGTTGACCCTGCAAGGCGGCACCAACGAGTTCGCCTCCCAGAAGGGAATGACTGGATTTGGAGCGGTGAGACACATCTCGGACATCAGGGCAGACGACATCAACAAAGAAGGCCAGGGAATCCTCACCCTGCAGACCGGCACCAACAAATTCGCATCACAGAAGGGCATGACCTCATTCGGAGCCGTCAGACACATCTCCGACATCAGAGCAGACGAGGCGAGCCAAGAGGGCGCTGGCATCGTTCCCGCCCAGTACGGATCAAACCAATACGCTTCCCAAAAGGGTATGACCGGGTTTGGATCCATTCGCCATATTTCCGACATCCCTTCCGACGAGGCCACAATGGAGTCCAACGCCGTGGTCCCATCCCAGTACGGCACAAACCAGTTCGCTTCCCAGAAAGGCATGACCGGATTCGGTTCCGTGCGCCATGTTTCGGATATCAAAACCTCAGAAGGCACGCAAGAGGGTCACGGAGTAATCGGTCTTCAATCCGGTTCAAACAAGTTCGCATCTCAGAAGGGTATGACCGGATTCGGAGCGGTCAGGCATATTTCCGACATCCGCGCAGACGACATTGACAAGAAGGGTCAAGGCATGCTGACTCTCCAGGGAGGAACCAACGAGTTCGCGTCTCAGAAGGGCATGACATCTTTCGGAGCGGTCAGACATATCTCGGACATCAGGGCGGACGATCTGGACAAGAGAGGTCAGTCCGAGCTCACGCTGCAAGGGGGGACAAACAAGTTCGCCTCCCAGAAGGGAATGACCGGATTTGGAGCGGTCAGGCATATATCCGACATCCGGGCAGACGACCTGTCTCGAGACGGACAGGGCGTCTTGACACTGCAAGGTGGCACCAACCAATTCGCATCTCAAAAAGGTACGTGTAGAATTCCACTCTCCCCCTGTCTTTACCCTAACCCTCCCCCTCCCTCCTACCCGTATCTCCCCGCCCGTGTGGCTTAGGTATGAACTTCGGGGCCCAGAGAATCATCGGCAATATCAAATGCGAAACCGGAAGCCAAGAAGGTCAAGGTGTCTTGACCCTTCAAACCGGTACAAACCAGTTCGCTTCCCAGAAAGGAATGTCCAGTTTCGGCGCTGTCCGGCACATTTCGGACATCCGGGCTGATGACATGAACAACGATGGCAAGAGCATGCTGACCGCTCAGATGGGCACCAACAAGTTCGCCTCCCAGAAGGGGATGACCGGGTTTGGAGCGGTAAGGCACGTCTCAGACATTAGGGCTGACGACGCCAGTAAGGATGGCCACAGTCAGCTCTCCCTGCAGATGGGGACCAATCAGTTCGCCTCGCAGAAAGGTACGTTACTATATATGGTAATATGCGGTGCAGGAACGTATGTTACATATACATACCATACACTAGAATGTGATCCTGAAAAGTACATTTTCACACACAACCGAAGCACCGTTACACACATACCAAAATAGCAAATAGTGAAATTACATTTGACCTAGTATGTTACACACATAGGAGATAATATGCGATCCAGGAACGTATGTTACATATACATACCATACACTAGAATGTGATCCTGAAAAGTACATGTTTACACATAACGAAATAACCTCTGATCCATAAAGGTACTAAACACACATGGAAAAAAATAATTTTGTGATTCAGAAAGGTACGATACACATATAGTCTAACTCATGTTCCTTACAATTATACCAAATGGTATAGCGTCCAAAAAGGAGCATACACACATATCAATACGACCCAGTAGGTACATCATACATATATAAAAAAAGTTTAGCATTCATAAAGGTGTATTACACACATAGCAAAATAGTATGTGACCCTTCACACATAGGCAAAGTAATATACGTGAAACACAATCATACTATAATAGTACGGTGCCGACAAAGGTATTTTACACACAGGGCGTAATAATATGCGATCCGGGAGACTAAAACAAACACATGATGCGCATGTCAATCACACAGAAAACGTATGTTACACATCATACAGTCCAAAACATTACACCTCGTTGTGTAAAAGGCCATGGTAAAAAAAAAAAAGTTAAAATAAGCCTTAAGACATGTTATAATTTCTCCCAGCTTGTAAGAAAAATTATATAGGTTCGTTTTCCATAAAAAAATAATATGCGATCTAGAAAAATGTATGCAACACAGATGAGCAAAAAATAACGTATGTTAACGGAAGTCCTTATGCCAGAGACATTTGCCCCAGAGAACAAACTAGCCTCTAGGATTGTGATAATGAGAAATGTTACTGTACATTTTGTCTAATATATTTTAAACATTTCAAACTATTGGTGGTGCATTAGGAACGAGATCTATTTTGGTTTATGTGTCATCAGCTGTACCTTCAAATTATGGCAGCATTTGAACATAAATGTGCATTACATAGGCTCTCATACAATCTACCACTATAACTTAAAAAAAAATAAATTAAAAGTACCTATACCAAATGGAATAGCACTAAAACTTGATAGCAAAAATAATTTTAAGTAATGTTTTTTTTAAATAAAACCTACTCGCGTTAAATGTTTAAAAATTATTAACTATTAAAGTCGGTCGTTATCATAACATTAAATTGACATATGAATGTACACTGTTATGATGTTTTGATTTTGTTAATAATAAATTTATAAATTTATATTCTTATAAGTTACATCTAATACATAAAACGCATGAGTTAAACACACTTCTTTATTGGAAAAAAAGAATAATGAAATTGTGCTGTAAGACAATTTACTATTAAAATTATGAATTAATGTCATTAATTATTTAAAATTCATGTACATGTTTGAATTAACGCATTTTTAAAAGGTTTGTCACGTTGTTATTTTTTTACAGTCATATTATATTTAATAATTATGTTTTGATTTTGTTAATAATAAATTTATATTTCTTCTAAGTTATATCTAATACCTAAACAGTTAATCTTACTTCTTTATTGGAAAAGAAAAAGAATAAATAAATGGTTGTTGATATTTATATTAATGTAATCAATTATTTAAGATTAATGTGCATCTTTGAATCACGTAATCTTTTTATTTTGTAATGTTTTTATTTTACAGTCATATTCTAGTGAAAAATGTTACGTACATATATTCAATTTAAGTTAGTTTTGATAAATTTATTTACAGAAATATAGCTAGTTTTATTAAGTACAAGAATAACGTTTTCATACCACTGGTAATTAGTACTATAACTTAAAAATATCATTAATCAATTAAAACTGCTTTAAGCATTTTTAAGTGTTCTGTAAGTACCCTAAGAAAGATTAGCATAAGAGCACATAGTCTAAACCCACTATCCTAAAAGGACATAGATAATAAAATAAATATTATTTAAAACGGTATAAATATCAAAATCAATACATGTAATTATCAATAGACAACTGCAATACTTACCGTGCTACATACTGTTATATATACCCTCTGTATTAACCTGCTACCGTTGTGTGTGTGTGTGTGTGTAATGTCCAGGCATGTCATCATTCGGTGCCGTGCGACACATCTCGGACATCAGGGCAGACGACCTGGACAGGCAAGGGCAGGGGATGCTCACCCTCCAGGGAGGCACCAACAAGTTCGCCTCCCAGAAAGGTGAGTCACAACTTACAGCGAGGCAAAACATTAATGATATTGGTTCATTTTTACACCAAACCACATCGAAGCAAACTAATATTGGTTCATTTTTACACCAAACCGCAGCGAAGCAAAACTATCTGTACACTAAACCGCAGCGAAGCAAAATCATATTGGTTCATTTTCGCACCAAACCACAGCGAAGCAAAATCATATTGGTTCATTTTTACACCAAACCGCAGGGAAGCAAAACTGGCATTGGTTCATTTTTACAACACTGCTTTAGAGCGTTTGATGACAAGGTTGAGTCAATACTTTAACTGATTCATTTTTTTTTCAATTATTATTATCATAAATTATGCTGTTTTTTTTTTTAAGTTTAAGGCATCTTAACATTACGACCAAAAGCCTGTTTTACCGCCCCAAGCCACCTTAAGGTTAAGACCAAAAGCCGGTTTTACCGCCACAAGCCACCTTAGGGTTAAGATCAAAAGCCGGTTTTACCGCCCCAAGTCACCTTAAGGTTAAGACCAAAAGCCGGTTTTACCACCCCAAGCCACCTTAAGATTAAGACGAAAAGCCGGTTTTACCGTCCCAAGCCACCAAGACCAAAAGCCAGTCTTACTGCCCCAAGACACCTTAAACTTAAAACAATAAGCCAGTTTTTGTCGCCGCAAGCCACCTTTAAAATTAAGAAAGCGGTTCTACGGGCTCTTGACTTTTGTGTTAAAATTCAACTAAGGTACGATTTTAAAATAATGCTGAAAAACCCTGTGTTCAGCCATGAAATACTGGTTGGTAGTGAATTAGATAAGGTTTCTTATAAGAAATGGAAGTCATTTGAAATCCTCGTGGAAGTATTCGAACAAGCTCAATCGATAGGACGAAGGGAATTCGCCCATTAATAATTTATGCTGTTATCTGCTTGGATACTTTCACGCTATATCCACCCCCTCTGTCTAAAAATAGATGTACAGTGAGGTCATAGTCTAAAAATAGATGTACAGTGAGGTCATAGTCTAAAAATAGATGTATTATAGAGAGTGAGTTCATAGTCTAAAAATAGATGTTTTAGTATTATTCTATAGAGGCACGGACCACGACGAGTACCACGCCCGGGCTAGACAGAGTGAGTAATAGTCTAAAAATAGATGTACAGTGAGTTCATAGTATAAAAATAGATGTACAGTGGGTTCATAGTCTAAAAATAGATGTGCTAGTATCATTCTATAGAGACACGGACCACGACGAGTACCACGCCCGGGCTAGACAGAGTGAGTTCAGAGTCTAAAAATAGATGTACAGTGAGTTCATAGTCTAAAAATAGATGACTATTATTAAATAGGCATAGGATACAGGAAGGTTTTTCTTCTTGACAAATGTTTTAAAGAAGTGTGTATGTTATTTTAGTGCAGTATCGAAAAAAAAAAGATCTCTACAACATTTCTCTCACTCTCTCTCTCCCACACTATCTCTCACTCTCTCTCACTCACTCTCTCTCTCTCACTCACTCACTCACTCACTCACCCACTCACTCTCTCAATCACTCTCTCCCCAGATCAAGCAGCGCAGCAAGAAGAAGAGAACAGCTACGTCCCTCCCTCCCAGAACGACTACCAGCCGACCCCCGTCGCCGCTGATGGCGAGGGATACCAGGACGGAGATATGAACGGCATCTACTAGACGCGCCCCCCTTTTCTCGCCATTTCTTACTGACCTCTAGCCCTTTAATCACCACTCCATCTCTGCCTGTCTGCGCTTCCGTGGCCTAATTTAGGATTTTTAATTTTTTTACGAAATAATTTTACGGTCATTTCATATCTTACATATCGGTGGGTTCTAGAGGTAAGGTGTTTTAACTGCATATTGTATAAAAAGGGCAGATAAAATATTTTGCCTCAAGACACACGTTATGCCTGTTTCGTTCAGAGGGAAAGAATGGCCTTGATTTAATTCAATTATTTCAATGTTTGAAATACTGAAGTATATAAAAAAAAAATCTGGCTTTATAAGAGTTAAAAAATACAGAGTGGAATGAAACTCGGAAACAAAAATATGAGAGGTAAAAACAAAAACGTCCGTCTATTATAATAACTGCGTGCCTTAATACAAGCTATGATGTTTCTTTTTCTTGTTTTTTTTTCACAATTTCTTTTTCAATAAAACTCGGGCGATGAACTTATTCTCTTATTCCCTTAAAAAATACAAGCAAAAAAGCCTGACATGTGTTTAATTTATTTTCTTTCTGTGTGTTTGACCTATTGGACTTTGTCATAGGTTTGGTGCTGCAGCCAATATAATGCTCTCTACTGGTCTTTTTACTTGTGATATTTATTTGTTGTTATTTTAAACTCAGAAATCTCTGTTTGCGTGAATTGCATTTTCTATTCTCGATAATAAATGTTTTATAACGTGTTTTTGTTTCGTTTCTCTGTTTTAGGTTTCTAAATTAATGATTAGGCCTCTAGCACATTAATAAGATCTGTTTGAGAGTGTTTATGAGGAGAATAAATGTAAAGAAAGGAATATTTGCAGGTGCAAATCTGTTTTTCCTATTCAACATTGATTTTTAACAAAGCTCATATAAAAAGATTTAAAGACATTTAGTAAAAACATTGATCTGAGGAAAAAAATCACTCTCTGAATGAAATATCCTAAAGGAAGATATAGTTTGCAATAAATCTGAAATTATTGTTTTTAATTTAATTTGTAGTAGTAAGTATTAATGAATTATTTTCGAGGTTGAATAAAGCAATATTCCGCCAAAACTACTATCTAAAATAGTGGATATTTGAATAATTTGGTAGTGTAATAAAAAGATTATACAGATTTACGTTTTTGAATTGTTAAACTTGTATTGATTATGTGATGAACACTGTGTGTTGGTCTTTTGGACTGGATGATTCAACATAGTATGATTTCTGTTTTATAAATCTGTTTTCGTCACTCGCTTGAATGTAAATAGCTACAAATGTAAAAATATTCTCATTTGCATAAAGCAGTAGTGACTGCATGTTTTGATAGATTGATTTCAACTGCTTCGTGATTCGTCTTTTTATTTATTTATTTTTTTGTTCCATAAAAAAGTATTTGGAACTAAGTTTTAAGAAGGTGATTATAGGCCTAAGTAGGTCTAATTTCCTATCCTTTCAAACTCATTGTATTTTGTTAATTAGACCTACTGCTTGTCGCGAAAAAAAAATAATACAATGTACAAGAATTGTAGCAATTTTGTGAAATCAAAAATTAATTGTATTAAAACTGTGCGCTGCGATATATAAATTATTGTACCTTTTGTTTGAGAGTGCCAAAAGTAAAAATCACCACAATTATTCACATTTTTCAAAACATTACTGAAAAATCAATGGGATATTAAAGTGGTTACTTTACTATTAGAAGATTAAAATATTTTACTTCATTGAGGTTTCCTTTTTTTTTATATCTATCATTTTTTTTTCATCAATTAAAGAAAACGCTGATTACTATTTTACTTGTGTGTGCTTTTAGTGTTTCTACTTTTCGAAGAGTTCGGTTGTAAACCTTTCCTTCCCCTTGAAAAAGTAATAAACTCTTGTTTTCAAAACTAGGCCTACATAGTTTTACTGCTACTATTTCAGCAGCTCATTCAAAATACTTACGAGGTTTTTTAATTTAAAAAAAAAGAGGGAAAAAGAAGACTAAAAATTTGTAGGCCAAAATTACAAAATTAACGGAAAAAGGGATTTAGTAATAACAAAAACAAAATAAAACACACACACAACAAAATCGATGATGATGATGATGATGATGATGATGATGATGATGATGATGATGATGATGATGATGATGATGATGATGATGATGATGATGAT
>RQTK01000038.1:855987-869070 GCA_003991915.1 Elysia chlorotica | reverse complement strand
TTATTATTATTATTATTATTATTATTATTATTATTATTATTATTATTATTATTATTATTATTATTATTATTACTATTTTAAATATTATTATTAATTTGTTACTTCTACCACTTTGATGACTTGGCCTGTAGTAATGAAAGTCTCCGATTCCCTTCACTCTAACTGGCGTAACTAACAAACACTCGCTCGTCCTCCCACACAGTGCTACAGACACGGCCACCTCCATAGATGCCAGGGAGACGGCGCCAGAGAAAGCGACAGAAGACATGTTTCATGGGGACTACACTGTGGCAGCCAGTGGTAAAGTAACCTATCTTATAGTTCTCCCTACTTCGCGTTACTGTGGCTGCCAGTGGTAAACTAACCTATCTTATAGTTTATTCTACTTCGCCTTACTGTGGCAGCCAGTGGTAAACTAACCTATCTTATAGTTCTCCCTACTTCGCCTTACTGTGGCAGCCAGTGGTAAGCTAACCTATCTTATAGTTCTCCCTACTTCGCCTTACTGTGGCAGTCAGTGGTAAGCTAACCTATCTTATAGTTCTCCCTACTTCGCCTTACTGTGGCAGCCAGTGGTAAACTAACCTATCTTATAGTTCTCCCTACTTCGCCTTACTGTGGCAGCCAGTGGTAAACTAACCTATCTTATAGTTCTCCCTACTTCGCCTTACTGTGGCAGCCAGTGGTAAACTAACCTATCTTATAGTTCTGCTGCCTACTGGTTGGGTCGGTGTCAGTTTAATGTGACCGGCTGAGACAGGAGTCATGGTATCCCCGCCCTGTATCGTGTGTGACAGCACATACAAAAACTGTCAGACGTTAGTCTTGGGGTCTGTCCACAATGTGGCCTATACAGTGCTGATGTTAGACGTTAAAACCAACTCAACAACAACAACCAATCCAGCAGCCACTTTAGCCTGAACTCTTTGACCTTATGACATGATGAAGAATGTATAATTATGCCCTTTCCAAAGTAGGGTCAGTCACTCCAAGGTTAACACCTCTTTAAATCTGAAGAAGCAAAGACGACATAATTTTTGTATACAGGTGTATATCCTTGGTAAACATCTCCTTTAATCTCAAGAAACAAAGACGACATAATTATTCTATTCATGTATATATCCTCGGAATCGTTTCCTTTAACCCTTTGAGCCCTGGAGCCCTGGCAGTATTTTGACTCTATGCCTAGCCTCTCGAGCTAAAAAAGCTGAAAACTGCATCATTTTACAGTATCTAACAGAGCACTGGTGTAATGAATGGACGCTGAAAGGATTAAAAGCATCAAGATATAGGGAAATGTGGAGGGGTATGATTGCTAACGTTACAAAGAATGGTAGTCGATGGATGGATGAATGTGATACTGGTCAAAAGTGACAGGATTTGTTATTATAAATAGAAAACGTAATTCTTTTCCTTTCCACATTTGCTTCATTTCTATTGACCTCCTCCTTATGCGACATTATTTTAGGGGGTTGCGGTGGCCCTGGGATAGAACATCGGCTTCCGACGCAACGGATCTGAGTTCGAGCCTTGGCAATTTCGCTGCCTACTGGTTGGGTCGGTGTCAGTTTAATGTGACCGGCTGAGATAGGAGTCATGGTATCTCCGCACTGTCTCGTGTGTGGCAGCACTAAAAATTGTCAGACGCCAGTCTTGGGGCCTGTCTACAATATAGCCTATATAGTGCTGATGTTGGACATCAGACGTTAGCCTTAGGGCCCGTCCACAATATAGCCTATTCTGTGCTGATGTTGGATGTTAAAATCAACTTAACTCAACCCCCTTATCCGACATAATTATTTTACTTTTTTTTCAGGCCCCCTCAGTATAGCCGTGCCTGGTGAGGTCAAAGGTTACTGGCACGCCCACAAACACTACGGCCGTCTGCCGTGGTCCAAACTGTTTGAGCCGGCGATCAAAATGGCCGAGGAGGGGTTTCCTGTGCCGATCGGATTAGACAGCGCTATTCAAGACGACAAGGACTTTCTGTCTACGGAGCCTTCCTTCAAGTGAGTCCATTTTTTACTATTAATAATTTTTCATCTCTCAAAGTTGGAAACTCAAACCATGCAGAACTAATCCCTATCTGCCGATCGGCTGAGACAGGAGTCATGGTATCCCCGCCCTGTCTGATGAAAGATGTGCATACCAAGATTGGTGCAAAGATGTGCATACCAGTGCAGTCAACATTTATTGTGCGCACATGATGGAAAAAGTTGGTTTAACATCCAACATCAGCACTATATAGGCTATATTGTGGACGGGCCCCAAGACGGACGTCTGACAGTTTTATGTGCTGCCACACACGAGACAGGGCGGGGATACCATGACTCCTGTCTCAGCCAGTCACATTATACTGACACCGACCCAACCAGTAGGGACCTTTTGCGTCGGAAGCCGATGTTCTACCCCTGGGTCACCGCGCCCCCCCTGATAATCTAAGACCATTGTTTTGTTGTTTTTTTACTTGTCCAGAGAAATCTTCATCAATAAAGAGACAGGGAAACTTTTCCGACTCAATGAAATGATGCGTCGCCCCCAGCTCGCCAAGACTTTGAGGATTATCGGTGGCGAGGGTCTGGCGTCCATGGCAACCAGCACTCTAGTGAAAAACGCAGTGGCGGACTTGGAAGATATAGGTAGGTCTGTGTTGTTGTGTGTTTGGTGCTCTTTGACTTACAGGATGCAGGTTGAGTTTGGTTGGGTTAATTGTTTATTGTCTCAGATCAGAACTATTTAGGCTATGGTGTTATAGTGTGGATGAGTCCCAAGACACTAATAAACAGCACCATTTAGGCTATATTTTTTATAGTGTGGACGAGTCCCGAGACAATATATCAGCACCATTTAGGCTATTTTTTTATAGCGTGGGCGAGTCCCAAGACACGAGACAGTGCAGGTAGACCTAGACTTCTGTCTCAGCCGGTCACATTATACTCATACTGACTTAAACAGCAGGGGACGAAAATGGACAAATTAATGTTTGACCAATCATGGGTTTCAAACCATGGACATTCCGATTGGGAGACCAGCGTAGTACCCCTTGTGCCAGTTTGCCCTCAGAAGATACAGGTAAGGGTTTGTTGCCCTTTGCAAAACTTTCAAAACTTGCAATTTGCCTCTTGTGGATTTTAATTGTCTTAGTATTAAGTTTTGGTAGGGATTAAAGTTACATGTATATATAAATATACTTTATGCCAAATGATCATTGGTGTATGCAAAAAAAAATTTACATTTTAATACTTTTGTAATATTTCTTATTACATGTAGTGAAAATTGAAGTCACAGCAGCAGCGTTGAAAAAAAAAAAATTGTAAACTGGTCGAGCAAACTCGTAGTTTGTATTCGGAGCTCCAATCAACAAGTACTCCGAGAGAGCTGTGTATAGAAATGAGTGTCAAACCATGACGTCCTATTTCACATGGAACACCAAATGTGAGGCAAGGAGGGTGAATCTGGCTTGGCAAAAGTCGGAAATTTGACTTTTAGAGTAATTCACAGTGAGTTAGAAAGCATCAAATGCACTATGAGAGTTTAAAAAGAAATATATCTATAACTCCATCATTCTAGAAATAGAGATATTCCACTTGATTTGAACATGAAAAAGGATGATATTATATATATATATATATACTTTTATTCTAATGTTTAGAGGGCTTTAGCTCAAAACCTATGTTAGTGACTTTTTCCTGAATCGCCCTGGTTGCCTCACAAAAATAGAGCATATATGGTACAGAAAATTAAAGTACCTTTTTTTAAACCCCCCACCTTTATAAAAGTATTTGATGTGGAAAAGCTTTCTTTAAGAAAAAAACTAAATTTTGTTATGTTCCTTTGAACTTACGGAAAACCTCTGAAATTCTGATTCTATTTCTTGTTTGAACCAGGTGCAATTGTCAGCAAAGAAGACCTGATCAACTATGAGGTGTTGGAGAAAAAGCCTATAGTTACAACTCTTGATGGCGGTGCTCTGAGAGTAATCTCCCCTCCACCTCCTTCCAGCGGCGTGGTGCTGTCGTTCATGCTCAACCTTTTAAATGGTCAGTTACCCCGCCCCACCATTTATGTTTTTAATATGAACTTATTAATTTAATGCCAGTAACTGAATATTATTATTATTATTATTATTATTATTATTATTATTATTATTAATAGTAAGCTGTTGCTGCAGAACAGAAGGGGGACTGACAACAAAATAATTAGAAAAGAAAATAAGGTGAAAAAAAGGAAAATAAAAAGGTAAAATTGAGATAGAAAAGTGCGAGAGGGAGACCTACAAGTACAATTAAAGTGAGTGCTAAGAAAAAACACGCCTTAAAGATCAATCATGGATGAAGAAAAATAGTGAACGAATAAATTAAATTTTCAACATGAACGTCAAAAAAAATTTACTTAAAAAAATGAATTGAAAGCGACAGTCTGTGAAATTATCTTCCTAAAACGTTTTGATGTGTTTTATTTGCTGCGGGTGTTTATATATATATATATATATATATAATATATATATATACACACACATATATATGTTTACATATATGTACCTTGTGTATTGTTTGCCTGTGCAGGTTCGCCGCATGCTGCCCTGTGCCACGTCAGAGCGGGACCGGATGGAGTACGAGCCCTTCCTGGGGGAGGAGGGGGAGGGGGAGGACGATGACGTCTTCACTGTGCACCTCAACGGTCAGGCCTCGAGCAGGGCCAGGGCCAAGAGAAAGTAGGTCACTCTCTGTGTGACTCTCTGTCTGTCTGTCTGTCTGTCTGCCTGTCTGTTTGTCTGTTTGTCTGTCTGTCTGTCTGTCTGTTTGTCTTTCTGTCTGTCTGTCTGTCTGTCTGTCTGTCTGTCTCTCTCTATCTCTCTCTCTATCTCTCCATCTCTATCTCTCTATCTCTCTCTGTGTCTCTCGCGCTCTCTCTCTTTCTCTCTCTCTTGCTGTCTCTGTCTCTGTGAGTTTAACGTCTCCAAGGTTCCCTCATAGGGATCCTGCCAGGGCCAAGAACAAGAAATAAATTATTATTGCTTTAACTGCATATTCATTGTCAATTACTATTATTATTAGTGAGTTACAACAGTTTCGTTTTACCTCCATAGATGATGATCATCATCGTCGTATCGTCGTCGTCGTCGTCGTCGTCGTCATCATCATCATCATTATTTGTTGCTTTGTTATAATCCCCTATTTATTATTGAATGTAATAATAAATTTATTCTAACAATAAGTAATAATTATGTTTACCCCCCCCCCTCCCACCAAACCAGACGCTTGATGACCCTCGGCATTATCGGCACGATCTGTGTCGTCGTCCTATTGGTCGGGGGGCTGGCGATCGCGGCCAGACAGGGAGGAGCTGCCAGAACGTCGACAAATCCGCCCCATCTGGAGCACGGCCTCGGGGAGACAAACAACGCCAACGGTGAAAGTTCTAGTGTAGGCGGGACAGGGAATTCCCAGAAAAAGATACATCGGTACAAGTCCGCGGCGGTGGCGACGGACAGCTCTCAGTGTTCCAGTGTTGGGAAGTAAGTTTGGGTGGGATAAGGCTCGGGAGGGTTTCGAACCACGGACCTCCTGAGTTGGAGACCAATGCTCTAACACTCTGCTGTTTTGGGTTGTGCACCACCTTTGTGTAGTGGTTATGCGCGATATAAAAACTATGTGTTGTTATTATTATTATTATTATTATTATTATTATTATTATTATTATTATTATTATTATTATTATTATTATTATTATTATTATTAATAGTAAGCTGTTGCTGCAGAACAGAAGGGGGACTGACAACAAAATAATTAGAAAAGAAAATAAGGTGAAAAAAAGGAAAATAAAAAGGTAAAATTGAGATAGAAAAGTGCGAGAGGGAGACCTACAAGTACAATTAAAGTGAGTGCTAAGAAAAAACACGCCTTAAAGATCAATCATGGATGAAGAAAAATAGTGAACGAATAAATTAAATTTTCAACATGAACGTCAAAAAAAATTTACTTAAAAAAATGAATTGAAAGCGACAGTCTGTGAAATTATCTTCCTAAAACGTTTTGATGTGTTTTATTTGCTGCGGGTGTTAAAATTTAGAATAAGTTTCAACAAACAGAACCATACAAGAGCGTAGGAAGTTTGCTAAATAAACGTTTAGTTTGCATACTTTGCGCAGTTAATATTTACTTTCATCACTGGGGGTGGGCAGGGGGGATTTTTCACCTATGACCAGCTCTGATTATAGAATGTGCATGTGTTTATTTTTCTTTCCATTCACTAGATGGTACATGGACATGGTTTCGTTAAATTCACTTTTTGAATTATTCAATGAAAAGTATGGCCAAATATGATTAGCTACTCATTGTTTTGCGAGCCATGATAGATAACTGTTCAAACATTATTCACATCTTAAAAACTCTTTCAGATATATTTTTTCTTCATGCCTAAACGTGAACAACAACTGGACTCATTTGTAAAGATTGTTTGGCTACTTTTGGTTCCTGAAACTGGTTTTTTGTTTTTAAATTATTTTTTTATTTATTTATTTATCTATTCATTTATTCTCCTTCTTTTACATATACGTCGTTTCAGGTTATGACCTGAAGCCCGATGATATCGGCTCCTTGGATGCCAGAATCCTGACCTACCACCGCACCATCGAGGCCTTCAAGTTTGCCTACGCCAAGAGAACGGCTTTGGCGGATGAAGATTTTGTTGATGTCAAAGAGGTGAGTGAGTGAGTGAGTGGGTGAGTTGGTGTATTTAGTCCAACGCTATCAGTAATGCTGTATAGTGTATGGGTTGAAAGACTAATGTCTGACAATTTTCGGCATATGAATGACGTTATACTCTGCGTGAATTATGTCGATTAAATCCACCTAATTTTTATGCTTTTACTACTCAAAGAGATAAGGAATCACCGTTGCTACTAGTATAATGCATTAACTGTCGTTACCGTGCTGACGTGCCGTAAAACAAACTCACTCACTCACCCATTCACTCACTCCACAGCTGGTCGCCAACCTGACATCCAAAGCCTACGCCGACGACATCAGACACCTCATCACCGACGACAGGACCCACGACTACCAATACTACGGTCCGTCGTTCTACACTCCAGAGACGCACGGAACTTCGCACATGTCAGTCGTAGACCAGAACGGCATGGCGGTGTCGGTTACCAGTACGATCAACGGAAGGTAATAATAGTTGTTGTTTGTTACCACTACAATCAACGGAAGGTAATAATAGTTGTTGTTTGTTACCACTACAATCAACGGAAGGTAATAATAGTTGTTGTTTGTTACCACTACAATCAACGGAAGGTAATAATAGTTGTTGTTTGTTACCACTACAATCAACGGAAGGTAATAGGATCTTGAAACTGTTAACCCCTAAAATCATTGGAAGTAAAAATAGATAATTATTTGTTTACTACTACAATCAACGGAGGTAAAAATAGGTAATTATTGTTACCACTACAATCAATGTGAGGTAATTATAGTTCTTGACTGTTACCACCATAATCAATGGAAGGTTGTAGAAGATATATATATATATAGGCTGTTACTTCTGTCTCAGCCTGTCACATTATTTTGGTACCAACCCAACCAGTGGCGGACAAAATCTGACATATAATAATTATCATAGATTCAACCTGAGGATTTCCAGTTTTCCACATTCAAAGTGCTAAACAGTTTCAGTTTATTTCATGGACCATGATTATATGCTTTTTTTAATGCTATATATATATATAACAGTGCGGAAAATACTGGCTACGGGGTACACTTGGTCTCTAGCCCTGTATACATCCAACTATTTAAAACGACGGACTTGCAGCGGTTTTTGCCAGCAATATCATGAAATCGCACTACTTTTCGTATTTTTCTGAAAAATTTATATCTTTTGAACCAAAGAAGAAAGAATACAATTTTTGCAGTATTAAAAACTAGATCTAGCTTTTTTTTTTCTTTCTTTCTTTTAAAATGTTTGCACTCATTACTTACATGTTCACGATGAGATTCTGTTTAGTAAATGAAATACTGATTATAGCTAAAAAAAGATGTTTTTGTAATTTGCTACAATTTTAAATAATAATATTAATACATAGTTTTTATATCGTGCATAACCACTACACAAAGGTGGTGCTCTATGCGCGTAACATTATTAAAACTTTGAAATAAAAACCTTAGTGGTGGGCTAAAAATGTATAAGTAAGAAATATATGACATTCATTCATTCAACACTGCCCCCTTAGTGAAAAAAGACGAATATCGGCTTTGCCATATTTTTCAGTAAAAGCAAAAAACTGTTTTCCTTTATAACTTAAAAAGTATTGATTCTATAAACTCGAAATTTTTCAGCAATGTAAAATGCCATAATAAAAGTATGTGTTGAAAACGGCAATTAAAAATATTAAATAGTTTTTGTTTGACAAGCGAAATAACCTTCTTTCATAAGTGTTTTATTTTGAAATGCACATTTCAATTATGAAAGAAGGACGATTATCAAAATTCGTCCTTTTTTCATAAGTATTAGACTGATTTTTTGTGCAACTCTCATCATGTAATGACACTAATATGGTTATATTTTTAGGATATTCGACATTTTTTCTTAGTTTTTCTTGTTATTAAGAAATCAATAAAATTTAAGTGAGTGAAACGACGTTCATATATTATATTTGATGTTCGATTTTTATTTCTTTTGTTACGGACTTGAATTCATTTATTAGAATCAACCCAAGAAACTGGTATTATACCATTTCGCATTGTTTTCACCCTTTTAATACAAACTAGTAATCTTAAAGCTGTAGTTCATGCTGTCCTAATTTAATATATGGTTATGCGTCCGTCCAAAATGATATCGGGAGGTAGTGGGTTTGATTCCCGGCAGAGTAATACCAAATACTAAAATAGGTATTAACAGCTTCTCAGTTGGCGCCTTGCAGTAAGGAGATAGTGCTAGGATTGGCTTGCCCGTTGTATAATGTGACTGGGTGTTCTCTAATTTGATTTCTCATTTGATCTTGACTCATTCCAGACACCCATTTTTCGAAGTCTGCGCTGTGGTTCAAACACTATCACCCCGCCTCTTTCACACAGTGACCTAAATTTGACAGTCATAGACGATCTTTCTCTTTTGACAAAAGACAGACTCATATCTTACTGTGGTCTGTATCAGCAGGCATGAATGAGTGCCCAGGCTTAAAGTAGTTCAAGACAATGCTATCCGCATACATTTCTTGGCTGCTGATTGATATCACCAGCTGACATGCCGTAAAAACAACAGAGTTATTACCCTGGCATCCCTCTGAGATTTTAAAAACATCGCATAGGCTGAAGCGATGTCTTCATCCTTTCTTCCAGCAATTGCTTCGTGCCAGATCACTGCAATGTCTCTCAGGTTTTTTTCACATTTTGCCAACGGTTGCAAATGTGTCATAGAAACAACATAAAAGAGCAAGTAAAAATCGATCGCTTGAAATGAACCATCATAGAAAGCATAACAACCTTGTGAAGATCTGCAAAAAAAATCGGAAAAGCGTCACTAAGTATATTCGTTGAGTTGCATCTTTGTATCTGTGTTCATGATCATCGTACTTCTTTTTAAACAGGCACTTGGGTAAACACACAAAACTCTTTTTTTAAAAAAAGCTCAAACTCAGCAAAAACTACACACTCAACATTTCCAAGTTTAGCAAAAGAGATGTTAATTTCCTTGAATGCTTAGTAGTATGTATTGCACGAGATGTTCAGCTTCCCAGTGTTTATGAATAAATTGTGTATACATCACAGACAATCTAAGATCAGTATGGAGGTAACGCCTCAGTGGTGCATGCTCACGCCTGTAGTGAGGTATGGATGGTTGATACTGCTAAATGTCATGATGAATTATTTTTTTATCAATTTGAATTTGATTTATAATTATGTCGTCTGCTTCCGCGGTTGTCTTTAAAACAGATATTCAACTGAACAGTGCATTAATATGAACATGTACACACAACTTCAAATGCTTTTCGTGTAATCTTGTAATTGATGCACTTTAAGACCAGTGTGTTAAGAAAAAACAGCTGACAAACACTAGGGTAATACCCATCAGATTTTCAAAAAGTGTACGAATTTGAAAATGTACTTCCTTTACAAAAAAAAAAGTAATTTTCTGTATCCTTCTTTTTCTCTTTGCATTCCCCCACAGTCACAAATTGTCTGATAAACACCTTTTGAGACAAAAAGTCCACCCGCCAGAAGCATTGTTGATTTCTTCCCTCGTGCGTTCATTGAAGTGTTCGTGAAATTTTTTCGGCATTTATCTCGCGAGAAGCTTTCTAACATGCTGTGCCTTCTCATTTTGTTATTTAACTTCTCAGTAGCATGAGCAACCCTCTCCTATTTTGTTATGCGCTTTCGACTTCTCCCCCTCAATTTCTTCCTCCTGATTGCTTCATACTTCTTCATTTATCTGCGGTGTTGGCACAAACACTTAGAAAGGTACATCAACTATTGCGATGCTTTGTTGAGCTGCTCCCATCTGTACTAACGATAAAAGATCATTGTTTTCCTCTGCAGGCCTTAAAACTTTAAAGGGGCTGCCAGGAGCGAGCAAAACGTTTGTGTAGAATCCAATATATATGCTTTCAAAGTAAAAGTATGGTCTCCAAAAACAGTCGCATTGCTATGTATTTATGAAAAAAAGGGCAAATATCAATGATATTAGTCTTTTCTCCATAAAAAAAAAGATGGCTGAGTTAAAATATTAACAAAAAAAGAAGAATAAACTGATATACGACATTATTTCATAAGCCAAATAGCAATTCGTCTTTTTTTCATAAGTTTGACAAAAAATTTTAGCACAAGCCTTATGAAAAAAAGTTTGCACGCATATTTATGTACCTAAAAATAGGCCTACAGCTTTAGGGGTAAGTTTAAAAGACGCGCCTTTTTCTGCTCTTTAATTTGATACCAATATGTCCATTTGGTGAATTTGTTTAAACAATCATAAACAATCTTATAAATCTACTTTTACAGGTTCGGCGCCAGGTTGCGCGGCCTTCGCACCGGAATCATCTGGAACAACGAGATGGACGACTTCTCAGCGCCAAACATCACCAACGGGTTTGGACTCCCGCCCAGCGAGGCCAACTTCATCAGGCCCGGCAAGCGGCCGCTGTCGTCCATGTGTCCGGCCGTCGTGGTGCGGTCAGCTGGGGGGGACGGCGGTCAGCCCGAGTCGGACGATGGTCAGAACAAGGGGAGAGAAGTCAGGCTTGTCGTCGGCGCGGCCGGAGGTTCGATGATCACCAGCTCAGTTGCGTGGGTATGTTCTTATCTTGTCTTGAGCCGATTGATTCGACTGTGTAAGGTCTGACTATATTCTTCAAAAGGTTAAACGCTTTTTGTTTTTTGGGAGAGGGGGGCTTTTCTTGTTTTCATTAAGAAGATATAATTTTTTAAAGCGTATTTTCATTAATAATTGTGGAATGTTGTTTTGTTTTTGTTTTTTTAAAGCGTATTTTCATTAATAATTGACATTATCTTTTTTTTTTTTGGGGTTTCTTTTTTTTTTAGATAATGCAACACAACTTGTGGCTGGGGAAAAACATTCAAGAGGCGATTGACCTGCGTCGCTTGCATCACCAGTTGCTTCCCCCTGAAGTGCAGTACGAGGAGGGCTTCGAGAAGGTTCGTCTTTCGGTTCCTTGTGTAGTTGGTGTCACTTTGAAGCAGAAAGCGTTCCTTGTGTAGAACCACAGTGAAACTTCGTCTTTCGGTTCCTTGTGTAGAACCACAGTGAAACTTCGTCTTTCGGTTCCTTGTGTAGAACCACAGTGAAACTTCGTCTTTCATTCCTTGTTTTACTTCCACAGTGGGACTCACTCGGTCAACACCTTTAATGCTATTTCTACCAAGTAATCCTGCGATTTTCCTTATCCACAGCCCCCTTAAATATTTTGCTCTTCTAGATCTAGATTTACTTCTGGGAGAGATGACATGCCCAAAACAATGTGCCATATTTGGAGAGTAACGATTTTTATTAAAATGTTATTATTATTGCAATCTGCCATGTTAGACAATAATCATTTTTTATTATATTGTGATTATTATCAAAGTGATAAATATTTGGAAGGGGAAAAGGAAACTCCCATATGTTACGCATGATCATGACCGTTGGTACGACTATATAATCAGCGATATTGACTTGATGTTGGATTTATACCTATTGAGTTGAAGCTTTGCAATTAAATCAACAATAATCAAGTTCAATTTCAGAATGAGATTTCTAAAAAAGTCAAACCACTCTTTAAGAATATATGCGAGGAATACAGGAATACAGGTTTTTTCTCGCCTTATAGGATCCCCCAGTGGAACCAAAGAGACGTTAAACCCGGAGAGAGGGAGAGAATTCTCTCATTCCCTCTATAGAGAAAGTACAGGTCGATTTATTGATCCCACGAGGAGAAATTCATTTATCAAAGACCGTCATATATTAAACATTACATAAGAATTACATAAGAGACATAAGGCTATGAAGTACATAATTAGATTAAAAAAAAAAAAATCATAATATAGAAAAAGTTAAGTATCTGATTTAAGAGATGTCTTCAAGTGGAAACTTCATTGTTGCGATGTAGTGGTAGATCTAAATTTTATTTTCTGTGTGCTCTCTTTATGTTTCCTCTTTAAGGCTAGACCAAGTTGCATTGATTAACATGATTTTATTTTCTTGCTTGGGGAGCTGATTTGAACCTACAGTGGAGCTAATGTGATCTTACTATGTTATAAGATAGGATGAGATCAGATAAACTTTATTGATCCTCAAGGGAAATTTGTTGTGGATTAACAGTACATTGAACAAACAGTATGACATAACATGGTATGAGCATAGCTCTCTTACTCTCTCTCTCTTGTTATCTTTTGATTACATTTTTAACAGTCTAACAATGACTTGGAAATTTAAGGGGCAGTAAATAATTGTGACTAAATAATTATGACATAACCACGTCTTACTCCCCCTTCCCCTCTCTCTCTCTCTCTCTCTGTCTGTCTGTCTCTCTCTGTCTCTGTCTGTCTCTCTCTCTCTCTCTCTCTCTCTCTCTCTCTCTCTCTCTAT
>RQTK01000038.1:837821-839201 GCA_003991915.1 Elysia chlorotica | reverse complement strand
GGTTGGAGGCAGGGATGAGCTTTCCTGTGCAATCCCAGGTAAAACTTCGGAACTTCTTGGTTAGACTGGAGTGAGCCAGATTGGTAGCCCGTTCCACCGACTCACTATCATTGCCTTGTTTGCCGCGAAGCTATTTTTAGAAACGATAAATGGTGAGTCGGAATCGGGAATTTACAAAGATTGTGTGGGGTACGTGTTGAACGGCCTTGACTCATGACGTCATAGAGTTGGGTACATAGCAGTTAGACAAATGTAGCATCTGTACCTTGAGTTGGGGTAGATAATATACATACAGAACTCTAATGGTTTAGTGCAACATGCGAATATATGCATTTGAGAAAATATGGATGTGTTGGTTTCTTGCACGGAAAGGTTGAGTTGAGATGTAGGAATAATTTCTAGGTGAGCACGGCTTGTAGCGATGCTGTTGGTATTGGGGAGTGAGAGAAATGTATAGAGAGAGTGAGGGAGTTAATGGAAGAGATAGGGAGGGAAAGAGAGAAATGGAGAGAGAGGTATAAAGAAAAAAAAAGAAGACAGATTGAGGGAGAGAGACATAGTTATAGACATAAAGAAGGCAACTAACAGCGACGGGATAAAAAAAAATTGAGAAAAGTAAAAAGAAATATCGTTATTTTATTGTGAGTGTAAGCGTAATTTAGAGGTGATATATAGATACAAATATAAATAGATATAGGCAAGGAGGGAAAGAGAGAGAGAAAGAGACATACACACACACTTAGAGAGAGTGGGAGAGTAAAAGAAGCACTCTCTAAAGTATGTAGGTTGATGGGGGTAGAAATAGATAATTCTGCAGCAAATTTACTTACTATACAAAAAACAAGAAATGGAGAGGGAAAGAAAGAGAGAATGACATAGAACGAGGAAAGAAGAGATAGAGATAGAGAGAGAAATCTATAAAATTATACCTTCTTAATTAGCGAAAATAAAAAAGAAGAAAGAAGAAAGAGAGAGATAGAGGCAGAGAGAGACAGAGAGACAGAAAGAGAGAGGCCTGAGAGAGACAGAGAGAGAGAGGTAGAAAGAGGTAGAAAGAGAGACAGAGATACCTACAGAGATAGATAGAGAGAGGCATAGGAGAGCGCCAGGAGAGCATCAGGAATCAGGTGTGGGTGAGCCCAGGTAGTGTTGGTGTGTAACCGTCCAGATGTAGACGCTAAGGTGGGAGGAATTTTTCCTTGGGATCTAGGTGTGTAGTTAAGATGATGATCTAGCATTGCTGTGAGTATAGACATATATATACCTCTCTGTGTCAAAATTAATTTACAGGATCTTCTGTTATATAACACTATAGTATAGTATATATATGTATTGAAATACCTGTATGTTTTATTGTGATATTTTATTTACTAGTATTTG
>RQTK01000038.1:827821-832821 GCA_003991915.1 Elysia chlorotica | reverse complement strand
TTCTAAACCCAACATGGCTGCTGGAGTAGAACTTAATTAATTTATGACACTCGTTCATTCTTGTTTTTCTTTCACTCCAGGAATGTCCATCGGATCTTTCCGCAAAATCGCCGACATCAAAACGGATGACATAGACAGAAAAAGCCAGGGGGTTCTAACCCTGCAGACAGGAACCAACCAGTTTGCGTCACAGAAAGGTAAAGAGTGAGTGAGTGAGTGAGTGAGTGAGTGAGTGATTGAGTGAGTGAGTGAGTGAGTGAGTGAGAGTAGTGAGTGGGTGGGTGAGTGAGTAAATGAGTGGGTGAGTGGAGTTAGGGTTAGAGTAGAGAGTGCGTGAGTGAGTGTAGTGAGTGAGTGGGTGAGTGGGTGAGTGGGTGAGTGGATGAGTGGATGAGTGGATGAGTGAGTGAGAGTAGTGAGTGAGTGAGTGTGTGAGTGGGTTAGAGTAGTGAGTGAGTGAGTAAGTGGATGAGAGTAATGAGTGAGTGAGTGAGTGAGTGATTGAGTGGGTGACTGGGTGAGTGAGTGGGTGAGAGTGAGTGAGTGTAGTGCGTGAGTGGGTGAGTGAGTGGGTGAGTGAGTGGGTGAGTGAGTGAGTGAGTGAGTGAGTGAGTGAGTGAGTGAGTGAGTGAGTGGGTGAGTGAGTGTGTGACAGAGTAAAAGAGTGAGTAAGTGAGTAAGTGGGTAAGTTAGCGAGTGAGTGTATTGAGTAATCGAGCGAGTCAGTATGTGAGTGAAAAAAAGTGAGTGAGTGAGTGAGTATAACCTCTTACTATTCCACACTCTCTGATATTACGCCCCACATAAGCCGAATCGTAATTGTGCAACCTCTCATTATTACACACTCTCTGATATTACTTTAACGCCCCACATGGCGGAATCCTAATTGTGCAACCTCTGACTATTCCACACTCTCTGATTGATACATGTACTACTTTAACAACTGTCTCAGCCGGTGACATACGAATAAGAGGGCTTTCGACTCGTTCTAACTGCATTATGTAGATATAACAAGGCTTACGATGCGTCGTAACAAAATAAGAATAAAAAGACTTACGACTGGTCGTGACAATATAGGAATAAGAAGGATTACGATGCGTCGAAAGCTACGCATTATTTGTTCTTACTACTCAAAAACTCTAATTCAGCTCATTAAGGAAAAGGAGTGATTCAAGCTTATTGCGGCTAATTCTACTCTTTAAAACAGAACGTAGGGAGTGGAAACATTTTTTTTTAGCTTTTAGATCTACTACGCATCTTCATCTTGTTGAAACAGCTCTCATGGCCTTCTAACAATGTGAGACATCTTTATGCGAAAACTCATTTCTACTTCGAAACCCCCAGATTAAAAGAATTAGTGCTTAATACCCTGTGTAAAAACTTGCGGAAAACCTCTAGAGGATATAGATCTAAAACGTACCAAAGAACACTTTTTTTAAACTTAGTAAAAATATTTAAAAGTAAGGTTTTATTATGAGGTTGATCTACCATATGTTGCAAATTGAGATCACTCAGTGTTGTTTGCCAGAACAAGATCCGTTTTACACATAGACTTTCGGAAAAAAGTACGAGTTTGTTCTGGGTTTTTTTTGAGTGGGCTATCTCTTTATTGTCTTCTAAAACCAACATGGCGGCTGGAGTAGATCTTATCTAATAATTATTTATGACACTCGTTCATTCTTGTTTTTCTTTCACTCCAGGAATGTCTATCGGATCTTTCCGCAAAATCGCCGACATCAAAACGGATGACATAGACAGAAAAGGTCAGGGGGTTCTGACCTTACAGACAGGAACCAACCAGTTTGCGTCACAGAAAGGTAAGGATGTCGTTAGTGAGTGAGTGAGTAAAAAAGTGAGTGAGTGAGTGAGTGAGTGAGTGAGTTAGGTAATGAGTGAGTGAGTGAGTGAGTGAGTGAGTGAGTGAGTGAGTGAGTGAGTGAGTGAGTGAGTGAGTGAGTGAGTGAGTGAGTGAGTGGGTGAGTGAGTGTGTGACAGAGTAAAAGAGTGAGTAAGTGAGTAAGTGGGTAAGTTAGCGAGTGAGTGTATTGAGTAATCGAGCGAGTCAGTATGTGAGTGAAAAAAAGTGAGTGAGTGAGTGAGTGTATCCTCTTACTATTCCACACTCTCTGATATTACGCCCCACATAAGCCGAATCGTAATTGTGCAACCTCTCATTATTACACACTCTCTGATATTACTGTAACGCCCCACATGTTGGAATCGTAATTGTGCAACCTCTCACTATTTCACACTCTGTGATTGATACATGTACTAGTTTAACGACCTGACTATGACGTTACACCCTTCCTTCCCCCCTTCCCCACTATTAATAACCCGACATTGCCCCAAAATCCCCCCACCTCCCCACTCCCTTCGACAGGCATGACCCAGATTGGCGGGGTCCGGGGCATCGCGGACACGCGGATGACGTCAGCGTCGCAGAAGAGCCAGGGGGTGCTGGGCCTGCAGACGGGCTGGAACAAGGGCGCCTCCCAGAAGGGCATGAGCTTCGGCGGCATCCGGCACATCTGCGACACCAAGGTCGGCAAGGAGAAGGATAAGCAGGGGAAGCCCGCAGCAAATGATGCCAATGATGCGAATGATGCAAACTGAGGGGGCTGGCGTCTCATAGATCTAGGCTGATAGGTCGGTAAGTTTTCAGTGTATATATACATACATACATACATACATACATACATACATACATACATACATACATACATACATACATACATACATACATACATACATACATACATACATACATACATACATACATACATATATATATATACGTCACATCTGCGACACCAAAGTCGGCAAGGAGAAGGATAAGCAGGGGAAGCCCGCAGCAAATGATGCCAATGATGCTAATGATGCAAACTGAGGGGGCTGGCGTTTCATAGATCTAGGCTGATAGGTCGGTGAGTTTTCAGTGTATATACATACATACATACATACATACATACATACATACATACATACATATATACATATATATACGTCACATCTGCGACACCAAAGTCGGCAAGGAGAAGGATAAGCAGGGGAAGCCCGCAGCAAATGATGCCAATGATGCTAATGATGCAAACTGAGGGGGCTGGCGTTTCATAGATCTAGGCTGATAGGTCGGTGAGTTTTCAGTGTATATACATACATACATACATACATACATACATACATATACATACATACATACATATACGTTACATCTGCGACACCAAAGTCGGCAAGGAGAAGGATAAGCAGGGGAAGCCCGCAGCAAATGATGCGAATGATGCTAATGATGCAAACTGAGGGGGCTGGCATCTCATAGATCTAGGCTGATAGGTCAGTGAGTTTTCAGAATAATGATTTCTTTGATTTATATTTATAAATGAAAGGGTATCATGTGTGTATTTTTAAATTTAGAAGAGTTCCACCTTTAAGACACTTTCAATTGTCAGACGCTTGTTATAGGACCCATCCACGATATAGTCTTGCTGTTGTTGTTGGAATTTTAAAAAATCAACTTATTCACTCACCACACTTAATTATCGCTCTATGTGAGAAGTCAACGGTTCTAATAAAGCTCAATAATCATTTCGACCATTTTCACTTAAAGATTATTTCGAACAACTTTCTGAAAAGCACTATCTAAAAACTTCTATCTCTAAATATTTCATACAGTCTTTAATGTTAGCTATAAATTAATATTATTTTATGTTTAGGGTTAATTTTAACGAAAAATAACGCCCCCTCAGCAAATGTGTTATAAGGGACATAATCGAAAATAAACTATTGATACCGTAATAAAAATGAAGTTAAGCCCCTTGTATAGTAAGGACGATTTCAGTTTATAACCAACAGAGTCGCTAGTAGAGGGGTACATCATATTTATTGATCTTCGACCTCATTTTAGTTTATATTATGCATCTTATTGAATTAACATTGAGCGCCATACTGATTTTAAAACTTTATCCTTGGGAGAACTCGGAATTTAATAAAGAAGCATTGGACTTTACTAGATACCGATGTCTTTTTTATCTGTATCGCATGGCATCAGGCAGTGTATAATGTGGAGCTGTTATTGTTGTTGTTGTTGTTGTTGTTGTTGTTGGGTTGATTTAACGTCCAATATCAGAATATATAGGCTACATTGTGCACCGGCCCCAAGACTAACGTCTGACAATTTTACGTGCTGACACACACGAGACAGGGCGGGGATACCATTACTCTTGTCTCAGCCGGTCATATTATACTGATATCGAACCAAATAGTAGAGAGCGCAATCGCCACGGCCTAAACCACGGACCTTTTGCGTCGGAAGCGAACGTCGCAATATAAGTTTGAATTAGAACCCTCTTAATATAGAAAAAATACTATATTGAACTTTTTAGTTTCGAAATAAAAAGAATTATCTATTGTTCCATTGTTCCAAACTGTTTAAGCGCATGTAATGTCTCTTAACATACTGTAAACAACCTAACTCTTATTTCCGACTTGTGCCTAAATCACGCTGGTTGCCTCAAATAATTATGGCAAGTATGTGCATAATGTTAATTTCCACAAATTTCCGAATCCATCGTTTTCTATTTACTACGAATATTGGGTAAAAATTGCTCACACAACACTTCTTTAGTAACATCATGATAGTTATTTTGTAAATAGACTAACTTATTTTATTAATTTTATTTTACATTCTTTTATTTCCACAGGCACATGGATAGACAGAGTGACTATGCCTACATTTCCCTCCAAGGCGACACCCACCCGTCCATTCTTCTTGTTCTCCTTACCATAAAACTTGGCATGTCTTTTGATCTTCTCGATTTTACTGCGATGACACCTTGACCTATTTAAATACTTCTTTGTGCACTTGGATTGACTACTCTCCGTAATGATGTAATAATCTGCTAAGTCTTTATAATTCATTATTGTCATTATTATCATCATTATTATCATTATTATTATTATTATTATTATTATTATTATTATTATTATTATTATTATTATTATTA
>RQTK01000038.1:816045-819685 GCA_003991915.1 Elysia chlorotica | reverse complement strand
AAAAAAAAAACAAAACAACAACAACACAACAACAACAAAAAAACAACAACAACAACCCAATAACAACAAAGCAACAACAACCAAACAAACATAAAAACAACACACAAACTATGTCATAAAGATAGTGTCAAGTCGATTGGAGAAACAGTAACGGTGTTTGAGCTCACACAGAAGTCTGTTTACTTTTTCAATATAGATCCCCATTAAACCTCAGAGTTTTATAACCACTAGGGAGCGCGTTGGCTCTGGGGTAGAACATCGGCTTCCGAAGCAAAAGGTCCGTGGTTCGAGCACTGGCGATTGCGCTCCCTACTGGTTGACCCGGTGTCAGTTTAATGTGATCGGCTGAGACAGAAGATAAGGTATCCCCGCCTTGTCTCACGTGTGGCAGCACATCAAATTGTCAGACGTGTCAGACATCAGTTTTGGGACCCGTCCACAATACAGCCTGTATAGTGCTAACGTTGGACGTTAAACCAACTCCACTCTTTCATACTCACTAGCCGTCGTCTCGTACACGTCCCGTTGCCGCGTCGCTGGTTTGCCGTCCTTCAGAAGACGATAGGAGACGACCACGTAGTTCGGATCGGGCGTGTGTTCTAGTCCCAGTTGTGCCACGACCTTCACGTGGTTGGCGTGCGTGCTACCTACGACCACCCGCAACTTTGGAGGCGAATCTGGGGATGAAAATATACATGATGGTAAATTAACACGTTTCGTGAGGAAAAAAAATGGGGCGGGGGTGTAGGTAAAGAGGGTTTGGGGGGGGCAAGCTGGCTTAATGTTAGAGCGTTCGACTTCAACTCTCAAGCTGTGGGAAATTTATTTGTCGGATTTTGTTGGATTTTGTCCTCCACCGGTTGGGTCGGTGTCAGTATCACGTCGCCGTCTGAGACGGGAGTCATGATATTCCCGCACTGTTTCTGTGTGACAGCACGTACAATTGTCAGATGATAGTCTTGGGGTCCGTCCACAACATAGCCTATATTATATTGATGTTGGACGTCAAACCAGCTCAACTACAACTACTCCTAAGCTTTTGTAAATCATTGACACTAATCGAGAAAAATGGTTATGCCCCATTAAAAGAAGAAGCAAGGAATAACGGATTGCCCTGATACAAAGATTAAAAAATAATAGACAGGGTCATCGAAAAAAAAAAACAAGAACAATAACAAAAGCAACAACGACAACAGCAACAACAACAACAACAACAACAACAACAACAACAACAACAACAACAACAACAACAACAACAACAACAACAACAACAACAACAACAACAACAACAATACACCATAAATTTGCATTTAGAACCAAAGTGAGCTATATCATTAAAATAGTAGGCACCCAAGGAAGACCAACGTCGACACATAAGTCACTGTTGCTCTACTCACATAGCGGGGAGACCTCCACCTCCTTGATGAGCACTCGACCGTGACTGTTCTGAGCGTAACACTTGTAGATCCCCATAGTGTGTTCCGTCACCTGGAATATGTTATGGTGGGAAATGTGATGGTAAAGATGTGGAAGCATATAATATTATATATTATATATATAAAGAGAGAGAATGAGCGAGAAAGAGAGATATAGGTCAGAACATCGGCTTCCGACGCAAAAATCCCTGGCGCTTTCGACCCATACTGGTTGGGTCGGTGTTGTTTTAATGTGACTGGCTGAAACATGAGTCATGGCATCCTCTCCCTGTTTCGTTTGTGGCAGCACATAAAATTTTCAGACGTCAGTCTTGGGGCCATTCTACAATATAGCCTATATAGTGCTGATGTTGGACTTTAAACCAACTCATCTATGGAGCTTTATTCCGTTATCGTCGAGCTCTATGGAGGAAAAGAGTAAAACCACCCACCCGTAAAACAAACCCCAGAATCACAGCAGGATCTTACCGTGCAAGCAAAAGAGCGAACTTCCGGCGGTTTGCGCACCACTTGGCAGTGGGAAGTGTCGAGTAATCGCCCCTCGTAGACCCACTGGATTTCCGGAAGTTCGTTACCGGAAGCTGCGCAGGACAGGCTGAAAGGCGGTGCGTACTCGGCGCGGTAGTGGAAGACTTTCTGCAGACCGCTGGGCTCTTCTGGCATCGGTTTGGGGGAAACTGTGGAACACATGGGGTGGGTTGAGTTAGAGGGGGTTTTGTTCTATCATAGACTGGGTGTAGTATATTAAGTAATTATGTGTTTTGTTCTATCGTCTTGATGATGCAATGGGTGAACTATATTAAAAAAGATGTTTTCTTGTTGTTCTATCGTGTTGATGATGCACTGGGTTTGAATATTCATTACATGGAAGTAATATCATAACATTTTCGTAACACGTTTATAGTTATGTTATGGAGGCATGGTTTCTAATTGTTCATTGTCAGCCGCAAGCAAGGCTATATTGAGAAGGGGTTCCAATGTGAGTGAATGTCGCTATCGCTAGAAAGTATTGGGAATTTTTTTTACTGTCGGTAGCAAGTATCGGTATTTTGTGGTTGACGCTATCAAGTATCGGTACATTGTGGCTGTCGGTTTATTCATCAATAAGCAGGTATCGGTACTTTGTGCTGTCTGTGTATTCATCCATATAGCAAGTATCAATACTTTGTGGCTGTCAGTGGATTATGTCGGTTGACTGACGGTGGATTTTATCGTTTGACTGTTGGCGTATTTTATCGGTTGACTGTTGGTGTATTCTGTATTGATGAAGTACTATATACTCACACTGCACATCCATCATGATCTCCGCCTTGCTGAATCCGCCCTCGTTGCCGGAGAAGCAGACGAAGACGCCGTAGTCCGTGTGGGAGACCTGGGAGATGGTGAGCACGCTATCAGATCGCGTCCTGGACACGACGCGGTCCTGGATGTGGTATCGCGACACGTCGTCTGTCTCGTAGGCCTGGGGTGGGGGGGGGGAGTATGAGATGTTACAGCTCAATGTTCGTTGGGATGGGATGGGGTTATGGCATTGATAGTTATAATAATTTGAGGTCATGATCCTCCTGCACCTGGGGTGGGGTGGAACACGATGTTGTCAGTTAAGATACCTACACCTGGGAGGGATGGAACAAAACATTGTCAAAGATGATTACATTACGGCCCAATGTCCGTTGAAAACATGGGGTGGGATTGAATATGAGATTGTCGGTTATGATTATTTTGTAGGTCAATGTTCGTTGGGGTGGGATGGAACATGACATTGATAGTTATAATAATTTGAGATCATGTTCCTCCTACACACTCTGTAAAGGCCACAAATCATGCGAATCGAAAAGTTCCAACAGATCTTGTGTAATTCCTAACCCCAGAGTGCACCATCCTGTCCGCCTTGAGCCTCAGGTTCCGACTAGTGATCCACGAGAAGGACGGGGCGGGGAAGGCGTAGGCGCCGCACGAGATGACCAGACTGTCCCCCTCCTTGACCACCAGGTGGCGTCCCGGCTTCACGTCCAAGACGGGCGGTTCTAGGAGGATGGAGAGAGAGAAAGAGAATGAGGTCTAGGAGGATGGAGAGAAAGAGAATGAGGATGTCTAGGAGGACGGAGAGAAAGAAAGAGAATGAGGATGGTTGGTTGAGTTGGTTTAACGTCCAACAGCAGCACTATATAGGCTATATTGTGGACGGGCCCCAAGACGGGCGG
>RQTK01000038.1:798545-811045 GCA_003991915.1 Elysia chlorotica | reverse complement strand
TCTGGGGAATTCAGATCTGCCCGCGCTGCCTTGTGTGTAGTAGCAAGTACAATAATCAGACGTCCGTCTTGCGGCCCGTACACAATACAGCCTATATATTGCTAACGTCGGACGCCCAAAGCAACAAATTCAGTCCGACCCAACCCGACCCAACCCGACCCGACCCGATCCGACCCGACCCGACTCGACCCGACCCAACCCAACCCAACCCGACCCGACCCGACCTAACCGTTCCGTCTTTCTCCCAGGTCCAGACGAGATTCTTCCCCCTGGCACCGCACATGATGAGACCAACGCTTCCGACGTTGGTGACGACTCTCGCCTGGTTTCCCCGAATTCTGGGGCCTGTGGGAAATGGAGGGACAGAGAGGGTATATATATACTGGTTATCTTCTAATTAGCGAGAATAGATGCTTTGCGCTTATGATGCTTATGACATGACTGGTACCTTAAGTTGTTTTTTGTTGTTGTTGTTGCTGTTGTTGTTGTTGCTGTTGTTCTTGTTGTTGTTGTTGCTGTTGTTGTTGTTGTTGTTGTTGCTAAGTGTTCAACGTCAAAACTATATAGGCCATATTGTGGATGGGCTTCAAGGCTGATCTGACAATTTTAGGTGCAGCCAGACAGAGACAGTGCAGGGGCACAATGATTCTGTCTCAGCGGGTCACATCAATTAAACTGACACCGATCGAACCAGTAGAGGGCGAAGCCGCCAGGGCTCGAACCACTGACCTCCTTTGTTGTCGGAAACCGATGTTATGATCTGTATCGGTGTGGGAATCAGTAGATAAGTCGGTAGTACCAAGTGGTTTTTAATCAGAGGTCTCTGGTTCGATTCCCAGATCAGGACACTTTTTTTTCTTCTCAGTACGATCTCAATAAGTTCTTGTTAACGTAGAAGCAGTGATAGTAGGGACTGTTGTTGATTGAGTTGTTGAGTTGGTTTAACGTCCAACATCAGCACCATATAGGTTATATTGTTGACGGGCCCCAAGACTGACGTCTGACAATTTTATGTGCTGCCACACACGAGACAGGGCGGAGATACCATGACTCCTGTGTCAGCCGGTCACACTAAACTGACATCGATCCAACAAGTAGGGAGCGCAATCGCCAGGACTCGAACCACAGACCTTTTGCGTCGGAAGCCGATGTTATACCCTAGGGCCACCGCGCCCCCCGATAGTAGGGACTGTAGGGGAAAGTATGTGGTACTGACAGCTGTTATTATAGTTCAGGTATTAGTATAATATTTTGTGTTTGTCAGGAATGTTGCTAGACTAGTGGTAAGAATTAATCTTTATGGTACTCATTGTAATGGTATTAGGGTAAAACAGCAGGAATCTCAAGTACAATCATACTATAGGATGGCCGTAGAGGATTAAGTTCTTGACAGTATTAGACTCTCAATTATGTGTGTTTTTTCTCCCTTGGTAGGTATAGATGCGTTGAATTGCTTAACGTTCAACTTCAGCACTATATAGGCTATATTGTGGACAGGTCCCAAGACTAACGTCTGGAAATTTTACGACATGCCACACAGAGCAAATGCAGTAGATCTACTCATGGACAAAAATTTAATAATCTTTTTATCGATCGTAGTTTCCAAACCTCCAGATCGGGAGACCAACGCTCTACCACTTGAGCCAGTTCGTTGCACTGTAAATGGTGCTATGTTAGTAATAACAACAATGTATTAATCTTCGTGGAATTCGTTGTAATGGTAATAGGATAAACCAGACAGCAGTGTTACGGTAGAGGATAAAGTTCTTGAGAGTATTAAGCTCCTAATTTGAGTGCACTCCCCCCCCCCCTTTTTTTTATCGTCCCGTCCACAATAAGGCTTATATAGTGCTTCTTCCCCTCCTTATTGAATGTGAGTATATACAGAGCAAAAGAAAGCAGGCTTTTCTGTGTGTGTGAAAGGGGATATGTGAGGGGGGGGGTGGAGCTGTAACAACGTAAACCAGTGTGCGGGCCGTGCGCCTGTCAGCGTTATCTTCCCTCCCCAGGTCTTGCCACGCCAGGTCCTGCCTGGTTCCATCCAGGTTCCCGTCTGTTCCCACACTGGTCTGACTGGCAGCATTGTTCAGTCCAACATAATCCCCGTATGTGGTGTATTAAGTTCTAGGGTACATGATTGTATTGTAATACCTGACTTCAGTTTATGTAATATGGTAAACCCTTATGTGGTGTATTAAGACGACCGGGGTTCAATTCCAGGGTACATATATTGTATTGTATAACCTGACTTAACATTTATGTAATATAGTAAACTACAGTGGGTACTCATAAACATGCAGAGAGAAAGTGTAGTTCAGTCGAACAAAATCCCCATATGTGGTGTATTAAGAATATCCGTGTTCAGTTCTAGGTTTTATGTAATTAGTCACCCGATATAACTCTACCATGTATTTAGATGCCATAATACCAGACTTAACATTTATGTAATATGGTAAACTACAGTGGGTACTAACAAACATGCAGAGAGAAAGTGTAGTTCAGTCGAACATAATCCCCTTGTGTGGTGTGTTAAGTTCTAGGGTACATGTCTGTATTGTAATACCTGACTTAACATTTATGTAATATGGTAAACTACAGTGGGTACTAATAAACATGCAGAGAGAAAGTGTAGTGAGAAGTCCTATTATGGCATGTAAATACATGGTAGAGTTATATCGGGTGACTAATCGAAGCTTAACAAATTAGTGAAATGTTAGTGAAAATATGATCACGCATAGGTAGCTAGATGGGTTAGTGGTAGACCGCACGCCTTTTAACAGGGAGACTCTAAGGTTCGAGACACGACAGAGTTGCCTTGTTCATTAGGTTCCCACACTGTTGTGTGGCAGCATTGTCCAGTGGATATCAGTCCCCTTGTGCTGTATTAAGGAATACGGAGAGGGTTCGATTCTCTGGTATATATTACCTGACTCAAAATTATATAATATAGTGAATTGCTGTAGGCAATACCTACAAAGAGAGGCGAACTGGTTAAAGTAGTAGAGCGTTCGTCTCTAGATCGAAAGGTCCGCGGTTCGAATCCTAATGCTCATTCGCCATTTCAGGTGGATGATAATAACATTTAAAGTTTTAAAAATACAGAGTATTTCCGAAATGAAATGGGATTCTATATAACTGAGGTGATTAAAACTACTGGTTGGGTCGTTATTAGTTTAATGTTTCATTGGCTGGGACAGGAGTCCTGTCTCATGGTACTTCCGCTCTGCCTCATTTACTAATATAATTAATTACATTAATTTAGCGCTTTCCATTTTCAGAATATTAAAAAATATCCCAAGCGCTTTACATTGGATACCCTAAATACGCATAAATCATATCAATCAGCATGCAATTAAAAATATATTGCCAATAGAAACATACCTTTTCGTTTCTTGGCCTCAACTGCAATAAACAGCATCAGCATCAGCATCAGTATCAGTATCATCAGCTTCATGAACCGTGTAGTCCTATGTGGCATCATGGCTGTTTAAGTCGATGCCTGGAGCGCCTGGGATGACAATGCCAGTGTTCCCTGGACAAGGTGGTTCAGGTGGTTCAGTTTCCAGCTGGTAGAGCTAGACAACTTGCAGTCAGAAGTCCCTGGTTTGATTCGCAAACTCAACCCGACTTGTTGTTGTTGCTGTTGTTGTTGTTGCTTAACTCGTTGGAGCTAAAAGTCCCTGGCTTAAATCTCAAACTCAGTCCGACTTGTTGTTGTTGTTTTTGTTGTTGTTGTTGTTGCTTAACTCGTTGGAGCTAAAAGTCCCTGGTTTAAATCTCAAACTCAGTCCGACTTGTTGTTGTTGTTGTTGCTGTTGTTATTGTTGTTGTTGTTTAACGCGTTGTTTCGGTGTTGCATTTTATCTCGCCTAAGTTAGTCCCGGGTATGCCTTCCTCTTGCTTTGTAGACCCGTGGCCATACAGAGACCTCCTTCTGAGCTAATGTTAAGCTAGAAGAGCCTTGCGTTTACTCCGATCATTATTATTATAATAATTATTATTACATATTATGTAACAATGTCAGGCTTCCTGAGTTAGATAGATTTTCTGGTTCCTCTCTGTTTTGTCTTCTTTAATCTGTAGAGGGAAATCGTAACAAAATGTCTTTTATCAAAAGAAAAAAAAAGAACAAAAGAAAGAGAGAGAGAGAGAGAGAGAGAGAGAGAGAGAGAGTGAGAGATAAAAAGAGAGAGAGAGACTGTGTGTCATTAACGTAACGTTGCTCTTCGTGGAAAAAAGATGAGAGGAAGAGAAATGGTAGGCTATAAATAAACATGCAGATGAAGAAAAAGATGCAAAGGGGGTGAAAGAGAGAGATATATAATATATATTACGAGAGGGAGAGAGAGAGAGAGAGAGAGAGAGAGAGAGAGAGATAACAGAGAGGCGGGTAGGCTAAATTATATTCTTATCGCACGTATTATGTGACTATTAAACATATTAAAATGGTTTTAAAGCTAATTTGATTGTGCTTCTTTTTCCTTAGATGTTACGTAAGGGCAAAATGATTGTTTTAGTGACATTGGAAGTTGAAAAATAATAATAATGTTTCAATATTTTAAATGCATAACTTTGTGATGCAATCATACATGTATCCATGCCCTGTCTCCTGTGTGGCAGCACATAAAATTGTCAGACGTCAGTCTTGGGGCCAATAGACGGCGATAATCCAACTCAATCCCTTATCCCCTCACTCACTCACTCACTCACTCACTCACTCACTCACTCACTCACTCACTCACTCACTCACACACTCACTCACTCACTCACCCACCCACTCACTCACTCACTCACTCACTCACTCACTCACTCACTCACTCACTCATTCACTCACTCACTCACCCAATCGCTCACTTACTCAATCACTCACTCACTTACTCACTCACGCACGCACTTACTCACTTACTCACTCACTCACTTATTCACTCATTCACATACTCACCCACTTACTCATTCACTCACTTACTCACTCACTTACTTACTCACTCAATCACTTACTCCCTTACTCACTCCCTCCCTCCCTCCCTACCTCCCTCACTCTCTCACTCACTCACCTGTTCGTTTATCTTGCTAGTCCTAGAAATTATCCAATCATTGAAAGCCTAAAGGGCATCATATTTATCCGCTCCGAAGTTTTTATCTGTGTGGAAATCCTGGGGCTGATACGTAATTCCAAGTAATCCGATTCGTTTCTTGGAAAATCATCTCCTTCCATTGTATAATCTGAAAAAGTAGGCAATGTTTGATGTATAAATAGTCCTATCAGAAATGTGATTTCGTAAGGAGTTACGGAACTTACTTAGAAGACATAAACTTCAATTTCGCCTCAAGTTGTTCATCAAGCAAAATAATTATTTAATACTAACCGGTGCGCATTTTTCTAGCCTAGAAATAACTAACAGAAAAACCAAAAACAAAACAATAAACGACGCGAAAGAACGGGAAAATGTTATAACTATAGATTTACTTAAACATGACACATTCACTTCTTGTTTTTTTTTTTTTTTTTTTTTTTTTTTTTTTTTTTTTTTTGAACATCTCCCATTATTTTCCCGAAATATCGGAATCGTTTTTTGTGGAATCTCATTTTTTCTCGCTTCCCATCATTAACCATTAGATCTGGTCTTTATGCTGTAAATAGTTCGACACTGAAAAGAATGTTCTAAATCTAAGGTGATAGATTATGATTCATAACGGGATCACCTGTAGACCCAAGTGGGAATTCCCCATTCAAGTCAAAGTTTTACACTTCCCCGACCCACCGCCCACCTCCCACCGTCTCTTTGATCAATAAATTGGAGTGCTAGTAAAAGAATTTTCAGAGAATATAAATTTAAAAAGCTGATATTTTTAGTGACTTAAACTTAAACTATCAAGATAGTGCTCTTTTGCTCTTTTTCTCAGTCTCTTTCTTTATCTATCTATCTTTTTTTGAGAGCCCGTTCACGCAAGACCGTATAAGTTGCTGACGATCAACCAACCAATTAACCAACCAACCAACCAGCCAACCAACCACGGAAAGGACAGCCTCAGATACATTACGACCTGTCAAATTCAAGGTCCGGATGATAAATTAAACCAGTTTATTTTTCCCGCTTTGCTATTACGTGTATATTAGATTTTAGAAGTACCGGAAAAGGCATAAAAAATACCGTACGTTTTAAAATTGCTTTATAATTTTTGTCGATCAAGTATACAATTTAGAGTAATAACTATAATAATACTAATAACTATATAACATTACTTTTATTTAATTTTCGTTTTACGAAAGAGTTGGTGCTTGTCTTTTAAACTTCGTTTTTGTCTTGTTATATCTGGTTGTTTTTTTCTAAAACTTTATTTTAATATCAAATGATTTCGATTTTTATTTCGGACGAACCAAAAAATTATTATTAAATTATTTTTAATTAGTTTTCGTATAAGTAGAATTTTTTATAGCTTAATATGAATCCTTTTTCCAAATTCTATAAAGCTAAGATATTTTATGTGATGTAAAAAAAAAATCAGAGATGCGAAAGAAAATTATAACGGATGAGATAGCGCAGATGTTTTTGTACGGCGAACTCATGTTTATTGTTTTTCATATCAGAAGATTCATTTAGAACGTGCAGGTGCAGTTTGGTAGCACAAATACGTTTCTTTGAAAATCTGGGTATATTATTTTGCTTATGATTATGAAGATGACGATGATGATAATGATGATGATGATGATGATGATGATGATGATGATGATGATGATGATGATGATGATGATGATGATGATGATGATGATGATGATGATGATAATAATAATAAATTTTCAACATATGAGTCTATCTATTCGTATTAATATTATCATCACTATCGTTAAATAAATACTATGACATATTAGTCTATTGTTGTCATAATATGTCCGAAAACACCATCTTTATATTCACGACAGACCTCAATTTAATGTTGTTTTTTTAGTTAGTTTAACGCTATAAAAAGTTGTTTTACTTACCCCGCCTTACAATGTGTATCCATAGAATGTAGCCACATTAGTTTAGAAACATAACACGAGAGCACAACCAGTTACTCCAGTGAAAGCCGTCTGTAAGTTTGTAACCAAATTAGTCAGATCTTATGTCTTGATCTTGATGTAGAATCCAAACGCTACTCTACAAGGCTATTTACGACAGCGTAGATCTAGATCTACTGTTTTGCGGCTAACGAAATCCGCTTATTGAATACATCTGTGGTTCTAACTTGTTTCTTTAAGCCGTAATTCGCCTATATTAGGTTAATCCCAGCCACCCTGGGTTGTGACATGTAACTGACACCTCGCTGGTAGAAAGTAGAAAGTAGAACTAAGACCAAGGATCTTAAGGCCTAGATCTACTAGAAGCTGTGTTTGTGTTTGTCGAAAAAACCAGCTTGAAATTCTAGTCCTCCATAGGCCCTACGTTGGTAGATTATAGGCCTAAGTTTTTAATTTTTATGGAAAAAAATAGGTAATATAAAGGTTATAACTATAATTTGATACATAAAAATGCGAATAATAATATTTTCACAACTTTTCTTCCAAAAAGACTTTCGAATTATAACGCATACATTTAATAATAAACTTTATTCCATCTTTGAAGAAATATGATGATTATTCTATTACCAGCGTTTAACAAAGTTTTAAAAATCACACCGGCTTACGTCAACTAAAAGGCTATGCAAGTAGATCTAGGCAGAAGTATTAGATCCAGACCTAAGCGGCAGTTACTGTAGACATAGGCGCAGGCAGTAAGTAGCTAGGCAAGCCGAGAAAAAAATTATGTTGTTTGTTTAGAGTTGGAGTGTTACAGAGGGGCACGGCCGAAAAGATGAGGTCATGTGTTGCGTAGATCGTAGAAAATTACCCTCTAGTTTCTCGCCTGGATCTCTAGATCTCTAGATCTCTAGACCTACGTCTCTGTGTCTCTGTGTCTCTATTATAATGTAACCGCTCTTCATTAAACGAAGATCAGCTGCAGAAAAACACTAAAGCTAAACCACGGTCCCCGCTCGGGTAGCAAAAAAGCATTGCGAAATTGGGCTTATAGAGAAAACGAGGACGATAGATAATGAATATTACATGACATATCCACCGGCGTATATGGCCAGCTGAGACAGAAGTCATGGTATCCCCGCCCTGTCTCGTGTGTGGCAGCATATAAAATTGTCAGACGTCTGTCTTGGGGCCCGTCCACAATATAGCCTATATAGTGCTGCTGTTGGACGTTAAACCAAAAAAAAAAAAAATAATAATAATAATAAAAACGGCGTATAAACAAAGCTCTATAATTATCTTAGACTTACGGAGCGAAAAGAGCAACCGGAAAAACCCCATACCCAAAGGGCGTGACTATGTCACTCGTTATTATTGTATGCATCGCAAAACGTCCACTGCGCAAGAAGGGTGCGCAACAAGTTTTTCTTCTCTTTTTTTGCTTTTCGGGCATTAAATTTTCTTTTTTCACTGCTGCGAAGTTGTGAATAGGCCTAGGGGTCTTGATTCCTAATACGCAGAGGGTGGCTGCGCGAATATTATTTAACACCGCGCGGGGTAGCAGCAATATTAACCGAGTGGAACGGTCCCTCGAGTCATCCAGTCTAGATCTACAATATGAATATATATTCTACACTAACAACACATTACTAACACTGCAGACTGCAGCTGCCTCGGGGTACCACTCAACGCGCCAGGAATTCCCGAAAATTCGCGGCCGGCCTGACACTATCTTAATAAGAAAGGGAAAAATTAATATATGCGCAACACTGAAGTTTGCTAGATGACGGGCGCGGTGGTCCAAGGATAGAGCGTATGGTTGCTAATTTGAAGGTTTCGGGTTTAATTCCCGCTTGATTTCGTACTCAGCTTGGCTAGTACAAACGCATCGACAAAAATGAAATCGTCAAAATCAAAATAAGTCTTAAAAACTTATGGGAGATAATAAAATTTTACATGGTGCAAAGATAGAGCGGGCGGTTTATAGTCGAAAGGTTTTGGGTTCGACAACCGCTCTAGTCGATGATTTCCTCTTCCTTAATGTTTGGGTCGTATCAGAATAATGTGATAGGCCAAGCCACATAATGTATCATGATTTGGGATCCCTTCGCCATAATTATGAAAGATTACTATGAGACGGTTTTGTTTTCTATGACCAAAGTTTTGAAGCAGATCAACATTAACATTGATTCGGATTCTTATTGGTGTTGGCTAAAAGCGTATTAGAAATGATAGTCCAACCAGAGTTACGGGACTTAGTTAGAAGACATGAGCTCTGAGTCAGTTTGGATCTTCAACCACATGTAGTTGCATCAGGGGGATACCGGTACTTTAGTTAGTCCAGACCCGGGATACCAGATAGCCCCGGACCAGACACGTGCCAACTGACCGAGGTCAATGCTGGTCAACCTGTGGTCAGCGTAGGCGGTGGTCCTAGGGTAGAACATCGGCTTCCGACGCAAAAGGTCCGAGTTCGAGGCCTGGCGATTGCGCTCCCTACTGGTTGGGTCGGTGTCAGTATAGTGTGACCGGCTGAGACAGGAGGCATGGCATCCCCGCCCTGTCTCGTGTTTGGCAGCACAAAAATTGTCTAACGCCAGCCTTGGGCCCCGTCCACAATACAGCTTGTATAGTTCTAATGCCATGACGCCTGTCTCAGCCGGTCACATTAAACTAACACCGATCCAATCAGTAGGGAGCGCAATCGCCAGGGCTCGAACTCGGACCTTTTGCGTCGGAAGCCGATGTTCTACCCTAGGACCAACAACCCCCCTAACTTGTTGCGTAGTCCCATACTAAATAGAAACAAAAGTAACCAAACAAACCATAACAGAGTCTAAAACACTTCTTGAAAGATAATAGACACGTTTTCCTGCATATTCACCGCAGGTTCAATCTACACTCCACAAAAGTGGCTCGAGTCTACAGCTTTATTAGTTTACAACGTAATTATATTGACTACTTTCGTGTCATGTAGAAACATGACTATGAATTTATAACCATAAAGAAAGTGCCTGGCTGTTAAATTTCGACAAAGGAAATTTGAATCTTGAATCTTGAATCTTGAATCTTGAAGTGTAAAATCTCTTAAGTATGAAAATAATGATCAACGCTCCAAAACAAGACTCTTAAAGACTTTTCGGGAAAAAACATAATGAAAGATCCATATAAACATGACTATGAATTACCATAAAGAAAGTGCCTGCCTGTTAAATGGCAATAAAGACAATTTGAAACTTGAATCTTGAATCTTGAAGTGTAAAATCTCTTAAATTTTAAAATAAAGATCAACGATCCAAAACAATACTCTTAAAGAGTTTTTGAATAAAAAAAAATAATGAAAGATCCTTATAAACATGACTATGAATTACCATAAAGAAAGTGCCTGGCTGTTAAATGACGATTATAAAAGAAATTTTAATCTTGAATCTTGAATCTTGAATCTTGAAGTGTCAAATCTCTTAAATATAAAAATAAAGATCTACGATCCAAAACAAGACTCTTAAAGAGTTTTTGAAAAAAAAAATAATGAAAGATCCATATAAACATGACTATGAATTACCATAAAGAAAGTGCCTGTTAAATGGCAATAAAGAAATTTGGAATCTTGAATCTTGAAACTTGAATCTTGAAGTGTAAAACCTCTTAAATTTAGAAATAAAGATCAACGATCCAAAACAAGATCCTTAAACAGTTTTCGAAAAAAAAAAAAAAGATAATGACAGATCCTTATCTACTACTGCAGATTTGAAAAGGTCACGGTCCGATAAGTATACGCACCAATGACGCTAGCTAAGTCTAAAATTCTCCCTGCTTAAGTTTCGTAAACAATTTCAATATTGCGCACAAAACTCAAAGTGTTTTGAAAGAAAGCAAACAGAGCAACAAGTTTTTCGACGAGTTCTTGAAAAAAAGGAAGAAAAGATTGATAATATTTTTGTGTTCAGTCAGGGTCTGGTAAATCTACGCATCGCTGATTCAGTGGGGTATGTTATTTGGGGGGTTACATTTCACAACAAGTTACCCCGCTTTGTTAGAAGGCAGGGGAGGCGTTCAACAAGTTGTTAGCATTATTTTTTTTGCTTTCATTATTGCGCGCTTAATTTTCTCTTTAAAAAAGACTAATATAGGCCATAATGTTTACCATTACTTAATACCTTGTTCTTGATGAACTTATTTGAATGTAAATAGTTTATTAGATAGAATTCACGTCTTTTAACAACATTTCGTTAAAAACAGAGTGAAAAAATAGTGTCTTAAAGAAAAAAGCCATACCAACACAAGATTTTAAATGAGTTATTGAAAAAGAAAAACATGTTTTACCACGGTTTGGTAAATCTACGCACCGCTTATTCAGTTGGCTATCATTAGGAAATGGTATTTCGCAAAAAAAAATTCGTTTTAAAGACGAATAAATCGCCCCGTTTTGCATCACTCAGTTTTGCTCTTTGTTATTAAGCCTACTTGAACGTAATATAGAATTTACGTCTTCTATCTGCGTTAGACCGTGGTAAAATTCGCAGTTTAATTGCGTAAAAACCTCAGAGCAATTAGACAAAAAATTAATACGAGACCCCAACAGATTTTAGTTAAAAACAAACAGAAAAAGAAAAAAATTGAAGTCGCACATCGTAAAGGCGACACGTCCTAAGACGTAAGATTAAGACGGCTTACGCGCAGTCTTATGTTAGTGCATATATAAATATAATGAAAAAACATATGAAAGCCAGGCTCTAATACATTCACGCAACACTGATTCAGCGGGCAGCCATTTCCTTACAGGAAAACATACACACGTTTGTGCAAATACACGGCAGTCGCAATGCAAGAAATCTACGCCCCTAAGTACAACGTGGTGGTAAGCTTGCAGCTCGTCTTAAGCCTTCTTATTTACATGTTCTTACGATGAGTTGTAAGCTAGCGCGACGTTGTACTTACGGCTCTAGATTTACATAACACAGAGGGTTTCAAATAAAAAAAAATGTAGGCCCTCTATTCGTTTTTAAATATTGCCCGGGAAGTCTTGAAAAGCTAATGTGGGGAAAAAGAAAGGAATAAAAATCAACAATTATAAAAGGGCAAAACGACATCCGATTCGGGCTATAAACAACGTTGTTAAGGTATTAAAAATCTGGATATAAATGTAGTTATATATAACAAAAAACAAAATCTTTCCTTATGTCAATGTGTCCCAGTTGTAAGGTCTAATTAATCACTCTTGAAGAAGTTTGTTTCTTATTGAGTCATACTGTCTGACATTTTTGAAATATCTTTGTTATTATTATTATTGTTGTTGTGGACTTTGATAGCTAACTTTAAGAGGAGGCAAGGACAAAGTAATAATGCGTCATGCTTTATTCTCATGGCCTCCATTATGCATTGTTCTGGAATAATTTTATGGGCTATGCTTCTAATGCATTGTGTTAATTTTTGCAGAGAGAGAGAGAGAGAGAGAGAGAGAGAGAGAGAGAGAGAGAGAGAGAGAGAGAGAGAGAGAGAGAGA
>RQTK01000038.1:780820-798356 GCA_003991915.1 Elysia chlorotica | reverse complement strand
TACTACTACTATTACTACTACTACTACTACTACTACTACTACTACTACTACTACTACTACTACTACTACTACTACTACTACTACTACTACTACTACTACTACTACTACTACTACTACTACTACTACTACTACTACTACTACTACTACTACTACTACTACTACTACTACTATTACTACATTTTATGCTACGTAACTAAGCAGGCTATATCCAAAGACACTTTGCCAAAATTTTAACTCTTATAAAAGCTTCACTTCGTCAATAGCTGGTTACACATGAGTAAGTCTTGTACTTTTCTCTCTTTCTCTCTCTCTCTCTCTCTCTCTCTCTCTCTCTCTCTCTCTTTATTTCTCCTTCTCTCTCTCCCTCTCTCTTTCACTCTCTCTCTCTCTCTCTCTCTCTCTCTCTCTCTCTCTCTCTCTCTCTCTCTCTCTCTTACGAAAGCTCGTATTTGTCCTATTATGTTTGGCACAACATTTAAAACCTTTCACGGTTCCCTGAACATAAAACCTTTGCGGTTTGTTTATAATAACCATGATTTCGTTGCACCTGTTCTGGCATAAATCTAGACTTAAGATAAATCATTTATCTTAGCCAAGTCAACTGCGTCAATCGATTTAACTTAAGATATGTCACGTGCACATGACATATTGTTTATAGAATTAAGTATGCCATTGGGTCTTTTATTGATACTTTTATACTGCTTAACCGCTATTTCTTCAAAAGAGGGGGTTGGTTGGGTTGCTTTAACGACCAACATCAGCACTATATAGGCTATATTGTGGACGGGCCCCAAGACGGACGTCTTACAATTTTATGTGCTGCCACACACGAGATCGGGCGGGGATACCATGACTCCTGTCTCAGCCGGTCACATTATACTGACAACGACCCAACCAGTAGGGAACGCAACAACCAGGATTCGAACTCGGGACCTTTTGCGTCGGAAGCCGATGTTCTACCCCTAGACCACCGCGATCAAAAGAGGGGGTGAAGTACTAAACATTTACTTTACTTTTCAATATGTATGTCAATATAGTTACAATATTGTGAGACCGTCTTAGATAGAAGTCAATATTTTTGTGTAGCAGTATGTAAAAAAAACAACAGACGTTAGACTTGGGACCTATCGCCGTAAATGGCCTGCCTTAAGAACCCAACAGAAGTCAACTGTAGAAGAGCCCCTCTCTTACAACGGAAATATATACAACAATTAGGCGTTAGTCTTTGAACAAATCTGCGATATAGCTTGGTTGCTCACATTGGACCTTACGGAACTAAACAACCAACCAACCAACCAACCAACCAACCACAAGGCAGAATTCATTTTTCATATTTTCTCCCTTGCTGGTTGGATTGGGGTTGGTACATTGTAATGTGATCGACTGTAAAAGAAGTTCTGGTTTCACATCTATGTCTCAGTGAGGCAGAACGTAAAATTGTTAGACGTTAGTCATGGAACCCGCCAACGATGTAGCATAGCTGCTTACGTTAGACATGAAGGAACCAACCAATCAAATTTCGCCGTTCGCACCGACCCAAATAATAGTAAACATGGCTGTGCTAGCGCAGATCGAAGTTCATCGAACCCCCACCCTCTAGGTTAGAGCCAGTGCGTTCTACCTTTGCAAACCCCACCCCTCATCCTCAAAAGTGTTTTATTGTAGGCCTAATATACCCATTAAAATGTCAGCGGCAACACAAAAGCCACAAACGTAGATCTAATAAAAAATGAAAAAACATTACGCACCAAAAAAAAACATGGGTTTTGAAAAGCTTATGTACATTGCATAGACCGACAGTGCAAATTCAAAATCTGTCACATTATCTATCATTAACATTATTTAATATTAGAGATTTTTCATTGAAAGGTTGTTTTTTGGCCCCCCAAAAAGGTGTTTGGTGATTTGAAAGATTTTTATTCTGCACTGTCAGCCAAATGCAATGTAAACACAAATTTCTAAAAGCCTTTTTCACAACCAGTGTAAGAAATTAGCCAGGGGTATCTTTTCTTAATCTTCTTGCTATCGGAAGAATAATCATACGCTTGCATAAGTATAGCTTTGAATTCTGTGGGGATTGCAAAAAATCAATGTTATAGATAAAATGAACTACATGTATGTGGAGGGAGAAAAATCTTTTTCTTGCTATCCCTCTCTTTTTTAGCTCTCCATTTCTTTCTCTGTCTTTTTCTATGTGAGTCTTTTTGTCTATCGGTATATGTGTGTGTGTGTGTGTGTGTGTCTGTCTGTCTCTCTTAATCTCTCTCCATTCCTCTCTCTGTCTCTGTCTCTGTTTATTTCTCTGTCTGTATATCTATAACATTAAAGATCTTCAGGCAGCAGTAACGTCATAGAGTCACTATGTTGTAGAAAAAAAAAATTAAAAAAAATTCCGCACTTATCGTTCTCTTTCAAAGTCGCACTTATTTTGCTTGGTGATCATAATTGAACCTAAATTGGAGAGTTCTTCTAAATACATTACGTAACTCACATTATTAAAATAGTTAAGAGTATTCTAACTTACCAGATTTGTATTGGAAAAAAACACACAACACACACCACACCACTAAAATTCCAATTCTTGGAAGCCGCTATCCAAACCAGATAACGCTATGGTTATAATGTAGGGAGATCTATGGTTATAATGTAAGGAGATACGCTCGACTGTCCGAGCTTATCTTTGATATATAGCCCTTCAGATCTTAATTGCGCTTAAACGGCTGATCCTGATCCGAGACTTGTAAAGTTCTATCGCGATATAGATATAGAAGGTAGATAGAACTGTGTCTCTCTAAGGAGGAGCCTTATCAGAGGTATCGATTGACACTCTTGATACGGGAAAGTCCACACCACAGTTCACTTTTCTCAGGCCCGCGTTATCTGAGCCTTATACATACCGTGATCTAGTTTTTATGTGTTTTTTACCTTAAACAACAACACTAGGCATAAAGCGTAAACAACGTTCGATTATTAATTATAATATCAAGGAGCCTAACTTAACAAATATATCAATTAAATTTAAATATTAACAAACGTTCAGCCATCCAGATCTAGATCAAGACTGAATGGTGTTTCATTAAATAACAGCTGCTTTAAAAACTCCAAGATTACTAATTTGACCAATACATGTCCGATCGCTGGTTTGGGGGCACCCCCCCCCCCCTTTTGGTAAAGTATCACCGGCTGAGGCATGAGTCGTGGCATTCTCGCTTTGTCCCTTGTTGTTTTTTAATCACCACAGCACCATAACATTTTCAGAGTTAAGCTTTAGGACCTGTCACTGAATTCGAAATGAAGTTTCAACAAAATATCCGTTTGCGCACCTTATTTTCCCCTTAAAAAGACTAGAAAGAGGTGCACCATTTAACATTACGCACTCTTCTTGTTTCATGAGCTAAATTGAACCTAAATTTTAGTTCTTGTCTTCTAACTAAGTTCCACAACTCTCGATGAATATACATTCCTAATTAAGACAATCCTCCTTGAAAATTTTCTTTACACTTTGGTAAGTATGGTTTACTTTCTTCACAAACCGTAGGTCCACAAAGCAGCGACAAACACAATCATAATCCTATGTAAACAGGGATGGTATCTTTGAAACTAACTTTATCTTGCGTTAAATGGCGTATCGGTTTACTATCATAGTAGTACTCTGTCGATATCAGAGACTGTGAAATAGTGAGAGGAGTCACGGCCAGGATTTCGCGTATATGACTCAAGATAATTTAGGCGGTTGCTTCCTTGTTTAAACCTTAGTAAAAACTCTGACCATTAATTTTTTCAACGTCCTTGGTTTGGGGTGGGGGGGGGGGGCGTCCTGGGGTAGAACATCGGCTTCTGACGCAAAAGGTCCGAGTTCGAGCCCTGGCGATTGCACTCCTTACTGGTTGGGGGTTGGGTCGGTGTCAGTGTAATGTGATCGGCTGAGACAGGAGTCATAGCATCCCCGCCCTGTCTCGTATGTGGCAGCACATAAAATTGTCAGATGTCAGTCTTGGAGCCCGTCCATAATATAGCCTATATAGTGCTGATGATGGACGTTAAACCAACTCAACAACAACGACATCAACCTCCTAATCTCAATAAAGAAATAGAGTGTTCACGCGTTACGCTAGCTCCCCGTATCTAAAGCACTGTAAGCTCTCTTTGTGAAACCTCTCACTAAATCTATAGTCTCTGGTACTGCTATAAATTATTGTGATGTTCACACATCGAATTTGCGCGATAACACTGATAAACATTCTATCACTTTCGATTTTGCGTCTGATTAATTGGTGGGTTTATTTTGTTTTGGATTAATTGTTGGATTTATTTTGTATTTGACTAATTGTTGGGTTTATTTTGTTTTGAGTAATTGTTGGATTTATTTTGTCTTTGATTAATTATTGGATTTATTTTGTTTTGATAAATTGTTGGGTTATAACGATACTTGCACGTTTGTAGTAAGTGTGTGAGCCCGTGTTAAAGGAATTTGACAGCGTAAAAATCGGTACAAGGTTATCATTAATCTAGGTCACAATGACCAATTTATTGGAGTTTATCATAACAAACTGAACTACTCGTGTTGATATTTATAAAAATTGATAAATACAACGAAGTTTAAAATAGTGCCAACAACAATATCAAAGTGGTTATTGCGATGGTAACCATAGAGGATGACAATAATAAAACTCACATCGTATATCTTTATTTTCCTCTATCTTTTCATTTGGTTCGCTGGTTCTTAGAGTCCGATAGCAAGGGTCCTTTGTGGTTGGGTCCCAAGACCAACATCTGACAATTTTACGTGTTGCCACACACAGAGACAGTATGGAGATACTTAGGACAACTGGACTTCTGTCTCAGCCGATCACATTATATATATACCACATACTCACACAAATGCAACCCATAAACTATATAGACCAAATTGAATAGTGTACACACATTTTGTGTGATCGTGGGTTTTGAAACGGGAATGGGTATTTTCCGATTAGAAGACCACCTGCGCCAGTTTGCGGTGGCCCCGGGGTAGAACTGTAGAACATCAACTTCCGACCCAAAAGGTCCGTGGTTCGAGCCCTGGCGATTTCGCTCCCTTACTGGTTACGTCGGTGTCAGTTTAGTATCACCGGCTGAGACAGGAGTCACATTATCCCTGCACTGTCTTGTGTGTGGCAGCACATACAATTGTCAGACGCCAGTCTTGAGCCCATCTACAAAATAGTCTATATAGTGCTGATGTTTGACATTAAAACAACTAATTTAGTAGGCCTACTGCGCCATTTTGCCCGTCCCTTCCCTGACTTTGATTGTGGCGGTAAGTAATATCGGTTATCAGTGATCACTTACGGAGAATCTTGATACATGTATGATACTGGTGACTCGCAACGACTATAGTCATCTGGTTCTTGTGATCAGCTGAGACAGAAGTCCTGGTATTCGTGTTTTGTCTCAGTGTGAAAGCCCGTAAAATTGTAGACTTAAATTTAGGGATCTGTCGCCGTATATGATCCTGCTTTACGTAGTATAGAGGAAGTTGGAGATATAGGGAAAGAGAAGGTGAGAGAGAGGGAGAGAGAGAGAGAGAGAGAGAGAGAGAGAGAGAGAGAGAGAGAGAGAGAGAGAGAGAGAGAGAGAGAGAGAGAGATAGAGATAGAGAGAGAGAGTGGGAGAAAGAGAGACACAGATGGGGGAACAGAGAGAGGTACAGAAACATTGACAGAGATTGAAACAGAGACAGAGGCAGAGATTGCAACAGAGACAGAGGCATATAAAACATACACAGAGAAAGAGTGAGAGAGGGCAGTAGATGACATATGCGGAGAAATTAGTGTAGGCAGAGAGAGAGAGAGAGAGAGAGAGAGAGAGAGAGAGAGAGAGAGAGAGAGAGAGAGAGAGGGGAAGATGCCTAAGGTGCATTAATTTGTATCACTCTGACCCACACAGATATAGGTTATCAGTGATACACAAACACCATAGTAAGATGTTGACAACTACAACAGCCTTTATCTCTCCGTTGTTTATCAGTCGAAAGTCCATCTCTTCACGGTTGTAGGTCACACTGAAGCTACCAATAATGCTTGATCGGTTGGATTGGTTAACTGGCGCAGGTTGTAGAGCGTTGGTTTCATAATCAAGAGTCCTAGTTCAAATCCTACGATTCCATTTAGTTGTCACATTAATTTTCGTTCCCTAATGGTTGGGTCGGTGTCAATTATAATGATTGTGACAGACTAAGGAGTCTTGGCATCCCCGCCCTGTCCCGTGTGTGGCAACCGGCAGCACATAAAATTGTCAGACGTCAGTCTTGGAACCCTTCCACAAAATAGCCTATAAAGTGATGAAGTTGGACGACCCACTGTTACTTCTGGCTGTTGAATATCTCAAATCAAAATGTAATAAATTTTTACAGATCTTATTCGTAACACGGTTCAAATATTGAGTCAATTTCATTTACTTCCTTTATATTATGTTACTTTATTTTTTTTCTGTATCATGCTTTATCAGAACCTCAAATAATCTAACTATCCAAGAGAAATGTATAGCAAATATAAAAACGAATTTGGACTTAATCTATTCTTCTCTTACATAGGATGATTTTATACTTCTGATATTTGACGACCATTCTATTCTATCTTGTGTTTACAGTTTTGCGACCCAGACAAGTCTCCAAAACAGAAGAGGAAGACCAAGTCAGAGATGGAGAGGTGAGATTGCACACCAGTTCAGGATGCAGTGGGTGGGAGAGGCTAGATGAGTGCTTAAGTGTGTAAGATGGTGCGACAGGAGCTCCTTCTTAGCGGGAATCCACCCTAGATTTAGGTTTGCAGTTGGTACTAAATAAATATGGTCATTTGCCGTATTAAATTTTATGGAGCAGGGGCTATAACCTTCAAAAAACAAAATTAAAATTGATGTTTTTTTATTGGGTGTTTCATCTTTTTTTTAGCCATTCAAATGGTTGACCCTGTTTTGTAAGAGTTTTTTTTTCCTGCTCTATGTTTTTTTTTTTTTTTCAAATCATAATTTTAATTTCGTTTCAATTTTCCCCTACCATAAAACACGCCCTTAATCCAAAAAACAACAAACAACAACAAACAACAACAACAAAAACAACAACATCAATAACAAAACAATATCAACAACAATAAACAAGAAAAACAACAAAAACAAACAACTACGAAACAAAAAACACCAAACAAAACAATGAAACAAACAGAGCTTTTGTAACAAATAAAATAAATATCATAGATCTAACTACACAACACGAAAGAGCAACGCTATCGTGAAAATTGTAAATATCATAAAATTAGCAGAAGTCACACATTCTGTCGCAATAAACTGTAATGAACATTTAACAGATAAATACCGTTGTTTCATCAGGTGCGGGCACGCTTTGTAAGCGGGTTTTTTCTATCACGTGCGCAGTTTCGGAAAAGTTTTTGATGAAAACCTGACCCGCAAAGGCCAGAGCTAGACTGAAGATGGTGGCTGGGGTGGGGCTGTGGTGTGGCTGAGGCTTCCGTATGAAACCCTCTTGTATTATTAGCCTCGGTCTGACTGCGCAAATAAATACAAGAGGGTTTTATGAAGAACCCCCAGTCAGCCCCAAACCCATCCCAGCCATAGCCACAGCCCCACCTCAGCCACAGCCCCACCCTAGCCACAGCCCCACGCCAGCTACCAGTGGCAGTCTGGTTCTAGCCTTAAGTTTATTCAGCTGGAGAAATCAAGGATAGAGCGCCATTTCAAAAAGAATTTGTAACGCTTGGTTAAAATTTAAAGACGTACGTTCTGTTAAAACATCAGAGGAAGTCTTTCATAGATCATTACAAAGTATTATAGTGTAAATATTTATCCGGGTATTTTCTGTGCCACTTATGTGGGAATTACTATACCCACTGCTTGTTTTGATGCTCACGGCTCTTTCTGATCTCTCATTCCATGTGGCGCTCCTGGAATTTACGGAGTGCATTGGAATGAAATTTTAAAGAAGAGTAGAGAAAGAAAAGGAGGAGGAGGGTGGAAGAGGAGAAGAAGAAGAAGGATGATGAGGAAAAGGAATAGGATGTAGAGGAAAACGTGCATGGTGAAAGTATGAACAAGAACAAGAAAGAAGAGGTCAAGAAAAGGAGAAAGAGAAGAAGGGAGATGATGAAGTAAAGTGAAGAGGAGTTGAACGAAAAGAAGGAAACGGAATAAAAAGAAGCGGAGAAAGAGGAATGGGAAAGAAGCAGGGAAAGAAGAGGAGAGGAAAAAAGGGGGGAAAGGGGGGGGGGGGGGGGGGGGGGGGGCAGAGGGAAGAGGAAAAATCTAGAAAAACACACACACACACACACACTCATAAACACACACACACGCACACACACAAATAATCCAATATTTTTAGAAGGCACGCTCCGAAACGTTTATAACCATGAACTTTTAGTGGGTCGTGTTTGACACAGTGTTTATGTTACAAAATATTTGTCATAGAACGAAATTTTGTTTGGAGTTTTATCCCCCAATCCTACCCCTACTCCCCAAAGAAAGCTACTTTTTTCCTTTAAAAAGCTTAACTTACACGCATTTTTAAATAGGTTTATTTTTCTCGAAACTTTTTACATTCGGGTTTTTTACATGGTGGAGTAGACTAAAGATGCGACGATGTCCATTAATAAAGCTTGTAAGAAAATTCTTGATTTTTGGGGTTTGCCTATTATTTCTGGCACCGTATCTTTTACACTGAAATATTAATAAACTCTTATTGAATTAACTTTACTCCGCAATTTTCCGCTGCACCCATGTTGTGCTCATTGCGGAGGCGAAAAGGCATAAATAACACTCTTGGAATTTGGAAGTATACAAAAGGTTTTCACTGACATAAAGTTTCTATTAAACTCGCGCAATAAACGTCCAAGTTTTTTGTTTTGTTTGTTTGTTTGTTTTTTTTTTTTTTTACATAATAAAAACGCTTCAACCAAACAGGATGCACATTGTATCAGGACTTTGAGACCACCAAGAGTTAGAGAACCTAGCTAGAAGACACAACCTATGCTATAGTACCATGTTAAAGTTAACTCATAAAGCAAAATAAGTGAGTAAGGCTAAATGTAGTACTTGAACTGTCTACTTCTACTATCGACAAAGTCCATAATCGGGAATTTACAAAGACTTTAGTAAAAATCACATATTTTGCGCACATTTCACAGGAGATTATAAAGCGCGCAAACGGGGAAATCATTAATTTTAGATCTACTACAAGATGTGACGATGCCACTATGACTTCTTTGCCTACTGAACATATCTCGCCTCCTGGCAAAGCATTTTAAAAACAATCTTTGCTAAATCTCTTTCTCAATCATCATAACTTCAACCCAAAATATAATATACAGTGTGTAACCAGAACGGTTCAAAATTTGTTTTGGTCTTCCAGCAAGCAATGCAGAATGTCAGAGATTGCGTTACTAAATAAATACATGTAGCTTTTCTTTTTTTCTATATCGTGTATTTTTCACTTTCTCTATACCCCTCTCCCCATCTCTCTCTCTCTCTCCCTCTCTCTATCTCTCTCCCTCCCCCTCCCTCTCTTTATCTCTCTCGCCATCTCTCACATCAGTCATCACGCCAAGCCTAAAGCCCCTCCCATTTTTTTAAGAAAAACAAAACAAAACAAAACCAACCAACATCTGAAGGCGCCTCAACCCATCACTCACACACCACAACACCACAAAGCCATGCAGGGGTGCATGCAAATCTGTCAACCGTGAGTGAGATTATCATTATTATTATTATTATTATTTCTGAGATACATTCCGACATTACGCCTACACCAGTGTGAGTTTTACTGAACACAGAGTCATATATATAAATATATAAATATAGCAAGCCGCACCCTAGATAGTCCAATAATGATGATGTGGAGGTGGAGGAGGAGGAAAGAGGGGATTGAGAGAGAAGGAGGAGGAGGATGAGGATGAGGTGGAGATGGAGAAAAGAAAAAGAATAAGAGTAAGAAGGAGAAAGAATAAAAGGAGGATGAGATGGAGTAGGAGGAGGATATGGAGTAGGGGGAGAAAGAAAAAGGAGGAAGAGGAGGAAGAGGAGGAGGAGTGGAATAAAAGGAGAATGAGGAGGAAGAGGAGGAGATGGATGAAATGATGAAATGAAGGAGGGTGACTAAGAGGATATGGAGAAGGAAGAAATATGAGAAGGGGGATGAGAAGAACTAGAAAAATAGGAGGAGGCGTAACAGAAGAAAGGGAGCATCTATCTGAATTCCTCGTTTCATTCCTGCACTACCAGGATGAAGACACGACAACTCCTGGTACCACAACTACCAGTGGGTGGTCGTCGACTCGACGGCAGCAGCAACAGGAAGAAAGTAGATCCATTATCATAACGGACGCGATTTAATAGAATTCTCAAAGGGTTAAGCGGTTCCTAGGTTCCCTTGAGGGATTCTTTACGGCGAGTAATGTGGTAGACTTGTTAACTCTTTATCGCGTATAATTTCGATGTTGAGCTTCATTTAGATGACGAATATACAAAAAAGTAGCTAATAACGAATAAGTAGAGAGAGAGAGAGAGAGAGAGAGAGAGAGAGAGATAGAGAGAGAGAGAGGGAGAAAGAGAGGGAGAAAGAGAGAGAGAAAGAGAAAGAAGAGAGGAGAAAGAGAGAGAGAGAAAGAGAGAGAGAGAGAAAGAGGCTAACCACTTGATTGCTCTCACGCATCCTCGTACATGAACAGACTCCATTCGTACATAAGGGAAACATGAGTGCCATGATACAAGGCTCTAACAACATCTCTCTCGGTACACGTATCTGAGTATCACGGTATACATAGGTCTACATGTTCAGTGCTCACCGTGAGGGTCAGTTACAACCAACATGACATCGACAGCACAGGCCTGCCCTTGACCGAGGGTCAGACGGTCAAACCAATCTACCTGGCCAGTTATCACACGGTGATCAGGCTGTGCCAGTAGAGTTCTTGCGATCGCAGGGTCAGTAGATTAAACGAAGACGATGGGTAAGGGATTCTGTACAGGCATCCAACCAGAGCTGGATCTGAGACTCACGGAGTCAATGCACCATACCAAAATTCCGTTCCTTAGAGGTTTCATTATGTAATCCATTATCGTAGAGTATATCGCACAGCCTCTAGAGACATCTGGAAACCGGTAGTAATGCTAGTGAGGTCGGCAAAAACATTCGCGGCCAGAATAGATTCATATAGCTATATAGACTACGGGCATATAGCTGCAGGCGGGGTATATTTACCAAGGTATTGTGGTGGTCCAAATCTAGAGTGCGCGATCTTTATTCAAAATGCCGTCGGTTTGAGCACTGCTCTAGAGAAATGCTTTCCTCACTGCTGGTTGAATTGGTGGAATGTAACCAGCAAAGTATCGTGTATCTTGTTTTGGGGTCGCGTCGCCATACAGAAGCCTCCTGTAGCCCACACTATATAGGCTATATTGTGGACGGGCCCCAAGACGGACGTCTGACAATTTTATGTGCTGCCACACACGAGACAGGGCGGCTGGGTGGGATGGAAGTGGGTTTTCGGTGTTAAGGCTCTAGGCTTATAATAATTATATATATTCGGACCATTTGCATTGAAGTCGATGTTCTACCCCAGGGCCACCGCGATCCACCACCCAACAACGCAGGCAAAAGTTTTACGAGTAAATGAAATATTATTTCACAAAAAGTTCAGTTCTAATTCTACATAGCAGTCATGAGTTCTAGCCAAGGTTTTAGTTACCTCGTAAAAAAAGCGGCCAGAAACTACGCTCGTAGATCTATTCAGTAATGCTAAACTCAAGTCTTTCAATGGACACAATCCGAGCATAATACTATGAATTAATTTAAATGTTTAGATCTACGCCGTCTCTTCTTTTTGTTCTTAGTGAGTCCACATTCCTAACTGGTCTATTCTCAAATGGTGGTTTGTCTCTTTGTTTGTTTCGTTGCTTAACATCCAACGTCCGCTGTATTTATGCTATATTGTGGACGGGCCCCAAGACTCACCTCTGCTAATGTGCTGCCACACACGAGAAAGTGCGGGGAGACATGGACTCATATGTCAGCACGCCAGAGATCAGTCTTGGGACTCGTCCACTTTATAACGCATGAAGTGCTGACGTTGGTCTTTAGGCAACTAATTCAGCTCAACTTATACATGGTAATGTAAGACGTAAAGTTTTTAATAAGAAAGATGAGGACGAGAAGAAGGAGGAAGAGGAGGAGGAGGAGAAGGAGGAAGAGGAGCAATAAAAAATACATTATTACTTAGCTGTTTATCTATTTTTATGACTTTACACTCCTGGCGTTATCTGGGCAATTAATTTTCTTAGGCGTAGAACCGCGCTGTGATTATGAAAGAAGTGTGAATTATTTACATTAGCTGATTAGAGAGAGAGGGAGAGAGAGAGGGAGAGAGAGAGAGAGGTGGTGAAGAGAGAGAGAGAGAAAAGGAGTGAGAAAGAGAGAGATCGTTTATATTATTTGTGTTTATAAGTATATGTGTGGGTGTGTGTACAAGACACAGAGAGAGAGGGAGGGAGAGAGAGCAAGATCGATAAAGAGAAAGAGTGTGGTACAAAGAGAGACAGAGAGACAGAGAGAGACAGAGACAGAGAGAGGGAGAGAAAAACAGACATAAAGACGCAGGCAGAAGACAGAGACAAAAAGACAGAAACAGAAAGACGAGACAGGAAGACAGAGACAAGTGCTCTGAACTTTCGTGTAGACGGTTGCGGTTCAACCCCCATCTGGCACCCTGGTTTCATTAATTCTTTCCAATTTAGGACATAACAATAGTGGTAGATTTTATTTCCTTTGCTCGTATTTCTCACAAGGGGCCCCTTTAACGCGAAATGTCTAATAATACTGATGCTTAACTACAAATAGCGTTTTTATTCTGAGCTCTCTAGATTTACTCCGTCTAATTCCAGAATGGGTGTTATTTACTGTGTGGTATTTTGCTTCCTGCTATATCTTTCTACCCATATCCCGGATCTGTCTGTTTGTCTCTCTCTCTCCCTCTCTCTCTCTCTGCCTCTCTCTCTCTCTCTCTCTCTCTCTCTCTCTCTCTCTCTCTCTCTCTCTCTCTCTCTTCTTTCTCTCTCAGACACTGTTTCTCTTTGTCTCGCTCTTGTCTCTATTTATCTCTCTGTGCCTCTTACTATAGCTCTCCACTCTCTATTTCCCTCTTTCTTTTTCTCTCTTCCGCCTACTCTCCCCTCTCTCTCTCTCTCTCTCTCTCTCCTTCTTTTCTCCTCTCTCTCTCTCTCTCTCTCTCTCTCTCTCTCTCTCTCTCTCTCCCTCTCTCTATCACTTTTCTATTGCGGAGGACACCCCCTCCCTGACATTTCGCCTGTGCCACACTTATCTCTGGAACCAAGCGTACAATCTCTAGTACTCCACCCCAGGAACAGACATGGTCTGCGTCTAGCCTGCTCATCCAAAGGGTGAGTTGACCCGAGTTCGTTTCTTGGTGTACAGCACAAGCTGTATTTACGAACCTATATCACAGATTGGGGGAGGGAGGAGGAAGTGGTCCTGGGGTAGAACATCGGCTTCCGACGCGAAGTGTTCGTGGTTCGAGTCCTGGCGATTTCACTCTCTATTGGTTGGGCCGGTGTCAGTTTAATGTGACCGGCTGAGACAGGAGTCATGGTATCCCCGCCCTGTGTCTCGTGTGTGGCAGCAAATAAAATTGTCAGACGTTAGTCTTGGGGCCCGTCCACAATATAGCCTATATAGTGCTGATGTTGGACGTTAAACCAACTCTACAACAAATCAACAATCACAGATGAATCTAAATTTTAATGTCTGACAATTTGGTTGCTGTCACACCGAGAGAGTACGTGGATACCAGGACTACTGTCTCAGCATGTCACATTATGCTGAAACCGTCACAACCAGTTTGGGACGAAATCGGATAGATTTATTCTCGTCGGTTTCGAACCGAGGATCTCCAGATTGGGACACTGTACCAACGCTCTACCACTTGCCCTAGCTCGTCCCTCAATAAGCAAAAAGATAGTTCAGCTGAGTTGAGTTGGTTTTAACGTCCAACATCAGCACTATATAGAATATATTGTGGACGGGCCCCAAGACGGACGTCTGACAATTGTATGTGCTGCCACACACGAGACAGGGCGGTGATACCATGACTCCTGTCTCAGCCGGCCACATTATACTGACAACGACCCAACCAGTAGGGAACGCAACCGCCAGAATTCGAACTCGGGACCTTTTGCGCCGGAAGGCGATGTTCTACCCCTGGACCACCGCGCCCCCAGCAAAAAGAGAAAGAGAGGCCCTAGAATTGACGTGAAGAAGGGAATCGCAGGTTGTGTTGAAAGGAAAAAGAAAAAGTCTTTGTGAGACAGCAGCTTAAATTGTCAGACGTAAGTCTTGAGATCCGTCCACAATATAGTCTTGTTCATGACGTTAAACTCTTAGAAACGAACCCATGTACTCACCATCTGTTTCACGTTCCCTGTGTTTTGTCCACACAACATGTCTTTTCTTACTCCGTACTCATGTTTGACATGCTCAAAGAACTTCACGTATCATTACTCTAATGGTTTTCAATGATGGTGCCTTGTAACTCGAGACAGCCTTTACTTCTTTGTTTGTTTTCGTTTCTTTCCATGGCAGTTTCATGATCATTCAGATGATGAACGCATCATTTTTTTTTTTGCAGGTTCTAACCTTTACCCGCTACTCAAGAACGGAGCGTAGAGTCTAGCCTAGATCTAGTAGAGAACGTTAGTTTCCCGAATACAGAATTCCAGTGTGAGCGCTTACTCAAGCGAAGGTAACTCACCCGCAACGCATTCAGCACTTGACCTTTTCGTTTAGATAAGGAAGAAAAGAGACTAGTATAACGAGGCTACAATAAAACAGGGCGAAAAACAAGGGGGGGGGGGAGAGAGAGAGAGAGAGAGAGAGAGAGAGAGAGAGAGGAAGAGAGAGAGAGAATTGGGGTGGGGGCGTTGTTAACTTGTTTTCTTAACGTTCAACGGTTAAACGTTGGTAGAAAGGCTAACATAATGAACGCGACCCAAGGTTAACATGATACATGTAATTTTGCATGCTGGGGCATAGAGACAGAGCGGGGATGTCAGCTCCCCCCTCCCCCCCCCCCCCTCCCTGTGCCCACGCCTGTTACAGCCGGTCACTCAATACTCACATCGACAAAACAAGATTCCAACATAATCCGATAAATGACAATTAATATTGTCCAATCGTGGCCTCCCATATAAAAGCACAGGGTTCTACCCCTTAGCCATCTCGCACCAGGCTATAATTGTATAGAATTACTTTAATACTTAGTAGATTACCGTATAGGGTCTTCTATGTGTGTGTGTGTGAGAGAGAGAGAGAGAGAGAGAGAGAGAGACAGAAAGAGAGAAAGAAAGAGAAAGTGCAGGTGTAACGTGGATTGTTGGGGTGATGCACAGTCTCTGTTGTAGAGCCCAGCTATCGGTTATAAAATTATATATTGTAACGGGGCTTCAGACAATGATCCAACATCCACTGGCTCAAACACAAATAATAAAATTAATTCCTTCTTGTAGAAATATTGAAGAATAACTTTATTAACTATAAACACGTCTAGGGTATTGAAAATGGTATAATGAAATCTCGACAGCAATCAAATCCACAACTGCAATAACAATCTGTGATCAATTCCACAACTACAATAGCAATCCGTAACTGTAACACAACAGCTTCACTTCAACTTCTCTAATAATAGTAGTAATAATGGTAACAAACGCGCTCAGACTCTCTGACTGACTACTGCTCACTGATCACTCACTACTCATTCAAACGTACAAGCCTTTTATACTGATTTGTAAACCAGAAGATTCGAGTTGTTCACAACTCTCGATACTTCTAGCATGTACTAAAACATACGGGGCTACAAGGGACATTACTCCAGTTGATTAGAAGCATTAGATTGTAAACAAACCGACACTTAAAAAAAGGTTGTTTACCAGATTGACAGATTTCTCGAATGATCTTCACAACCGGGGCAGACAAGGTAGGAGAACAAACTAACAACGCACAGATAGATCTAGATCTAGATCTTTCTCCAGTCTTCTTGTCTTCTCTCTATCCATCTCTATCTCTCTCTCATCCCCCGTTCTTCTTTCTCCCCTTTCTCTTCCCTTTATAGCTGTCGTCAAACAAACAATCACAAACTTGTCACAGCAGGGATACCAGGTCTTCTGTCTCAACCAAAAGGGGTCGAACTAGCTGAAGTGGTAGAGCTTTGGTCTCCAGATTGGAAAGGTCCGCGGTTCGAATCCCACGATTGACAGATGTATTTTTCCGATTTTGTAACCTGTAACTGTTTGGCTCGGTGTCAGTTCTGAAGGTCTAAGTCATGCAATTTTTATTTTTCAAAAAGGGCCACTTCCTGTCACAATTTCACTCGTTGAAATATAATTATGTAGTGCTAGTGAACTGCCGGTATCTTCAACTGAGTTCCCTTTACAAAAACTTAATTATGAAACAAGGGCCCTCTAAAACTATTTGCTGCAAGACCATTAACACCATTTTTACCTTCCTTGGGTACTTACGGTAACGTAAATAGAAAAGGATTTCCCTGTTTCTTTTTCATGAGTTGTTTATATATACTAATAATAATAATAATAATAATAATAATAATAATAATAATAATAATAATAATAATAATAATAATAATAATAATAATAATAATAATAATAATAATAATGTCCCTCATACCATCTAAATGTTCATCTATCTCTTTCCGTCTCTTGTACACGAAGTTTAGTTAACGTACTTAGTTTGTATTCATAAGACAGTTGTAACTAAGATTCTTGAAAGAAAAAAAAAGTAAAAGAGAGATATAGAGAAAAGAGAGAGAGAGAAAGGGTGAGAAAGAACGAAATAGAGAGAGAGAGAGTGAGAGAGAGAGTGAGAGAGAGAGAGAGAGTGAGAAAGAAGAGAGAGAGAGAGAAAGAAAGAAGAGAAAGAGAAGAGAGAGAGAGAGAAGGTGAGAAAGAACGAAATAGAGAGAGAGAGAGTGAGAGAGAGAGTGAGAGAGAGAAAGAGTAAGAGAGGTAGAGAGAGAGAGAGAGAGAGACCGAAATCCAGCCAGAGAAATCGAAAGTCCGACTAACTTAAAAAGCAAATAAATACTAGTGTAATACTCCAGTTAAAACACACCAATTTCTCCTAAATCCATACTCTCTACTCACGCTAAGATACAGTCCACTCTTGGTCAGTTCCCAATTTGTTTTTCTTCCATTCTGTAGCGGCCGAACTAAGCACATTGTCTGGCCTACCTTCATACCAGTTAATCCGGTACAGGAAATGGAATTATCTGGACCCATCTCGCCCTGATTTACAGACCAGGTGGTGGGGGGGGTTGTGGACGCAGGTTTGGGATGGAAAGAGAGAGAGAGGGAGAGAGAGAGAGAGAGAGAGATGGAGAGAGAGACAGAGGGGGGGGGGGGGTGATAAGGGACATTTGCAACTTGTTTATCACTTTCAAAAGACTTCCTCAGTTACGTCTTTGGCGGG
>RQTK01000038.1:757339-767428 GCA_003991915.1 Elysia chlorotica | reverse complement strand
CTACCACAAAATAATTTGAAGAGGAGGACCATGAACCTTAATCCATAGTTCTTAAACAATGCAGGAGAAACAAAGACAAGGATGGAAACACACACACACACACACACACACACACACACACACATCACACGGCAGTATTTTGTTGACTGCAGTATGACAGCCCACCCACTTGAGCCAATATTTGAGAAGTATAACGTCAAAGTCCTTTAGCGACTACCCCTTCACAACCACCGCCCCCCGCCCCTCCCCCAAAATCACAAAAACATACCCCCTCCCCCCCCCCCCCCCCCCCCCCCCCCCCCATTTCCCCATTGGCAAAAAAAAAAGAATTAGTCTTTGAATTAGAACTATTGCCAGCTTTTTATTTAGTTAAGTTTTATAATGAACGAGAATTCCCCAAAAGTTATAATATAAGATGGTCAGGATTCGAACCCGTAGCTTCCCAATTGAGTGTCTCGTGCTATACCAAATGCCCACCGTTTTTTTTTTCTTATTGGCTAATAATTTTTTAATAATTTTGTTTTTAACGTCACCTTCTTTCATCTTGTTGGAAAAAGATGGGATCTTTTAATCTATCTATATAAAAAAAAATATTGCAGGTCTTGTGATAATGGCCTCCACAGCGAAAACATAGACGATAGGTAAGGGAATCTGCAGCGGCGTGCAATCATAGCTCTATTCTAGACTTCGGGAGCCAATCATCGATCGGAAAAACCCGTGCCCAAAAGGGCGCAATTATGTCATACATTATTGTCGTTAATCGCAAAACCTTCACTAAAAAATGGCACAGCACCATAGAGAGTAAAAATGGCAGTCCGCCCGTCCTATTCTGTTTTGTTGTCTAAGGAAATAGAGTGACGGGGGACCCAATATTGATGGTCTATCGATTATAGATCGATGAAGAAAAGACGAATGTTAATTAGGGTGTTAGGTGGGTGAGTAGGTAGGGTGCGCATGGCTCATGCTCATCTAGAAGATCCGGGTTCGATTCCTGATTAGTCATCTTGTTTGCCATTGGGTGGGTCAGTGGCAGTTTTGAACAATTCTGAGACAGGCTGAGACAGAAGTTTTGGGACTAGTCCTCGTTGGTAAGGATGTGTGTTAAAAAATCAATCAACAACCAAAATATATAATAATTATGAACCAACCCACGAGGTAGGCAATTTAAACATACCGTTAAAAAAGATAGGATAAACTTACTTCCTCTATATTTGTAACAGACATGTTTATATTATTAAGATACAACAAAAACTGTATTATTTTATGTTTATAAACAGTTAAAATGTATGACTGGTGACAAGATGTACTGAAAAGTTTAATGACTCATTTTTATTCTTTTTCTGTCGAAGAATATACTATTTACAGAGAGACAGGCTGAATTGGTAAGGGGCATAATCCTCTTTCTGGGTGTGCAAACTTATACAGTTTATTATCTCCCTTGCCTCTTTATCTTTTTGATAGAAAACTAAGGCAGAGAGAAATAAATAAAGAGAGAGAGAGAGAGAGATATATATATAGAGAGAGTGTGTGTGTGTGTGAGCGAGAGAAAGCGAGAGAAAAAGAGAGAGAGAGAGAGAGAGAGAGAGAGAGAGAGAGAGAGTGAGTGAGATCTACTTAGACATAGGATTCCAACATATAGGACACATACAAATAACTATATGACCACATAATATATAATTATACACCTGTTACCTGTATTAAGCCCAGGATGCGGAAGGCGGACCATGGTGTAAGATGTGACGGATTATAAGTTCACTGTGTCAAGGAAAAAATGTCAGCGTTAAAAAATATCCTATAGTCACAAACGCCGTGAAGATTTTTAGCAAATAAATCACAGCTTAGTTGGTTAATAGTCTTTACAGACATGCAAAAAGTCAGAAAGACTTCTAACTAGTAGGGCTAAGTTAACATAACATGCATTTTGTGGAGACAATCTCTCTCTCTCTCTCTCTCTCTCTCTCTCTCTCTCTCTCTCTCTCTCTCTCTCTCTCTCTCTCTTTCTCTCTCTCTGTCTCTCTTTCTCTCTCTCTCTATCGCTCTCTCTGTCACTCTCTCTCTCTCTATCTATCTCTCTCTCCCTCTCTCTATGCTAAAGGGAGCAAACTGGCTCAAGTGGTAGAACGTTGATCTCTCAAACGTGAGGTCTCCGGTTTGTAACCCACAATTGATCCGATTTTATCCCCTACACCTTGGGTCGGTGTCAGTATAATGTGTTGTGGCGAGACAGGATTTTAAGCATTCAAGGACCGTCTCCTTGTATTTCAGCACGTAAAATTGTCAGATGTTAGGTTTGGGAGCCGTCCACGTGCTGACTATGGACTTTAAGCAACCTAATTCATCTCAATCTGTGCTCCATAGGACACATGAGTAGAAGGTCCGCGGTTCAAATCTCCCATCTTGGACTTACGTTTTTATTGAGGATTTTAAAGTCATAAAATTATTTTTTAATCCTTTTTGGATACAGCTGCAAAGACAAGAGGACAACATTGATTTTATTGCACTGTAGAACCTAAAGGACATTAATTTTTATAAATAGAGAAAGATGGTGTTATTTTCTCTCTGTTGTCTCTCTCTCTCTCTCTCTCTCTCTCTCTCTCTCTCTCTCTCTCTGTCTTTGTCTCTTTCACTTTTTCTCTCTACCTACCTTTTTCTCTTTCTAACCCCCCCCCCTCCCCCTTTCTATCTTCACAACTACGTCAATAGATACAGAAAAAAAGCGTTAACACTAGGGCTTCTGTTTCAGCCTGTCTCATTATAATATAAACTGACACCGACTGGCGCAGTAGGAGAAAATTGTGGCTTAGACGTGGTTCGAACTCTGCAGGCTTTTGGCGTAGTTAAGTTTTGGAGAGGTTGGGAGAGAGAGAGATAGAGATAGAAAGAGAGAGAGTTAGAAGTGGAAGAGAGGGACAAAGAGAGAGAGAGAGTGAGAGAGAGAGAGGAGGAGGAGGAGAGACAGAAGGAGAGCGCAATAAAAAAGAGAGGGAGAAAAAGAGAGAGAGAGGAAGCGAAAGAGAGAGAGAGAGAGCGAGGGAAAAAGAGAGAGAGATGAAGAGAGAGAGGTAGTAAGAAAGTGGGAGAGAGGGACAAAGAGAGAGAAAGAGAGAGATGAAGAGAGAGAGGTAGTAAGAAAGTGGGAAAGAGGGACAAAGAGAGAGGAGGAAAGGGATAGAAAGAGGAAGGGAGAGAGATAGAGATAGATAGATAGAGAGAGAGGGGGGAGGGGAGAGAGGACTTCCCATTTCTTTGCTTCGTCTCTTGTTCGATTCAGGAAAATCTTGTTCTGCGACGGGTCCCAAAATGATATCGCGGACTGGGTCCTAGACCAAAGTCTGACAACAATGTATTACTGTATGTGCAGTCACACAAAGAACAACCAGGACTGTTGCCCCTGACCCGTCACATTGTAGACCTACTGACAAGGACCCGCCCAGTAGGTTAGTTAGTGACTTAGTGACGGCATGTACCAGGAAGGACTTAATGAATTATTACAGGGGAAGCGGAGAGAGTTGAGTTGAGTTGGTTTAACGTCCAACGTCAGCACTATAGCACTATATAAGCTTCATTGTCAGAGGAGGCAGAGGCGGAAGCGGAAGGATTAACTTGTTGTGGTGTCAGTCTCTTTCATGACGAACTTAGAACTTACTCCGGCTAGTTATCTTCTCTTGTCCCATCCGCCACATTAGATGCTTTGCGATAAAGCGATCATTAGCCAAAACGAGGTCGATAAGGGGTAGAATGCACAAACATGACGTAGCTTAAGTCTCGGCGTAAGCCTTCTTATTCTAATATTCTTGTTACGACGAGACGTAAGGTACGCCTTGTTTGTGCATTCTACCCAAGGTAAGGAAGTCTGCATTGGCTGACACAGGAGTCATGGTATCCATGCCCTGTCTCGTGTGTGACAGCACATAAAATTGTCAGACGTCAGTCTTGGAGCCCGTCCACAATAACTACAGTCTATATAGTGCTGATGTTGTTAAACCAACTCAACTCAACTATATGTCTATTCCCAAGTTATTATAAATATTTACCTTCTAAAACTTCCTAGATCTATGCTAGACTTACGGAGCCAATGAGCGATCGGAAAACAACATGTCTTAAGGGGCGGCATTACGTCAACAATTCTAGCTGTGTAGATCGCAAAACCTGAACAATTTGGACCCCCCCCCCCTCCCCCTCTCCCCCTTAGTTAAAATCTACTGCACAAATGGCTACCTGTTTACCTGTTTAGTTGGCTATCATAGGACAAAGAGTGCGCGGCGTTTGGGCTTAACCCTTGTTGTCAACTCAACGACAACGAAGACGACAACTGGGGAAATTGTTGTTGTTTTTTTGGTGCTCAAGAGAGTTTTTCGTTGATTTGGTAAGAAAATTATAGAATTTAAAGTGTTACTTAGGTCATAATTATGTCATGAAATTAGTATAACTAGTACTAATGCTTAAATATCTTGTTGTTGTTGTTGTTGTCGTTGTCATTGTTATTGTTGTTGTTGTTGTTATTGTTGTTGTTGTTGATTTTTTGCTTTTATATAATACAAAGAGCCACTCAGAGTTTATTATTTTTACTCTTTCATTTTCTTCCTGAGATTCGAATCGAAGAAGTTAGTACGTGTGAATATTTTTTTATTACGTGAGCGAATAATTATAAGTGAAAAGTATACCGTCAAATTTAGATATAACGAACTCTACAGGTAGTAAGTATAACGCCGTGATAGCTTAAGACGTGTCGTAAGAAAAGATTCGAATAGGAAGGTTCAGGACTAGTCGTAAGTTACCTCGACCTTGTACTTACGACGCTATGTCTTAAATCAGAGAAATAATACATTTTTATAATTATTATAAGTACACAGCCCATGAATATAGCATAATTTTTTTTAACATCGTCATCGATAAAGCTACCTGAAAAAAAATAGGCCTTAAATAGTACAAATTTAATGTATGCAAAAAAGAGCGTTAAAAAGACCTACAAATTCGCCATTTGGTGTAAAATTGCTAGTACTGCCTTAGGCTTAGTTGGTTATCAGACCTTTAGATTTTACGCTTTGACATTGATTTTTTCACGAACTTTATAGCCATTGATTTGTTTTTGTTTTTCCGTTAACCAAAATAGAATCTAATTATTCTTGGTATTTTGTTTTCGTGTTGAATGGAATTTCAGTTTTCTTAAAAACAAACTAGAGAGAGACGTGTATTAAGCTTTAAAAAAAAATATTGGTTCGAGGATTCCAATTTTCAGCTTGCTTTCTAAAATAACACCAAGGAACGAATTGTAAGTGTAATTATGTCTATAGTTGTTTTAACTTGTTTGAATAACAGTATGACCCTTAGGTCTAATGGTGAATCGAATATGGATTTTCTGTAATAGTTAATTGTCTTATTCAACGCTAAACATCTTAACTGGTTGGGTCGGTGTCAGTTTAATGTGACCGGCTGAGACAGGAGTCATGGTATCCCCGCTCTGTCTCGTGTATGGCAGCACATGAAATTGTTAGACGTCAGTCTTGGGGTCCGTCAACAATATAGCGTACATAATGCTGACGTTAGACGTTGAGCCAACTCAACTCAACTCAGCTCAGCTCAGCTGACTAATGCTTTTAATTGGATTTGCATAATGTTAATTGTTATTGTCTTAAGCTCTGGCTGTGGATTCTTGGGATTGCTCTATTAATAGAATTAGATTTTGGATCAACATTGTGTAGTTTCACGAGCCACCCTGATACAGGCGAGAGTTCTGTGTGTATTCCCTCTCTTTTACTCCATCTCCCTCTCTCTATCTATCTCTATATATCTCTCTCTCCCTCTCTCTCTCTCTCTCTTTCTCTCTCTCTCTCTCTCTCTCTCTCTCTCTCTATCTCCTCCTTCACTATTAAATTGTCCACACGTTAAAAAGTCTTTTAAAATAGAAAATAATAATAAAAAAGACAACTATTGTCAATGTTGTTAAAATTGGAATTGAAGAAGAGAGACTTAAAACAACAACAACAACACCAACACCAACAACAACAACAACAACAACAACAACAACAACAACAACAACAACAATAACAACAACAACAACAAAAACCACCACCACCAACAACAACAACAACAACATTGACCAACAGTGAAATCATGTCTGCACCTAAACCTATCTTGTGAAACAAGCGTCAGAAAAACCCACCTTAATTCAATAACACACAAAAGTACAATATGGCGGTCATGTTGATAAAAAAGCCATCCAGCTGTATAAAGACAACGAGCGAATGTTTACATATATGCACCCTGAGCTTGCAAAATAATATATTCTTGTTATTTCTTTGGGGTTTTATCACGTTTTTTTACTTTTTACACATATAAAGTCTTTATATCAGTGCAATGACGTTGGCGATTTTGTAGTTTTGTGACGAAATTTTCTTCTGCAAATATGAGGACACGAAATTTCAAACTTACGTAAAGGCGAACAAAGAGGGTGAAAACATTGAAATTAAATTTAACAAAACAAGAGCACCCCCTTTGTCTGTTTCGCCTTATCTTTCGCTCTCTCTACTCTCTCTCTCTCTCTCTCTCTCTCTCTCTCTCTCTCTCTGTGTGTGTGACTGGGGGTAACGGGTTAGGGGCAAACTAAATCAAGTGGTAGAGCGTTGGTCTTGAGAGGTCCGCGGTTCGAAATTGTTAGTCCAATTTTGTCCGCTAGTAGATGGGTCGGTATCAGTTTAATCCGAGCGGTTGAGCGACGAGTCCAATTCTACCTGTCTTATCTCGTATGTAGCAGCACGTTAAACTGTCAGACATCAGTCTTCGGGCCCGTACACAATAAAGCCTAAATAGTGCTGACGTTGAACTTTAAGCCACAAAAAATCTCTCTCTTTTTGTCTCTATCTCTCTATCTCTCACGCTCGCTCTCTCTCTCTCTCTCTCTCTCTCTCTCTCTCTCTCTCTCTTTCTCCCTCTCTCTCTCTCTCTCTCTCTCTCTTCTCTCTCTCTCTCTCTCTCTCTCTCTCTCTCTCTCTCTCTCTGTGTGTGTACCGCATGACTTAGAGCAGACACAACACTCTGTGATATAAGAACTTTGCGCACAAGAAACTAACACGGGCAGAAATCTAGATATGGTGATAGAGGTAGAGTTGCTGAAATTCGAAATTATTACTGTGTGAAGTAATGATAGAAAATTAATCCCTAATTTCTTCTCTGTATAACCCGTATTGTTGACAATAGATATTAATGTGAGTTACATTTATTTTTATAAAGATAACAATAGATTGATACGAATTTCCTGAGGTTTGTGAAGTTTCTTAGACTTTACAGCAGTGTTGACTTACAGAAGTCATGTATTTTGACTTTACTACAAACAAATAAGTATATCGATATAATGTTCTTACTATATTGACTTGACTGTCTAGTTTTAAATACATTCAACCAAAATTTTAATTTTAATTATTTTATATATGGCCATCGTAAGAGGAAATGCTATCTCGTGGACGAGTCTCCAGATTAATGTCTGATAATTCTTACGTGTTGCCACACTGAGACTAAGGAGAGGTATAAGATCTTCTGTCCATCGCAGGTAAAAAGTGTACCATTGTTTTGATATTTTCTGATTTTAGATTTTGTTATGATAAAAGAGACGTTATTATTATTATTAATTTTTGTTTTGTTTTTGTTTTTTTTTTGGGGGGGGGACCTTTCTTTGGTAACAAACTGCAATTCTTTTTCTTTATTGTTATTTCTATCACGTTCTGTCCATCCTCTGTGGTTTGTTGGTGGGAGTAGCTAAAAGTGGATATTGTGACAGCAAGACTTAGTTGTGATTCTGGGACATGTTGACCGAGGCAAAACCCTGGCATTACCGACTCTCCTTATCTCAAAGTTGTGAAAAGCCGTTGGATTAGAAGACTCTATGACTTATCAGTGGTGGAGAGACTTAAAGCTGGTGACTGAAATTCTACTTACATACAAAAGTTGTTAAAGTCTCTCTTAAGTCCTCGACCTCTCTGTCTCTCTCTCTCTCTCTCTCTCTCTCTCTCTCTCTCTCTCTCTCTCGGTGTCCTATCTCTATTCCTCCGCCCTCTTTCTATCCCTCTCTCTCTTTTTATCTCTCTCTCTCTCTCTCTCTCTTTTTTTTTTCTCTCTCTCCACCCCCCTCATTCAACCTCTCTCCCTTTTGGCCTTAAACCAACCAAACTTTGGTAGGTGTAGATTTTAATTTAAAATTCAGCGGTCCCGACAAACTGACACATTCCTTCCTGTTGCCAAGTTGGATAAGACCTGCTAGAGATTTTATATTGTGATTTCGTAATCAAACTAGCACAAATTTCACGTGTAGTTACTAGATTTGAATACAATAGAATCTGTGTGTACATACGATCTTTAGTGCAATGTAGCATTGTAGTGAATAAATATTAATACAACGTTATATTTTTTTAAAGTAATGATACAAATAAATATTTACATAAAATAATATTATGCAATTTCGTACATTTGTAAAAGCCTTAATACAATTTAGCCAGTTTTTCTGGTTCTCAAATTTCTTTTTGACGAAGAACCCAAAGAAATACATTTTTAAAGTTTCTCGTAAACAAGAACACCCAGTTCAGAATGTTGGCATTGCAAACAGAATATGCCCCATATGTAGAACATGATATATTTGTCAACATATCAAATTGCAAATCAAAGTTAGTGTTGAACGTTCTTTATTTAGCTGAAGAGGATCGTTTTCGAACAACAAAGTAACAGCATTGACTTTTCCACTTTTCTTCACAGAAGATCGAACCAGGTGGCCTATGTTATCTAGAATAATATTCCCGTGGTCACGACTGATTTTGCTTTAATTAAGTTCAGGAAAGTGCCAGGGCTGAAATGTCACGATTTAAATAAGGCTCGTGTGACGTATGACTATAAATCGTTCCAGATAAGCCTCAAAAACTCTATATTGTTCCGTTTGTTGTTGTTTTTGTTTACAATAGGTTGTCATTTTTTTCCAAACGTGAGACACGTGATCTCTATCTTTCACTTTAAACGTAAAACAAACAAAAAATCGCATTATAGGAAAACCATAATAAGTGAGTGAGGGGCTTGTAACTCAATTCCAGGACAACCAGACAAGTGAATGCGGGACCCAAACACCTGTTAGTCGAGTCCAACACTGAAGACATGTGTTAATGTTTCCAGAGTAAAAACCCTCTTTCGCCATTTTTTCTGTTTATCTTAGCTCTGAATTGTATTTCCGGTTCACGATTCTTCCTAGTTTATAGAAAAATTAGATGTTCCTTTGACTTTTCAGTCATAATACCGCTGACATCATTTATTGAATACGGTACTGTTCAGGCGACGTCCGTTTATTCAGGAAAAAAAACAGTTTTGGGAACAAGTAAAACAGTAATTAATGTTTGTATGATCATTTTTAAAATTACTAATAATGTCCGTTTACGGTTTTTCCTAGCGTGCATTTACGCTTTTTGGATAATGATGATTTTACACCGTCTATTTACGATTGTTCTTTTCATTATTTTTTTTTACAGACTCTGACGTACACGAAAGTGAAACTTCAATATATAGCAACAACTTCAAACTTCTTCTTTGGTATAAAAGGTATTCTATGGGGTGACTCATGAACTCCTTTTAATACTTACCACATTAAGCAAATTTTATAACTAGAACCTCATATTACCTAAAATTGTCTGTCGTAATGTAGGCCTGCAAAATCATTACTTAAAGAGCTCTACCCTGATACTGAAGTGAACCAAGTTATTGTGCACTACTTGAAGAGCCCTACCGTTTCGCTTTAGTAAATCGAGTTACAAAAACAAATTCAAGCACATTGGAGAAGAATCTTTACAGAGTAATAACTAAAAACATAAATTAATATAAAACGAAGTTATCAAATTTGTAGTTGACACCGGAAAAACCAACATGTCTTCGACTCTCTTGCGAGCAACCAAGCGTCTCAAGGTATCACACGGCGGACTTAGGGAAGGCATGTCTGAAGCCTTGGGGACTTTCATCCTAGTGGTGAGTTCTGTACAAAAAAACATGCAGCTTATTATTATAGAACTATACCCATAATCGATAAGGTTATTTTTACTATTATTATTATTATTATTATTATTA
>RQTK01000038.1:715046-755848 GCA_003991915.1 Elysia chlorotica | reverse complement strand
AGAAGAAGAAGAAGAAGAAGAAGAAGAAGAAGAAGAAGAAGAAGAAGAAGAAGAAGAAGAAGAAGAAGAAGAAGAAGAAGAAGAAGAAGAAGAAGAAGAAGAAGAAGAAGAAGAAGAAGAAGAAGAAGAAGAAGAAGAAGAAGAAGAAGGTGAGAAGGAGGATGAGGACGAGGAGGACGAGGATGATGATGATGATGATGATGATGATGATGATGATGATGATGATGATGATGATGATGATGATGATGATGATGATGATGATGATGATGATGATGATGATGATGATGATGATGACGATGATGATGATAATAATTATAATTATTATTATAGTACTTTTAATGTTTTATTTCATCTTTCCCCTTTCAAACGACCCCCCTCCCCAAACCCACCTCCACCATGCCAGGTATTTGTCACAGGATCCTCCATGCAGCTGGTCCTCAGTAAACAGACGAATCCCCTGTCAGCGTATCTAGGTGGCAGCATCGGAGTCATGCTCGCCTTTTTCATGTGCGGTGGCGCATCAGGTATTGGAACCTTTATATAGAGAGCTGGTAATGCACAATAATAAAGTCCAGAATAATAAATAATAATTATACTGATCAAATACTAAAGAATAAATGTAGAGAACATGCACAATGGAAGAAAAATCTAGAATAATAATGCTGTAAATAAGTAAACTGTTGAAACGCTTTAAAGAAGTACCTATAATGTGGTTGAAAAAAAAGAACAATCCTAGAAAAATGTAATATATTAAAAGAAATTCTAGAATAATTATTATTCATTATGCAATATAGATGGAAATTCTAGAATATGTAATATAGAAGGAAACTCTACGACTATGCTGTAAGAAGAAGAAACTAGAAAATGCAATACAGGAGGAAACTCAAGCATAATGCACTATGGGAGTAAACTTTAGAATATGTTTTAAGAAGTCAACTCTATAATGTGCACTATTAAAGGAAACTATGGTACATGTATTTAAAAAATGCCTAAAGGAGAAAAATCTATCATCATCATCATCATCATCATCATCATCATCATCATCATCATCATCATCATCATCATCATCATCATCATCATCATCATCATCATCATCATCATCATCATCATCATCATCATCATCATCATCATCATCATTAACCTCTTCCCACCAGGCGGCTGCATGAACCCGGCCGTGTCCCTGGCGCTATGTCTGACGGGCCGGCGACCCTGGGGCATGTTGCCCTGGCATGTGGTGGGTCAGATGCTGGGAGCTTTCGTCGCCGCCAGCCTCGTCTTCTCTGTCTACACAGGTGTGAACTGGCCTTTTTGTTGTTGTTGTTGTTGTTGTTGTTGTTTTCAGAGACTATAGATTTAGTGAGGCGTTTCACAAAAGAGCTCCTAGCGATATTGGTGCGGGGAGTCAGCACACTCGGTTTCTTTAAAATTAAAAATATATGCGGTTGAAAAACCTTTAGACAGAGTATTACTAAGGCTTAAATACAGAAACAATCGTCTTAATTACTGTCCTGGCCCTCAAATCCGAAATCATCACAGTGAAACCTCTCACCATTTTACACTCTTTGATATAATTTAGAGTTTTTTTTTATATTTATAATAATAATAATAATAATAGAAATATGAAAAATGGTTTTAAGACACAGTGTTATTTTTACTCATATTTCTGTTGCCCTCTTTGTGGGTGCACGTAAAATTGTCGGGCGTCGTTAACCTTGATACCCGTCTATAATAATAATTTTATATATCCTTGTTACTGACGTATGGTACTAATAAAAACAAGACAGTCACCATACCTAACAGTGAAGTAGTATTTATAATAGTTCTACTACTTTACTGCCCGCAGATGCTCTCGACTCGTTTGACGGAGGGACAAGAGTTCTTCTGGGCGTGAATGGAACTGCTGGTATTTTCACCAGCTTTCCTCAGGACTATCTCTCCACATCTCAGGCGTTCGGGGATTCCGTGAGTTAGTTCTCCGTCATGCTGTAGTATTGATATATATTAATGTAATATCCTCTGCCCATGATAATTTGTAGGCTTCTTTCTCTATCTATCTCTCTCCTTCTCCCTCTTTCTCTTTCTCCCTCCCCCCCCCCTTCTCTCTCTCTCTATTTCCTTCTCTCTTCTCTCTGTACATAATAAGTATTTGATATTCTGTCTTTCAATGTTGTGCTTCAGGCTCCAGATACATCTGTTTGTCATCTCTCTCTCTCTCTCTCTCTCTCTCTCTCTCTCTCTCTCTCTCTCTTTCTCTTTTTCTCCCTCCCATCTTTTTCTGTTTCTCGTTCTCTATAATTATACCATATATACATTTCACAATAGCCATGTAATACACGTAATGTCTCTTTCTGTATTTCCAGGCTCTAGCCACAGGACTGCTGATTATATGCGCTCTCTCCGTGGTTGACAAGAGGAACATGAACGTCCCGCCCTGGTTCTATGCCATCTGTATTGGCCTCGTCGTATTGGCAATAGGTGAGCACACGGTTGGCTTTTTGTTTCAGTAGGAATCAGATTTAGGAAAAAAAAAGTTTTTCTATTTATAATTATGTTTAACAGGCCGACACGTCATTTTGTGACTTCGCTTTTTTAGTTGTTTATTAAAGACTAGAGTAAACTATACCGATTGGCATTACTCACTCATTTTTATTGATGAGCTAAATTGGATTGACAGCGGGGATTAAGTTTTGAACCTACGTTCCGTAACTCTTCGTAAATTCACATAATTTTAATTCCGGGCCGCGATCTTAAAAAACAACAACAGATCTGCAGACTACCCTAAGTGTTTGTTTATAAATTTTACTCAGCCAAATTATTAATTTCTTTGTAAAGACTTAATTGTCTACATCTAATTATTGAAATATTCTAGTGGAAAAAATTACACACACATTCCTTTTCACTTTAAACATAATAGATCTATTTTCTGGTAAAAATCAACACGCATCTTTCTAATTTTGACTTAATATTTGAAAACCTAGTTTCATATTATGTCGTTCACTTCCCGTCTACAGTTTGTGGTTTCGGTCTGAACTCTGGAGCTTCGATCAACCCAGCAAAAGACTTGGCACCAAGACTCTTCATATTTCTGGCAGGATGGGGAAAAGAAGCCTTTAGGTATCAGTATCCTAGCATTGTTGATAGACTTTCACGGCAATGTAGCCTATGTATGTACCGGTATAAAGCGAGGTTGGCGCTTTCAAAACTCACCTGTGATGGTAAAGTGTACATGAGTCCATTGCTCAGAGACCTATCAGCGGCAGCTCTGTATGGTCTAGCCCTGTGGGTCTACCTCTGGATCTCGCTCTCCCAAAATACTCTTTCTCTCTCCCTCTCTCTTTCTCTCTCTCTGACTCTCTCTGTGTCTCTCTCGCTCTCTCTCCCTCTCTGTCTCTCTCTGTCTTTCTCTCTCTCTCTCTCTCTCTCTCTCTCTCTCTCTCTCTCCCCGTGTGAAACTCAAGTGTGGAGTTGTTCGCCCCTGCAGGGCGTCAGGAAGTCACGCAGGAAAGTGCTCACCAAGGGACGTAACCCTTCCTGCCACTTGAAAGTTGTCAAATTGTAACTGGATATATACAGACAGGATAAATTTTAGTTTCTATTTCACCGCAATCTCTCTCTCTCTATCTCCACCCCCCCTCTCTCTCTCTCTCTCTCTCTCTCTCTCTGTCTGTGTCTTTTTCTCTCTTACCTCCCTTAGTCTCTCTCTTTCTCATAGCATTTATGTATCTCTCTTTGACTCTCTCTCTACCTCCTCTCTATCCTATCTCTCTCCGTCTCTCCCCACACAGCTACCGTGACTACAACTGGTTCTGGATCCCCGTGGTGGCGCCACTGGTCGGTACTGTGTGTGCCACTTTCATCTACTGGGCCTTGATCGAACACCACTGGCCTGATGGAGAGAGCGTTGATGAGAATGGCGATGATCAATATGGTACTGGTACTGTACTTTCACCATCGCAATTCTTCAATACCAATTAAAGTCCTGGGGTAGAACATCTGCTTCCGACGCAAAAGGCCTGAATTCGAGCCCTGGCAATTGCGTTCCCTACTGGTGGGGTCGGTGTCAGTTTAATGTGACTCGCTGAGGCAGGAGTCATGGTATCCCCGCCCTGTGTCGTGTGTGGCAGCACATAAAGTTGTCAGATGTAAGTCTTGGGGCCTGTCCACAATATAGCCTATATAGTGCTGATGTTTGGACGTTAAACCAACTCTACAACAACAACCGTTAGAGCTCTGAACTGTGAGCGAGAGGCCCTCAGTTCGAATCAACCTGGCTGGTTCTCCGGGCTCTGTAAAGGGAATAAAATTTAGCAAGCAGTTTTTCCACTTTGTCAGAGACATGAGGGATCTTCAAAAAGCAGAACCTCAATAGCATCATCTTGTAGTATAATGTATACCGAAAAAGTGAGTGAGTGAGTGAGTAAGTTTGTTTTTACGGCATTTCGGCACGGTAACGGTTATATTGTGCCCATGATGTCTTAAGACAATTAATACACCATAGTAGTAGCAACGGTGACTCCTGTATCTCTATGAGTGGTAAAAGCGTCATTTTTTAGTCTTCCTTTCCATCTTTTTTGGTTGCTGTCATCACTCTTGTCTCATCTTATTTTTTGTTGCTTTCAATATGTCATATCGTTTTATTTTATACTATGTACTGTTACTTTCATCGTAACTCATCGTACCCAATGTCATCTCCTGTATCTTCCAGATGTCAGCTCTGCCGAGAAAGACAGCAGATCTTCAGTGCAACTGTCCTCAGTTGTCGCCGACCCCGGCAGGATCAACACTGCATTTGTCTCTGACAAATATTGAAGTCATAGAGGGAGACAGAGAGAGAGGGAGACAGAGAGAGAGGGAGAGAGAGAGAGAGGGAGAGAGAGAGAGGGAGACAGAGAGAGGGAGACAGAGAGAGAGAGAGAGAGAGAGAGAGACAGAGAGACAGAGAGAGAGACAGAGAGAGAGAGAGAGAGAGAGAGAGACAGAGAGAGAGAGAGAGAGAGAGAGAGAGAGAGAGAGAGAGAATCGACCTATTTGTGTATAATGGCGATGTCCTAATCAAACTTTAGTATTGGATAAATGTAACAGATTTAATCTTTTCTTAATTTATCATACCTCTTTCATCGCTATAAACACAAAACTCTCGCCTGCTTCCCACTATAGATCTAGATATCTAGATATAACGGCTGTGTGGGCGATTTAAATAATGAGAAGCAGTGATGGTGATGTTAAATCGTCGGATTCAGATGCAGGGGCTTCTACAATCCTGGGTAACTGGGTTTTCCCTCTTGGGTAATGTTGCTCTTTGGAATAATTATCAGAGATAAATATTGCTTTTATTCTTTGTTGTTTTTTGAAATGATGCTATTGTTGTTCCCATTGTTTTTACAATTGTTGTTGCTGTTTCAAATGATTCTGTTGCAGTTCCCATTATTTTTTTACAATTGTTGTTGCTGCTGCTGCTGCTGCTGCTGTTGCTATTACAAGTATTAGCATTTTATGACCATGTTGCTGTTTACATTATTTATTTTAATACCTGGAAAAGTAGATCATTTGAGGATTGATTTTTCTGGAAAGTGTAACTGTGATTCAAGTCAATCTTAAAATTGATAATATAGGAGATTAATGATTTAGTGATTTGTGACTTTTATTTTACAAGTATTTAATTTGTTTTTAGGAAAATATTATAATTTTTTCCTTCTGATCTTTTGAAATATCTAACCCCTTTTAACGAGGTTGATCTTTTTGTCCACTTTTCATTATTTGCAAACCATGTGGAACATAATTTTGTTATTGGCGATATTATTCAACTATTGAGAATTTCTTTTTTATAAAGGATCTCTATTGTGTCAATAAAAGGAACACATTGTTTTGATAAATTGAACTCAGGCTCTGTAATGATCATTTACGGTTTTGAAATGTGACCTGTCTCTCTGTCTCTGTTTGTCTGTCTTCGTGTAAAAAGTATACATAATTATACAAACATAAACACAGTATTTAATGTTAAAAAATCATAAATAACATCAGTGCAATAATATTTTTTATATTTTTATTAATTTTTTTTTTCATTTGCCTTACGAGAACACCATGAACATCTTGCAAGAGAACAAGTGTGTACTAAGTTAGAAGATGATATTAATTATTATAAGTAGAAAATGCACACAGGAGAAACAGAAAGTGCTTGATTAAGTAGACAGATTTATCCATTCATTACAAGAAAGAAAAAAATGTGACAAAAAATCCTGTTAGAGCTTGGGCAGCTTAGACTTTCCTAGAGAGAGTTAATACAATTACAAAATTAAAAAAATATTATATATATGCACTATTGGCCTTCAGACAGCTAGCTAGGAAAGCTGGCTTCTCAAAGCCTCAATACGTTATGGTATCAGTTTAGGACTACATTGGCACAAAAACAATTTGGCACAAAATACATGTAGTTTGTATATCAGATCTTTCGTTCAATGCCATCACATGCAAAAAAAAAATTGAAAAATCATCAACAATTGTTATGACTATGAGACAGAAGGTAAAGATTTCATCTTTTTTTTTTTTTTCAAATTAAATGTTTTACATTAGTGGGTGCCTTTGGTGCAGTGGTTAGAGTGTTCAGATACTTTTGTGAAGGTCATGAGTTCGATCCCCACCGTAGACAAATTTTTGTGAACCCTTGTGTACTCCAGCACGAAATGAGAAGCTGAGGCTCACAGATCAGGGCGAAAGTATTATTATTATTATTATTACTATGCATTTATCTTTCTTCAAGTTTAATCAACCTTTTTTTTATCTTTGAAATTATAAAAGAAATTAAACCTTGTACACATTTGCATAGTTGTTTGCATAATGTTATAGGCCCATGAATATTTGTATCTTTCATAACAAACAAGATCAAAATCATTTCTTCAAAATATTATTTTTCATGCTTGGATGTTATAAATAGCAAACAAAGTGTAGAAAGCAGGGTATTGACTATGAGATGAATTGATCAATCTTTTTAAATCATTGGCATCGTGCTAATTTGGGCTGTAGTGCTAGGTCTAGAACGGAATAAGAACTATTTTGATAATATTTAATAGACATTGTGAGCCTAGAAACCATTTTCAGCTCAAGAGGCTCGGTATAGAGTCAAAATACCTCTAGGGTGCCAGGGCTCAAAGGGTTAAATACGGTAGACCCATAACTGCAAAACTTGCAATTGCCATTTGCATCTTTATATAAACAAAATCAGTAATGCTTATCCTTCATTCTCAGTGTAATTGATTTTATCCTCTACAGCACGAGACCCAACTACATTAACAAAAATAATAAAAGTAATCGTAATAAAGAAACAACATTGACATTCTTATAATTATATTACAGTAAGAGGAATCTAATGGGAGGGAATTACAATGTGGACGTCTAAGGTAAAAGATAACACAAAAGGTGAAAATTCTGACGACCTCATTCCTTATACATTATTCATTATAAAATGTGAAATGTAAAAAAATTGGCAACTTTGTGGTTATTCGCTATTCTTCATATATATATTGGTTTGTCGGTTGGTTTCTTTCTCAGTATCAATTGTCAGCAAATAAGCCATCCCACAAACGTGTCACAAAGCTTATATCTGACACAACAGTACATGCTTGCTGCCACATGGAGACAGAATGGGAGTACAGGGACATTTGACTCACGCGCAGCGCTGTTTAAAACAGCATTCCCTTTGGATTTCACTAACCTCTTGTCTCTCAAGTATTAAGACAGTAGATGAAAACAAAAAGCCCGAAGGAGATTAGTAAACCCCCGATTCTCAGAGCCACAAACACAGTGCACAAAACAATAACGTGATCAGCGACAACGCTTTACAATAATGTAGTTTTCAACGTTCATCACCGCATTTCATCAACACAGAATCTCAGTACTGCGGAAAATGAAACGAGTACTTTAAACTATAATATGAAAGTAAAAAAAAATATTTATCACATTGGATTCAAAATGTATAAAAAATTTTTTTAAAATTATAATGCCTGTGATTCAAGAAAATAAAACGATTCAGCCACTCTAAAAGGCCTACATATATTTAGGGAACAGAAATCTGTTTCCTCTTGTGTATGGGTATAAAAATAATTTTCCTCTTGTACAACTACATTATCAATTACAGGGTGTGAACCAGAGAATACAGAAATCAATCAGAAAGAGACCAACAAAAACAAACCCAAAAACTACACTCTGTGAAGGAAAGAATGCCAAAGGAACATTGAAATGGATGAGTTGTGTTTCATTACCCTCAAAAAAGGTATGCCCCTTTTAGAAATTACAGAGCAAGAGAGTTGTATGTACAAGCTAATCTTTGCTTTATTGGCAAACAGTTAAACCGTTGCTTTCTTCTCTGTCGAAATATTTTAAAGGGACTTTACCAGTTCGCCATCCTCAGGTTTATACTGATCTATCTCAATTTTAAGGTTCTCAAAATCTTTGATATTTTAGAGATAGGTCATTATACAACTGAGGTTAGGAGTTATGTCAAAACTGCAGACAGTCATGGAAGGTTGGTTGGTTGGTTGGGTTGGTTTAACATCCAACAGCAGCACTATATAGGCTATATTGTGGGCGGGCGCCAAGACGGACGTCTGACAATTTTATGTGCTGCCACACACGGGCGGAGACATGGAAGGAAAGAGGAGAGCAAGTATTTCCAAACCAGAAAAATAACAGCTTAAAAATATCGCTAAATTTTTTTTTGTATTATAAAAATGCATATCTTGGTGGTTTAAAAACTATAAGAAAGACATGAATCTTCTTTTCAATTTTCTTGCCTTTGATAACAATTTAATACTACAGGTGTTTCCGCTTTTAAAAATAGTAAATTTCGAATTTATTACTTCAGGTGTAGAAAGCAAAGTTCTGTCATTCTAGAAAATCATCTCCTCAGTTCCCAAGGAAGATCTTATACATTGACGGGTCCTGAGACCTGATGTCTGACAGTTTTTACATATCATGCTGGCACAACGAGACGGAGACAGAGCGAGGAGACCAAGACTTCTGTCTCATCTTAGCCACGTTCTACTGACACCGATCCAACCAGTAGGAGACAAAATCAACAAATCTGGGAGTTTTTCCGCCTGATCGTCAGACACAACCTGGATCATCCGATTTGGAGACGAGCGATCTACCTTTGGGCCACTGTTACTTTCACAGTAATTAGTAAATCAATAACAGAGTTTAAGACTAGGGAGAAAATGAAAGCTAGTCAACTAGTGCTGCAGAAACAGATTTTGGGGGTAGAAACAAAACAAAAGTAAGACCAGGTTGGATTGCACAATGTGCATGAGAGAAATCACAATTATTGGGAATGAGATACACACAGAATCTTTATATAAACTAATATTTAAAAAGAAAGAGTGAGGGATTGACAATGACACAAACAATATACAATAGGAAAGATGAAAAAAAAACAAAAAAAAAAAAAAACATATCACATGTACATATTCACCGATCCCATCTACTCTTCCCTGTTGTAAAGTATAGCTCCAAGTCCAATAAAATCTATAACATGTAAAGACCATGAAAAAACTCACCACTCCCAAGTCCTTAACTTTTCAGACACACAATTTGTCAGCACAGCACAGAGTTTGATTACATTCAATGTACGAAATAGTTGTTCTAAAGGCACGATCAGAAGCTTAGAGCTTTCGAATGAAAACGACAATTTGTGCAGCTTCATAGGCTGCAAATGTAAGACACATTAATAGTTCTCATAATCTCTACAATTATTATGGTAAATAATAAATTTGATGATAAAGCACAAGTATTCACAAACTTGTAATAATAATAGCTCAATACTGAAATAAATACACACATACAAATTCACACCCACCCATACTCAATTCACAAACATATACGCGTATGCGCTTTTATATATCACATGATTTCACCACAGATAAGTATTTTAAAAAAAAGTTGCAAAACTGTCGTATAGCATCAAAGGTTCTATGCATGACATTGTATGTAATGCACTGCTCAATGAATAATTTCAAAGAAATCGAAACAGTTCAATTTCATTTTTAAGTAGTTTATATTGACTGCATAATTATAGGAATTCAAAAATAATATGCAACCATGATATAAATACATGAGTAATGTTTTAATCTTTGTTGTTAACTTTCTAATTGATAAGCAATATCATATACTTTTATCTTATGATTTTACGCATATCTTCTCATTCATAGTCTCACTTAAATGAAGCACTAAAAACAAACAATATATATCTGTTCTTATGTGTCCCACTTTCTTCAATTTGGTATATATATTTAAATAAAATAAGAAATAACATAAGATTTTCGGAGACGATCAATGCTTTCATACTTGCAAGAAACTTCTGTAAATAAAAAATAAAAAATAAAAAAGAGTAAAAAGTGGTTTTCTTTGTCATGAACCTATAAATATTTATTGCGTGTGTCTTCAACATAAATCACCAGCCCGTCAACTATGATAAATAAATAAATAAATAAAAGAATTATGGATTATTATCACGCTAGAGTATGAGGAGAAAAACTGAAGCAGCCATTACAGTATGGACCAGAAAAATGAAGTTAGTAATTGACATAGTTTGAAAAATTCCAACCTTTCTTTAATTTTAAGCTTAAAGAATTGTTTTAAAAATTTAGCCATTTGAGCCATTACTTTCATTAGAAGATACATGTGTATCAGAATGTAAAATATTATGTTTTCTGACTAAAGGCCTGAAATAAAAAAAAATAATTTTTATAGTGGATGATCGTTTCCTCTCCTAATTATTCTTCTTTGTCGTTTTGCTTTATTCAAACATCTTTATTATTTTCATTTGATGTCTGCGCGTCATTACATCCTTGAAACCAAATGAATGCAGTAAGACAGTCAAATCTGTAAAACACTGCATGGAACAGCTATTAACCCATTCAACCGCAGGCCGTTGTTATTCACAGGGTTTGAACAACTTTCCAGCATAGAATGGGTTAAGCCCACCTCTTCTCCCATGTTTGAGGTTAGGGGGTAAAAAAAAAACCCTAGAGTTTTTTGTTTATTTTAATGTTAAATTATAATACTTAAAAGGAGAGATGGAAAAAAAAATTTTATGTATTCCTGCTTTGGAATTACACGTCTTCCTCCAACATCCATTTTGACTATGTAAAACAGTAATGGTCGACAGAGACCCTCCCACAACTTACATGGTCACAAAACAAAAGCACGACGTACAATAAAACAATAAATTAAACTAAAGTTTTTTTAAAAAGTCCTATCCTATCACGAGACGGACGAGGCCCTGTGGTCGAAGTCGCGCTGGCTCGTCCTGGACAACGAGTTTTCCCTCGACTGGTTCTTGGAGCGCGAGCCCCGAGACAGCGAGCTCTCGCGCGATTGGTCGCCTTCTCCGGCGGCCCCCCGGGACTTGGAGCGCTTGCGGCTGCGGCGGAACAGTTTCTTGAGGCTGCCCCCGAGCGTGCGCGACTTCTTCAGGTTGTTGGACGGCGCCGTTTCGTCTTCGTGTGCAGGTGATCGGGGTCGAACTAGGTCAAGGTCGTCTGTTCCAGTGGGCGAGATTACGTTGTGGTCAAGGGTAGGAGAATTGAAGAGAAGAAAAAAAGAGAAAAAAAAATTTAATTTTTTAAAATATATTTTCCAGTGTGTAATAATTTCATTATAGGCGTGCACAATACTACTCCTATAACTCAAACTTTAAAAAATGTTTAAACCTATATAAAAAAAAATTGGCAACACAATGGTTTTATTAAAGACTTTTTAGTTCTAATTTAATCAATGTTTAAAAATATAACAAACATCAGTGTTGTAGTGCCATAATTGTTACATTTAACTATAACTGAAACAAAAAAATTCATATACATGATTTTCTTGTCACTTAAAACAGATGTATTTTTCACACTCTCTGTTTCGGCTTCATACTCTATAAATAGCTATTTTTGTCGGTAGCACCCACATTTTACATTTTCTAAATATGACCATACTTAAAATATGTTTATAATATTGTCTATGTAATGCATGTGAAAAAATATTTTGTTGAATCATTTTTGTACAATTTTTTTTTAAATGTCAAGTGAAAAACAAAATTAATTCAGTCGCTTCCAAAGGCTGATGTTTTGTGGTTTAAATATTACAGAACCATAGCAATAATATTATAAAAAAAAACAATGCCTAATAATGACAATTAAGTGTTTTGGTATAGTATGTGAAAATGTATCTTCTCTACTATGTGCTGAACATGTTAGGGCATTACAATTACTAATGCCATGATAAATACATAGCTAGATGTCTAGTAGAAATTATTTTAAAACATATTTTAGAGAGTAAGAAAATTATACAATGCACATATTCTTTTTCGACTTAAGTTTGTCTTCTCTTTTTTTTATTATAGAGAAACTGATTTTTTCAATATTAAATGACAAAAAAATACTTAAAAAAATATGTAGTTGCTTTGTTGGAGCAATAACTCAACACTATAAAAAAACGAGTATCACTTTTTTTTAACACAACAAAAGTACTTCTACAATACTGAGTACAATGAATTTAGACCAATAACACACTACTTCTTTATTAAAGCTTCCTCTATATCTATCTAGTGATATTATAGAGTATTAAATACATATAAACATATTTATTATTCACGTATTTACAGAAAATAGATGACAACATCTGAATGGTACAGGAAGTAAAAAAAACTGAAGAGAAAATACGGGGTGAGAAAAAAGTTTTTCAAAAAAAGTGTTACGTTAAGAACGATAACGGCTAATCTGTTGTTGTTTTTTTTTATCTCAGTTTCATGGACTTGCTTTTGGTTAACATTCAAGTTACACAGGAAATCTAAAACTAATACTAGTAATAGCCATATGAAGGTAGCACAAAGAATTGACATCAGTAATATAGATATTCAAAATAAAAGCGATTATTCAGGTACAACTTTTGTTTTCTTTCAATGCTTAAATTTTGCCTAGTGAGTTTATTCAGGAATAATTATGTTCAAGAATATTGATCCATTTTAGAAACGTCATAGAAAATGTACAATAATATTGACCCGCTTAAAAAATATTCAAGAATGTTCAGCCAATATAGACAGGTTAAAAAACAGTGACCCATATTATAGAAAACGTTGAAGAGCATTGGCTCATTAGAGAAATGTTCAATAATATTGATCCATATTATAGAAATGTTCAAGTATATTGACGAATTATTAAAAAAAGAAAAATTTGGTAGTACCTGGATAATATCTTCCATTTTTATGAGACAGAAAGAAGTAAGTATTCTATGACTTTGCACATTCAGCCTCTACTTACTATACTAGGACCTATGTTAAGACCTATGTTAATTAAAAAAAAGCATGGTTTTAGTAAACACTATACTAACACAGACTCATGATTAGGCCTATACAAGTCTTTCCAATAGCTTATATATTGTAAGAACATTTCTGCTGGTTGTTTAACTAGTTGTCGTTTTTGTTGATTTTTAAAATGTCAACGTCAGCGGTGTATATGCTATATCACGGAAGGGTATATATACTAACGTCTGACAGTTTCATAACGCTCCCATGACTTTTGTCACACAATGGTCAACATATGAGTATACTGACAGATTCTGTAGGGAGTGTGGGATCGAACTGGAGATCTCCCAAATAGTATTCCAGCATTCTACCACTCAGCACAGCTTCTCCCCTCCCTTTGATTATTCCAATAAGAGTCTTTAGTTCCTTAAAAAAGGTACTGGGTGTATAGGTAATATTGAAGAGCCTTTTAGTTTAAAAAAAATATTGAGCCAATAACATGATGTTGCATCTGTCATGAGATGCAACAAAAAGATATTGGGATAACTGCTTTCAGAGATTACAGATAAAACACAATAATTCGCTTTCAATTGTGCGCCGTTTCGTCTTCGTGTGCTGGTGATCGAGGTCGAACTAGGTCAAGGTCGTCTGTTCCAGTGGCGAGAACACGTTGTGGTAAAGGGTAGGAGAAGTGAAGAGAAGAAAGAAAGAGAAAAAAATTAATTTTTTGGGGGGTATGTTTTCCAGTGTAAACTAATTTCATTATTATAGGCCAGTAGCATACTACTCCTATAACTCTAACTTTAAAAAATGTTTAAACGTATATAAAATAAATTGACAGCACAATGGTTTAATCAAAGGTTATTTAGTTCTTATTTAAACAATTTTTTTAATGCAATATCAGATATTGTAGTGCCATAATTGTTATATTTAACTATAATTGAAACAAAAAAAAATTCGTATACATGATTTTCTTGTCACTTAACTGGTGTATTTTTCACACTCTCTGTTTCGGCTTCACACTCTATAAATAGCTATTTTTGTCTCTATTTTTGTAGGTAGCGCCCACATTTTACATTTTATATATATGACCATACTTAAAATGTGTTTATAATATCATAGTATATGTAAAAGCATGTAAAAATTATTTTGTTGAACCATATTTGTAAATTTTTTTTTAATGTCAAATGCAAAACAAAAATAATTTAGCTGCTTCCAAAGACTGATGTTTTGTGGTTTAAATATTACAAAACGATAGCAATAACATCATTTTAAAAAAAGCCTTATGAAAATATGTTGTTTTGGTATAGTATGTGAGCATGTACCTTATGTACAATGTGATGAAAATATTAGGGCATTACAAATTTTTATTACTAATGTTATGATAAATACATAGCTAGATATCTAGTAGAAATTACTTTAAAATATATTTAGAGAGAGAGAAATAACAAAATGCACATATTCTTTTTTGACTAAAATTTTTTTTTTTTTTTTTTTAAATTTTTTTTAGACAAACTGATTTTTTCATTATGAAATGAAATATAAAATCTGAATACTTCATTTCATTGCAAATATTTAAATCTGAAGATATAGATCTAGAAATTTTGTGACAAATTTTTTAAATCTTTTCAAAATTTAAATGTAAATAAACAAAATGCATGTAACTCGTCTTATGTCACTGACCAATACAAAAAAAATAATTTTTTTAATCAAGTCTCACTTTATTAAATGACAAAAATTACTTTAAAAAAAATATAGTTGCTTTGTATAGAGCAACTACTCAAGACTATAAAAAAACTAAGAGTATCACTTTTTTTTTACGCACAACGAAAGTACGTCTACAATACTGAGTACAATGAATTTAGACCAAAAACACACGACTTCTTTCTTAAAACTTTCTCTATATCTATCTAGTGACATTATAGAGTATTATAATAGATATAAACATATTTATTATTATTCACGTATGTACAGAAAATAGATGACGACATCTGAATAGCACAGGAAGTAAAAAAACTGAATAGAAAATAAGGGGTGAGAAAATTGTTTTTAAAAAAATTTGTTACGTTAACCACAATGACGGCTAATCTATTTTATCTCAGTTTCATGGACTTGCATTTGGTTAACATTCAAGGTACACTGTAAATCTACAACTAATATACAAATGAAGGTAGCACAAAGAATCGCCATCAGAAATATAAATATTTAAAATAAAAGTGATTATTCAGGTACAGCTTTTGTTTTCTTTAAATGCTTAAATTTTGCCTAGTGAGTTTATTCATGAATATTGACTCCTTTTAGAAATGTAATAGAAAATTTTCAAGAATATTGACCTGATAAACAAATGTTCAAGAATATTGATCCGCTTTAAATATATTCAAGAATATTGACCTGTTACAGACATGTTTATGAATAGTGACCCATATTACAGAAAATGTTGAAGAACATTAGCTCATTATAGAAATCTTAAAGAATATGGATCCATTCTAGAAATGTTTAATAATATTGATCCACATTATAGAAATGTTCAAGAATATTGATCCACATTAAAGGAATGTTCATGTATATTGATCAATAATTTAAAACAAAAAGTTTGGTAGCACCTGGATAATTTCTTCCATTTTTATGAGACAAAAGGAATTAAGTTTTCTATGACTGCACACTCAGTCTCTATTTACTATATATACTAGAACTATGTTAAGACCTATGTTAGTTTTAAAAAAGCATGGTTTTAGTAAACACTATGCTAACACAGAGTCATTATTAGGCCTATACAAGTCTTTCCAATAGTTCATATATTGTAAGATCATTTTGGATGGCTGTTTGGTTAGTTGGGTTTTTTGTTTGTTTGTTGATTTTTAAAAAGTCTACGTCAGCAGCCTATATGCTATATCGCGGAAGGGTATATAGACTTATGTCGGACAGTTTCATATGCTTTCATGACTTCTGTCACAAACGGTCAACATATCATTATACTGGCATATTCTGTAGGGAGTGTGGGATCAAACTTGAAATCTCCCAAATAGAAGTCCAGCATTCTACCATTCAGCAAAACTTCTCCCCTCCCTTTCATTATTCCAATAAGAGTCTTTAGTTCCTTAAAAAAAGTACCGAGTGTATATGTAATATTGAATAGCCTTTTTGTTTAAAAAAATATTGAGCCAATATAATGATTTTGCATCTGTCATGAGATGCAACAAAAAGATATTGGGATAACTGCTTTCAGAGATTACAAATAAGACACAATAATTCGCTTTCAATTGCTGAAGATGCTTTTTAAAAGCATCCCACAAAGTGAACTGGTACACCATGTTCTCTAAGTCTAACTATTGAACATAAATTATTTTGAAATATGCTAATGCTTATACGGCTTATACCGCATCCCCCCCCCCCTTTTTTTTTCCGCCACCTCCTCCTTTAAAACCCATCGTTAAAATAATTATATTAACAAAAAAGAAATAGGCAAAAAAAAAAAAGAAAAGAAAAGGCAGAAAGACCCTGATGAGCATGGCTTGGTCGTTTGGTTTGTCGGTTTTTTAACGGCCATCACAAGCAAGAAAGGTATCTTGTTCACTGGTCTCAAGACTAAGGTCTGACAGTTTTGCGAGACCCTTTAGTGATGAAGGATCAAACTAAAGCAGAGATACCAGGAGGACTTCTTTCTCAGCCACTGAGTGGTTGGTTGGGTTGGTTTAACGTCCAACAGCAGCACTATATAGGCAATATTGTGACACTGCCACTGACCTAATCAGTCGTTAAAGTTTAATAATCTGCTACTGCATGCTGGACACAGATCTACAGGAATTAGAAGAGCCAAAGTAACATGATCAAAAGCTGGAGACAATATGAACGCCAATAGAAATATTGAAAACACACAGAGAAAAAAAAAGAGGGGTGGGGGCTCCTATGCAGTGCTATGTTTTGCTATGACAGAATTTTGTGCAGAGAGTACAATATCAGAGAAAACACTTCGCCAAAAAATCAAGCTCAGAAAAGAACACGAGAGGAGAGAGGTTAGATTGAGGGAGCTTCTAGTTCTATCTACTGGTTGCTGTTTCTGGCAATTTTAATCAGCCACACAAAAACCATGCAAAACACATAACAATTGTGTTTTTTCTAGCACTAGCAGTTTTCAGTCTCAGACCAAAGAGTTGTGCACACTAGCCGCACAAAAATGAGAACTAGAAAAAAGAGGAAGGAGGGAGGAAAAACACACTGAAACACAAACATGTTTTAAAGACGAGTAGAAGAATAAAGATGGAACAACAGCAAACTTAAGTTTTAAAAGCTAAAGAGAGATACAAAGCGACACGTTTTTAAACAATGACTTTAGTAGACTATCAATTTTTTGTACACAAGCCTCAGAAGGCTTTAAAGTTTAAATCAATGACTTTAGTAGACAATCAGCCTTTTGTACACAAGCCTCAGAAGGCTTTAAAGTTTAAATCAATGACTTTAGTAGACAATCAGCCTTTTGTACACAAGCCAAACAAGGCAAAACAGTTTAAAACAATGACTTTAGTGGACTGTCAGCCATTATACAAGACTTAAAAGTTTAAAACAATGACTATAGCAGACTTTCAGCTTTTTTATACAGTCAAACAAGACTTACAAAGGCTAGAAAACTTATTATGAGATTTCTGCCCACAAAAGATGCAAAATGTCGATATAGTAGAAACATGTAAACTCAGGGTGTCCAGGCTAAATTGGTTTGATTAAAAAAAACTACCATACAACAGTTCAATTACTTAACAACAGAGGTGACAAAGGAGAAGAAAATAGTTACCTATTCTCCTTTATTTTACTTTCCCCCTTTCATTCTAGTGGATAACTAATCTGTACACTTCTAATCTGTAAAATTATTGGCAAGGAGCTTTCCTATATACAATCTCTTGTCTTGAACATATGGAGCAACTGAAATTCAAATTTGATTAATATGCTCTGTTCATTATCTTCATACCACAGGATGCTTCGGTCCATGATTCAAATTTTTTTTTTACCAATTAAGTATATCTTTCAACTTGCTCCCACTTGTCTCGCAATGTTATATTACAATTTTATCCAACTTTTCCTGAGTTCCTTCGCCAATTAGCTCCATTACTTTTTCCCTACGATTTTTTTTTCTTTTTATTTCCCTACTTACCACCTAGCTCCATAACTTTTTCCCTACGAATTTTTTCTTCTTTTATTTCCCTATTCCCTCCTCACACCACTTTGTCATTTTTGTTTTTAACTTACTACTACCAATTCCTAAATTTCTATTGCCTTCTTTCAAAAGATTATTTATCTTAATTTCCCTCCTTCCCTGGACACCCTGACAGAGAGAGAGAGAGAGAGAGAGAGAGAGAGAGAGAGAAAGAGAGAGAGAGAGAGCGTGGCTTGAGACTGAAGCAGAGGAAGATGGAAGACACCAAAGAGGGATAAAGAGGGACGACGAACAGAAAGTCAGAACCTTTGGCGTGGGGAGGGCCGTAGGTGGGCTGCGGCGGGCGTAGGTGAGAATCCCCACGCAAACTCGACGTGGCTCGATCGGCGCTTTGTGCACGCTTTTTACGGCCGAACCGTTTAAGAATGGCGCTGCCGAAACCACTTTTCTTCTTATCTGAAAAAATGGACAGTGTGAAACAAATCTATAACTCGGTGATAGTTCAGTAGTTGGTTCGCCTGTCGCTTTTCCAAAGACGAATGAAAGTTAGGGGGTCGAGTAAGGATGTTATTGGCCTGAGGTAGGTAAAAAAGGACAGTACATAGAACATTTGATTTTCATTTCACTTCGCTTAGGGAAAAAACACGATTTCTAACCTGAAATGAAATAAATTTGGACAATTCAATAGACATCTATAGCTCTCTGCTTGCTAGTCTACCCACTGCCCTTCAATTTAAAAAAAAAATTTTAAGACTTCATTTAGACAAACTGCACTTTTCTTCTGATCTGAAAAAAAAGGACAGTACAAGAAAAACCTAATACTCTTTGCAAAGACGAAAGGAAGTTAGAAGGAAAGGTGAGGTTGTTAATGGGCTGAGGTGGGTATGAAGGACAACGCTTACAATTCCAATTTCCTTATATCAATTTGTGTACAGTAGAAAACCTTAATTCTTCTTATCTGGAAAAAATAGCCAGTATGCAACACAATCAACCTGAAGTTTCCATGGCAACAAGAGAAAAGTTCATGGCCCTAAACATGGAAAAGCATAACACTGTATGATGATGGTGACGGTGATGATGATAAAATGAATGCTGCTACTGCTGTAGATGTTGCTGCAGATGATGATGATGATGATGATGATGATGATGATGATGATGATGATGATGATGATGATGATGGTTAAGATGATAATTATGATTGTGATGATGATGATGATGATGATGATGATGATGATGATGATGATGATGATGATGATGATGATGATGATGATGATGATGATACAGACAGCTGTAGGAAGTATAGATCATACATCCGCAAGGCATCTGAAGAGAGCAACCTCAGGCTCTCAAAACTTGGAACTACATCCAAGTTAAACTTTGATTCTGTTTTTATGGAGAGAAGCTCTCCTAGTTGGCATCTTTTAAGTTCCCAATGAAGATAACATTCGGCAACGGGTCCAAGGACTAAGTCTGACAATTGAACATCCTGCCATATACGAGACACCACGGGGATAGCAGGACTTGTGTCTCAGACGCTTGCATCATACTGACACCTACCCAACCAGTACCAAATCAAACTCAGTGTTTATTTTTTTTTTAATGATACCAATGCTCTAAAACTCTCACAAAATAATTTAATTATAAAAATTTAGAGATAATTTCACAGTTATTTTGGTTTCTAAATAGCGATCGAGTTGTTAGGGAGCTTTAGCTGCAGTACAAATGATAATGATTATTGATATAAATAGCTTGTTTTAATCTTTGCAGCGAAGTTTTGGGTCTTTACCTTTCACCCTTTTCTTCCATAGCATGGCGGTATATATGTAAGTTTAAGCTGTTGTTTAGTTCCGTGTTATGTTTTACATGGCTAAAAATATCTATTCAGCGTTTAAGATTGTAAAGCAGATCAAGAGTTTTATTATGTGAATAAAAGAAATAAATAAAACTGCAACACAACATGTCATCAGGTGACATTAAAAGGTTGCTTTCTACATTTTTTGGTAAAAGAGAGGGACTCAATTAATAAAGAAAATTCCAAGAAAAAAAAAAGAGCATGGTGTATGTTGGCTTGATTGCAAGGTAAAATATTCACGTCGTACCAAACACACCCCTGAGGATAGTTAGTGCAATAGTTTGGCGCTGGGCCTCCGCTAATTTTTTTCTGGGCTTCCTGTGTGAACCCAGCACCTAATAGGTACCGAAAGCTGATTCTTCAAGATACGCGAGGAAAGTAATAACAAACGACCTACTTGACGATTAGTTTTCCTCAAACAATCAGGACCATTGGTCCCCAAAGCTCTGTCGAAGAGCATGAAACCTAACTCGATTTACCCTACAATTGTAATTTTTTAGATTTTTCTTGTTGTCACCTATAATTATTTTTACTTTTAAAAATGTAGATAGATTTTGTTGCCACCTCTAATTTTACTTTAAAAAATATAGATAGATTTTGTTGCCACCTCTAATTTTACTTTAAAAAATATAGATAGATTTTGTTGCCACCTCTAATTTTACTTTAAAAAATATAGATAGATTTTGTTGCCACCTCTAATTTTACTTTTTTTTAAATGTAGATAGATTTTGTTGTCACCTCTAATTTTACTTTAAAAAAAATGTAGATAGATTTTGTTGTCACCTCTAATTTTACTATAAAAAAAATGTAGATAGATTTTGTTGCCACCTCCAATTTTACTAAAAAAATATAGATAGATTTTGTTGCCACCTCTAATTTTACTTTAAAAAATGTAGATAGATTTTGTTGTCACCTCTAATTTTACTTTAAAAAAACGTAGAAAGAGCCCTTCTACAGTGAGTCACCATATACACTGTAATATACGAAGCTGGTTACAGAAAGCAAAGACATGGTACAGTGGTGTGACTGGCTTAGGCTACATATAAATTTAGAGGCTTACCGGCTTTAGCGATGAAAAAATTTTTTGTTTAACTAATATTCATTTCCAATAAAGAGAAAAATAAATAGAAGAAAAAAAAATACTGATAAAGAGTACATATATGTTGGCTACACAAGAAGTGAATGAGGGGATATGAAACCCTGGTTACCATTGGTTACCATTGGTTACTATGGAAGCACACTGTCTCCATACAGCTATACAGTGCTTTCTTTGCTGTTTCCTGAGTAACGAGATGGGGTGATTTCAACATGTTATGGAGGAAAGAAGCTCAGAATGTGTGGCAAGAAGGCACCATACCAGATAAAAAGTAGGTTAATAAGATACATTGACAGGGTAGTTTTTGTCAAATCTGGAAAGATAGTGACGGATCATAATTATTACTTTTGTTTGTGAGTATAATTCATCACACTTGAAATGTCTTTGTGGCAATATTGCACAATCCGAGATGATGAGTAGATTTATTATAAACTGACAGGGTGGACCTTGTCAAATCAGGAAGGATGGTGACATGTGATATTAACTTATTAGAACAAATCACCACATTATTATGAGACTTCCGTTTGAGATTGTGGGAAAGATTAGTGAAAAAGTAATTGGTGTTGATCTTTGAATCTCTTGAAGTCAAAGGGAAAATCCGTAGAAATTGGGCGCACTGGTCATCGTGTTTTCGGAAATGCATTATGTAACTTTCCATGCAGGTTTACTGTCCATACAGTTGCCTAAAATAAGTGAGTCTGCTTCTTAAATGAATGAATGATGGGTCTTGGAATATGCCGTGAAAAATCAGTGGCTGCATTGGTTTCATAGAGCTCAACAAAAGGCAGAGCGTTGGTCTTTCAATCGGGGTGTCTCCCTTTCGAAATCCACAATCAGTACAAAAATTGTTTGTCCGATTCTGTGCCCTACTGGTTGGATCGGTGTCAATATAATGTGTCTCGCAGAGACAGAAGTTTTAGTATATTGCTTCAATGTAGAGCATGTATGATTGCCAGACGATACTCTTGGGATCCGTCCACCATATAGTCTTGTTGCTGGGCATTCAGGAATGAAACTCCTCACTCACTCACTCCTGAGGCTTCCGTCAAACAATTTTAGGAGCAGTCAAGTCATAAAGACAGAGAGGAAAGAACAGAACTTCTGCCCCAGATTGCCGTGAAATCGAACTGGGTGTCTTCTGAAGAGAAGACCATAGCTTTACCACTTTGACATTTGTTTTTCAAGTAGTTCATGTTAAATACAAGCTTCCTCTATTATCATTTCCTTTACCCCAATGGGAGATTCTTGTTACCACACGGGACGATGGCGAGCAATGTTCCCACAAACAGACTGAGAACAAGACATTTTTGTTACACACCTGAGTACAATACACAATTAAGGAGAGAAAGGGAGAGAGAGGGAAGAGTTGGAGGAGGAGAGAGAGGGAGGAGTTGGAGAAGAAGGAAAGAGAGAGAAAGAGAGAGAGAGAGAGAGAGAGAGAGAGAGAGAGAGAGAGAGAGAGAGAGAGTTCAAAAGACCATGTTATAGACCATTATAGACCATGTAATTATAGAGGTAGACAAAGAAATGTTTATATCTTTCGTAAGACAACAACAGAAATCTATTGCTAGAGACTAGAGAATGCAGAATTAGTTACAAAGCAGGGATTTTCAGCTTAAAGCCACGATAACAAAACGTAAGTGGGATTGAAAAATGCAAATTTTCGGAGGAAAGAAAAAAAAAAATTCCCTACATCTTTTTTCGAATTAAAAGACGCATAAACTTCTATCAATAAGCCTAACTTTATGTCTTAAATAAAGACAACCGAAAATGTGCATTTCCTAAATATCATGTTCATTGATTTTAAAATTTGACATGTTTACGCTAACAACTGCGTATCATTCAAATATAGCACAAAATTGTAGAACAGCGTACTTTTGAATGGAATCTTTTGTATAAAGAACGTAATAAAAAAAAATACTTAGATCTATTCCTTCCGCAAAAGAGAACAGGAAAAGAATTACGAGTTGCTCAGACAAAAAAAAAGTGAAAATAAAAAAAATAAGGAGAAATCGATGGAACGACAGACTGACAAGTGACATAACAACGAATTATGTAGATCTAAAAATTATGCTGTGTTTTTGTTTTGTTTTGTTTTGTTTCACGACGCAAAACAATGTTGAAATTACAACTGGTTAGATCCAATGCAGAGTAAGACTGAATTATCAAGACTCAATGCGGCAAATGCTTCAGGCACGAGAAAAACAGAACACACAAACACACATACATTGTGGTGGATCACGTTCTTTAGATCTATATTTTTACCATCACTCCCTATTAGGGAATCAGACTTCAACAAAATGCCTCTTTATTAGATAACATGAGAGATTTTTAAGTTAAGAAAGATTGTGCCATTTTGTAGATCTTATTTCTTTTTTTTTACAATTTTTTTTTTACTCAATTTATGTTTTTTTTTAAAAGACTAGAACAAGTTACATTGTTTAGCACCTGTCACCCCTCTTGCATTATGCGCTATCTTGAACTAAATTAGAGGTCATGTTTTCTAACAACTTTCCGTGACTTTTGCTGCTGAGTAGTTGTTTTTCTTTATTAGAGTTTGCAAGAATTTGTCAGTGCAGTGGCTAAAAAATACTGTAATGAAAAATAATTTAATAAAAATATGATTGGCCTTTGGGGGATTTAAACGATAGACACTGTAGATAGATGCGTCAGAATTTAAAGTTAGCACAAAATATTAAAGCCAAACCCCTTGGACTTACATAGGATCGCTATGGAGAGACCAGATATCTCCCTGTTTCTTTCATCTAGTTCTCTCTCTCTCTCTCTCCCTCTCTCTCTGTATCTATCTACTGCTTAACATCCCTCTAGCCAGTTTTAGTAAGGAATATTTCCCTTATTACATTCGACCTGATCCACACACAATAGACACTATAACAGTCTCCCAGGATGTGACAACTTAGTAAACACAGACACAGAGAAGTAGGATTATTTCCATGAAGGCCAAAGTCATCTCGGAAAAGAAAGTGATTGCAAAATAAGAAAACAGAAAAGAAAAAGCATTTTCTATCAGAGAAATTACCAGAATTTCCACTTTTCATGTTTGTATTCAGTGTCCTTTAAGCTGAAAATATGCAACACATGTGGACAGAACCCGACAAAATTTTCTCAAACTTATCAGGCTTTTGCATGTTTACAAAAGTAGGTATCATGTAAGCAAAAGTAGATATCTTGTTAACAAAAGTAGATATGTTGACAAAAAGTAGACACCATGTTGACAAAAGTAGATACCATGTTGACAAAAGTAGATATATTGACAAAAAAAGGATAGCATTTTTGCAAAAGTAGATTACGTTGACAAAAGTAGATATCATGTTGACCATAGTAGATGTCATGTTGGCAAAAGTGGACATCATGTAGACAAAAAGTAGATGCCCTTTTGACCAAAGCAAATGTTATGTTGACAAAAGAGGATGTCATGTTGACAAAAACAGCAACTGATATTATGACGCTAAATGTTTCTTTTGATATTTGCATAAGATTTCAGTCCTGTTCTAATTCTAAAATGACATGTAATGAAATTAATAACAATAAATACATTTTTTTTTACCAAGATTCAAATAAAAAAGCTTTGAAGGAGAAAGGAATATATTTTTTTTTTTTTAGATAATGCAAAAAAATTTCTGCAATATTTTACTGATAACTACTGTAAACTTCAATTTGCTTCTTCTTTTCAAATATTTTTTCTTTCCCCCCCCCCCCCCTCCTCCCCCCAAAACAAAAGAATTACAACTTGTGAGTGAATGACGTAGGCTGCTCTAAGAATAATTTTCTTCTTTATCATAAATATTGTCTTTTTACACTCTACAAAGCGGAGCTTAACCATTTGGATCAAAATTTAATACGACTATTTTGTGCTAAGCTCATAATGCACCTATACTACCATTTGCCTATTTTAAAAATTGTTTAGATAACATATATATTGAACGAGGCTGTCTAGATCTACTAGATCTCATTAAAAAAAAAACATTTGTTGATTTAGAGTTAGATCTATCATCTAGGTAGCTCTGACCTCGATTGGTTACTGTATATTGTGAGGTATATATAGTTTTTAGAATAAAACAAAAACAAAAACACTCTAATTTCTTCCTAGTATTATATATATGGCTGTAATGGAATCATTTTTGAAGATAATAAGTCTTGTTACCTTTTTATCATAAACACTGTATATTAGAGAACATTCTACTTTTCTCCACAGCTAAAAACTAGTTCATCTAGTGTGATCCTTTCAAACCTTGAGTAAAATGATTACTTCAGAAATATTTTTCGCAAAAAAATAAGCAATGTCTTAAGACTAACAAGCTTGATCTGAGAAAATGTGTGTGAGTGATGAAGTGGTTAGAGCGTTTACCTTTGAGAGAGATGGGCTGCGGCTGGTTCAAATCTTGATTGCCGGGATACTGGTGAGTCAAGCCAGGGTCTTCAGCAGGGTAGCTCTCAATAGTCTAGCGAGGCAAGAGTAATTGTACAGAGTTATGGTATTGGGTAGAAAGGAGAGAGGAAATACATGGAGGGAGGCAGAGAGAGAGGGGGGGGGGGGGAGGGGAAGAGATTTAGATTATATAGTAGTACAGATAAAATGAATTACAACAACATTAATTATACTACACATTTCATGAATAATAATAATAATAATAACAACAACAACAACAACAACAACAACAACAACAACAACAACAACAACAATAATAATAATAATAATAATAATAATAATTGTATTTAAAATAAAAACAATATTAAAAGAAAAAAAAACCCAATAAGTTTTATGATCAAATTATACTAATATATACTACAATAACAACAATCAAAGATAAACTCTACAATAGACAGATGGAGCAGAAGTGGATGTTTCATGACCATATAAAAGGTAATCATACTAAACATTGTCAATCAGTCCAATTGAGAGGGATTGTACAGAAATGAAGTTAAACAACAAGAACACATCCCTTTCTCATTGTTTTTTTTAAAATTATTTTTAATTTTCAAAATAAAATTCGAAAAAATGTCATTATGTGTGTACTTTCTTGAAACTTTTGTTAATTGAAACTAATTAAAAGGATTTTAATTTTTTTTTTTTTTTAGTTTCAAAATATGATTCAAACATGTCATTACGTTTGTACTTTCTTGACACTTTTGTCAATTGAAACTAATTAAAAGGCTTAATTTAAAAAAAAAATGATTAATCAATCTTTCAATTAACGTTAAGCCTTAGCCTTATCCTTTGGCTTTCAACATGTCATGTTAGTTGTTTGTATTTGTTTTATTTTAGACAGTAGGGCAACATATGATAAGAAAGACACTTTTTCATGATTATGAATGAAGCAACGTGTTCCAAAATGTTACTTTTACAAGACTCATATTTTTAGCAGGTGTTGTTAATATGAACACACCAGGCGTTTCCTACAAATGCAATTTGTTATTACCTGTCTAGCTAAAGATCTGTATGAATCCTGAAGGTAGATGCAGGCAGAAAAACAAACAAACAATAAAAAGGTTTCATTCCATAAGAAAAACAAAACATTTTGATGTAGAAACAACAACAACAACAACAACAAGAAAATAACCAAGTTTACAAAGAGACATACTAGTATTTTTAATAACTGCTAGTTCGGCAAAAAATAAACTAATCTACTGGATAAAATGATACTTTAGCAAGAAAGTAGGGAAACAGACAAAGATAGAAAAACAAATTAAATAACACTATTGAAATTACATTTAATCCTATACTATCTAAATTTAAAAAAATTAAAAAAAAAAAATTAGAATAGCAATTTACAAATAATAAAAAAAAGTGTTGTAGACATGAAGACGGCTAACCGAGAAAAATGCAGGTAATACAACAGGATCATGATCAACAAAGTGCAAACACACACTGCAATTGCATGCCTTCAAACAGGTGCAAAAGATTCTGATATTATCTTACCCTCTTGATATTTCTATTTACTGTTATTGACACATTATCTTAACCCTCTTGAAATTTCTATAAATAAGTAATCTAACATTATCTTACCCTCTTCATATCATTTCTATTTACTGATAATTCTAACATCATCTCACCCTATAGACATTTCTATTCACTGGCAATTTCAAATATATCTTACCCTCTTTACATTACATGTACTGTTTACTGATATTTCTAACTTACCTTACCTTCATGACATCTTCCATTATATTCACCTGAATTTAAACACAGTCTTACCCTCTTGATATTTCTATTCACACTAACGTAATCTTACCTTAATGACGTTCCTATTCCTTGCTATTTCAAACACTACCTTACCTTCTTATTTCCTTCCTCTCTATCCACTGATAGTTCCAGCATTGTCTTTCCTACCTGATTTTATATTCACTGGTAATTCTCATGCTATCTAACTACCTTGACGTTTCTATCCGACTATAATTTTGATATTATCTAACATTCTTGACGCCCTTGCATTTCTATTCACTGGTAATTTTTCTTCTTCTTTATTCCTCAGATGGACAGATTTACTCATGACATAAATGAGGTTGTGCGTCGCAGGTACTCCAGGCTTCCGTAAATCTTTTCTCGTTTCTAATTTTATCCTTCTCTTCTGACTTTTTTGTTTTGGTCTCACAGACAATCGTCACAATACTCCCTGGCAATTAAAAAAATTATTATAGGAGTCACTATTCCTTGATGCTTCGCACATTATCTTACCCTGTAGGAGTCGCTGTTCTTTGCTGCTCCCTACATTATCTTACCCTACCGTTTTACTCTTAGCCTTACCCGCTTGACCCCGGTGATGATGATGGTGCTGTTCTTTGCTGCTTCTCTCATTATCTTACCCTACGGTCTAAACCTTACCCGCTAGGAATCGCTATTCTTCGCTGCTTCTCACATTACCTTACCCTACCGTCTAACTCTTAGCCTTACCCGCTTGACCCCGGTGATGATGATGGTGCTAGTCCTGGGCTGGGGGCCGACCGATTTCCGCCGCTCGGTGAGATCTCGCAGCGCCGCCTGGGCCACAGACTCCTCCGCGGCGCCGTTCGTCAGGATGGTCACTGTCAGGGGGAGACAACCAAACAAGGCCGGGTGTGCAAGCAGGGGTTAGAGGCAAAACGTCAAATGTCACATGTATTACAGACGGACGATACAGGCAGGAGGAAAAACTAGGGGACTAGCACATGCTGTTATTGCTTTGAAAAAAATATTTGTTGGTTCTCATTGTCTTTGATAGAGATTTGGGGAACCAAGAGTTAAAGTCTTGGTTGTTATTGCTTACAATTTAGTGTGTGAAGATCTCGGCATGAAAGTGAAATCATGATACTTCACATAATCAGTGAGCTAGCAGGATTGGCTACCTCAGAGATATAATTAACATTGTTGTTTTGATAATAGCCTCATCAATGTGTATGTTGTATCAGAATGCTGATGTGAATAAGTAAACACAGAAATCAATCTTGTGAATAATTAAACACAGGAATCGATCTTGTGAATAATTAAACACAGGAATCGATCTTGTGATTAATTAAACACAGGAATCAATCTTGTGAATAATTAAACACAGGAATCAATCTTGTGAATAATTAAACACAGGAATCAATCTTGCTATTAACTGAACACAAGAATTAATTTTCTGAAATACTAAACACAGGAATTAATCCTTTTCAAAAGTACGGGAAAAAAAACCCTGAGATATGTCATTCTGCTAGCTGTGTGACAACTGATTGCATACTTCCTTTTCTTTTGGTTTAAGTTACAGCTTTATGAAAGTGTTTGATTTTGCAATCTTCTTCTTCTTTTTTTGTCAGACGGACAGTTTCACTTCTGATATAAATGATATAAATAAGGTTGGGCACCGCAGGTCCTTCAGGCTTCTGTTAAAGTTTTCGTTGTAGTGGGACAGGGATTGGCCACATACGTTCTCCTTAGACTGCCAGTAAGGAACATTCCTGGCAGATGTGCTCGGATCTGAGAGGTCATATGTATGCTTAGGCTCAGATGTTTAATCCTTTTCAAAACTATGAAAAAAAAACCCTGATATATGTCATTCTGCTAGCTGTGTGACAACATGATTGCATCGTTTCTTTTGATTCACTCTTTCACATGGCCATTGCTGTGTGTGGGTGCAATGCAGACGTTGTTCATGTGCTGTTTCAGACGGTTGTGGCCAGTTCTGAGTCTAAATATCATCACTTCAGATGTGCTCTTTTCGGTCTAATGCATAGTATGGGTCTATGGGCTTGCAGTTTGGGTGGTTTTATTTCCACTTGTTGTTACGCACAGTCTTGATGTAGGTTTTCGTTTCAGAGTAAGTGGTAGATTTATCCCCATGTTGTTGATTTTGCAATGAAAAGAATTCAGAATAGAACCATAACTACATGAGGGAAAGAATGGATACCTAGTCTAGGAGAGTAAAAGAAGATTGTAGAAATAGAAAGGAGAAAGGGGACTTGTAAACTTTTATACTACAGATTGGTTAGAAAGATTAAGAAGAACTGAATAAGGATTTTAAGAATGATTATTCGATGAAGTGGCTGGTTGTCCAGGACAGGTCCCACTAATAATGTCTGACAGTTTTACATGCTTCTGAACAGAGACAGAGAGGGAATACAGGGGTGTCTGTCTCAGACAATCACATTATAAATTATAATGACTTGAACCCAATCAATACGGAACAAGGCATTTGGTGTGAAATCCAAAGTTGCGCAATCTATCGTCTGAACTACATTGCCCTCTAGCGATGTTGACAGTGATGAAGTTTACAGCGGGTTGTGACAACCACTATGATTTTGATGATGATACTGAAATAACAGCTCTGATGATAAAGGTGTCCTGGATAATAAATAACTCAAGACATGAAAGTTGCCCTGGTAGTGTCTAAATTATCTCACTCAATAGTCAATAACCTATGAGTGCAATCTTAGTCAGCTTACATCATGCAAGGAATCAAACTTCAAAATGAGCACATAATGACAATGCTTGTGGGATTAAAAAAACGCATCATATAAGTAGAACCATAAACATATGAATTACAATAATTAATCACGGATGTATGTGTTAATTACTCAAAATAAACATAATAATTGTTCAGATAGGACAAATCACCATTCCACTAAAAAAAGTTCCATTCTACCAGATAACGGAAAAACAAAACTCAGAGCCGTGCAGGAGAAAAAGAAACGGAACAAAAATACAAGATGACAGACAGAGCTTAACCACAGCCTCAAGACGCCATACCAAACTGACTTGTGAGATTCATACTTACAGGGATCTGCTGCTGTCTAAAGCCTGAGGTATGAGTTTTCAAAACAGCTTAATGCTTTTGGTCTTCCTTATCCATTGAAACATAATTATATATATATGTGAGGCCTTCTAGTTCTTTTTTTATAATAGAAGTTTGAGCTGACACGATCCTAAAATAGAAAAAAAAACCTTCTCTCTGGAGGAAGTGTTCTAGATTCTTCAGAATAGAAGTTTTTTAGCTGACACTATCCTAATATAGAAAAACTTCTCTATATTGACCATCATTTTCCCTGGAGACATTCTAGGTTTTTTAGAGTAGAAGTTTTCAGCTAACACTACCCTAATATAGAAAAACTACTCTAACCCATCTGTAATGAACTGCTGTAATATATACTCAAACTCTAACCTTAACACAAACTCTAACTCTAACTCTAATTCTAACCCTCTGTACACTTTATCCGACCAGGACCTACCAGAGGACACGTTTGATGGACTCTCTGCCGAGTAAGAGAACTGGGGAGACTCGTCTGTGTACATGTTCTTCTCGATGTAGTTGGGAGAGCCTGAGGAAAACAGCACGGTCACGTCAGGAGGGATTAAGGGTTACTATGCACTAATACTCTAATAATCAGGATAATAATAATAATAATAATAATAATAATAATAATAATAATAATAATAATAATAATAATAATAATAATAATAATAATAATCATCATCATCAAAATAATGATAATTCATGATTTGTATATAACACATACCTAGCACTGTAAGGTTGTGCTCCACGCGCAGAACTTCCACTGGAAATACACAGGGCTTTGGAGCTATGTAGCTCTGGCCTGTAGCAGACCTTGCATGCGTTGGGCAAATGATCATAATAGTTGAAGAGAAAAATCTTAAAAGGGTTGGCAGATTGTGTAGGTAACTTGAGTGTGAGTAAAGTGGATATATTAAAACTTATTCTTGAAACTTTTTAAAGATAATACTGCCTCGATCAGCATTATTGTATCTGTATAAACTTTTGGGAAACAGTAAAAAAACAACAAAAAAACGGGGATTTCATCTCCTATCTCCATAAGTTATTTTTTTAGACATTTTCAACAAACTCCACCCACACTGACCAAAGAACCTGCTTCGCTTCATTCCTTGCAACCCAACACTTCTGCTTCACTTCTACCACTACCCATTTTCTTCTCCTCACCCACCCCGCCCTGTCTCGTGTGTGGCAGCACGTAAAATTGTCAGGCGTCAGTCTTGGGGCTGGTCCACAATATAGCCTATATAGTGCTGAATTTGGACGTTAAACCAACTCAACCACAACTACAACTACTATTTCTTCTCCTCACCGTCTAGTCCTGGGTCGTGACGACCGTACTGTGGACGCTGGGTCGTCGTGGTTGTCTTGGTAACCAGCGTACCTCCGGGGGTCACGGAGCGCGCGACCTCGATGCGTCGTCGTGGAGACAACTGGTTGGTGCTGGACGTGTTCATCGAGTCCAGGAGGAGATCGGCCTCGGCAGGGTCCATGAACAGGAACTGGCGGAAGAAGAGAAAAAATCATTTATAATAATGATGAATGTAACCATTATATGCATTAAAATAATATTGATACTACTACAACTGCTGCTGCTACTTCTTACGCTACGGCTACGGCTACTACTACTACTACATCTACTTCACTACTACTACTGGGGGGCACAGTGGCCCTGGCGTAGAACAGGGTTCCGATGCAAAAGATCCGGGTTCGAGCCAGTATAATGTGACTGGCTGAGAGAGGAGTCATGGCATCCCCACCTTGTCTCGTGTGTGGCAACAAATAAAATTGTCAGACGTCAGACTTGGGGTCCGTCCACAATATAGCCTATATAGCGCTAATGTTGGACTTTAAAACCAACTCATCTCAAATGAACTAACTACTACTACTACCACTACTACTACTACTACTACTACTACTACTACTACTACTACTACTACTACTACTACTACTACTACTACTACTATTACTACTACTACCACCACCACAAAAAATGGGCACCAAATACCTACTATTCCTGTTATATGATAAGTCAGCTTAAAAAGGTTGGAAAAAAGATAACTCAATTATTTCTAAAAAGTGTGATATAACTTCATATTTAAAAATATAAAATTTCACTGTAGACTTCTTTTTTTATGTTGAAAGGATTCTAGCACAAAACTTATATCAGCGACTTTTGCCTGATTCACCATAGTTGCATAGGAAAACTGTTTACTGGGAATAAGTTTGTATGTTGTGTTACTGCACTGAACCTTATTAGTGACCTGCGAATATCAAGATCTATTGCAATATAGATAAAGAAGGAAGAGACAACCTTCATCTCAGATGGCTCCATCTGTCTTTTTCTATCTATATTAAGATAGATCTTGTTATTCTCAGCTCACAAACTGGTTCAGCACATTCATAAAATCCCGAGTTCGAATCCTGGCTGTTGCTTTCCCTACTGGTTGGGTCGGTCGGTCAGTATAATGTGACCGGCTGAGACAGGAGTCATGGTCCGTCTTGGCACTCATCCACAATATAACCTATATAGTGCTGCTGTTGGACGTTAAACTAACTCAACCCCTACCCATCGCCCAAACTGACATAGTGCAGTGTAAAGGTTTCTAAATGACTATATAGTGCAGTGTAAAGGTTTCTAAATCATTATATTATATTCAAGCAGGCATGATTGTGTGGTGATCTAAAAAATTAGGTACAAGTCAGTTTGGGCGATGGGTAGGGGTTGAGTTAGTTTAACGTCCAACAGCAGCACTATATAGGTTATATTGTGGATGAGTGCCAAGACGGACCATGACTCCTGTCTCAGCCGGTCACATTATACTGACCGACCGACCCAACCAGTAGGGAAAGCAACAGCCAGGATTCGAACTCGGGACCTTTTGCATCGGAAGCAGATGTTCTAACCCTAGACCCCAGTTTGGGCGAACTTGATCCCATGCTTGACAGTGTTGGGGAACTAAAAGTTAGAGTCTTAGTTGTACTTGGCAAACAGCATTGTGAGGTTCGTTGCCATTACTTTCCTAGCATTTTGCTGAGCAAAGAGCTGGTGATCTATGATGTTTGAAAATGACCCATCGTGACTCAAGTCTCAAGATTTTCCTGTATCTTCCTCAGACCATCACACATATAAACCGCTATTAACATGTATAATCAATTAAATGTGAATGTCGGGGTAGCAGTAAAGCTTGGTTATCAATAAGCAAGGCACACAAAAAATGTTAAAATAGGTATAGTGCAGTTCTAAGAATAAAAAACAGTATACTAGCGGTAAGAGAAATGTTTACGTTGAAATTAGAATCTGTAGTGATGGTACATCAGGATAGTAACAGATACAATGTAGCGGTAAGAGAAATGTTTGAGTTGAAATTATTGCAAAGATGAAGCTAAATTCAATATGTAAACAAGTCCAAAATTGTCCTTTAAGCTGCTCGTTTCTTGCTCAATAAAGTGTTTAAATGTTATTTCTTCTGTGCTTTAAATTGAGGCGCCATAGCCAACCTCATTTGTACTGACAAAAAGACCAACAACAAAAAACTGAAGGGTTTAGGTGTTTGTTTTATATTGTCTGTCCCTTAATGCATTGCAGATTTGATACATTAGGTTTAAGGAAGTATATAATTGTTCTCTAAATCAGACAATAAGTTAATTAGCATGGTAGAGAGCCTTTTTTATATTAAAGATATCTCATATGAACATTAAATACTGAATTGTCATACTTCCAACATTTTGTTTGTTGATTTTCCCTCATTATCTACTAGTACTATGTATTTTACAATGCAATCCTGAAAGTGACACATTATTTGCATACCATTGAACTTCTTTTCAAATCAAAGAGCAAAAAAAATATCTACGTGGTGCAACCAGTAGAGAACAAGGTGACCCGATTTCAGAGCGAATAATAATAGCAATAATAATAACAATAATAATAATAGTAATAATAATAATAATAATAATCATCAAAATAATGATAATTCATGATTTGTATATAACACATAACTAGCATTGTAAGGTTGTGCTCCACGCGCAGAACTTCCACTGGAAATACACAGGGCTTTGGAGCTAAGTAGCTCTGGCCTGTAGCAGACCTCGCATGCATTGGGCAAATGATCACAGTAGTTGAAGAGAAAAATCTTTATAGGGTTGGCAGATTGTGTAGGTAACTTAAGTGTGAGTAAAGTGGATTTATTAAAACTTATTCTTGAAACTTTTTAAAGATAATACTGCCTCGATCAGCATTATTGTATCTGTATTAACTTTTGGGAAACAGTAAAAAAACAACAAAAAAACGGGGATTTCATCTCCTATCTCCATAAGTTATTTTTTTAGACATTTTCAACAAACTCCACCCACACTGACCAAAGAACCTGCTTCGCTTCATTCCTTGCAACCCAACACTTCTGCTTCACTTCTACCACTACACATTTTCTTCTCCTCACCCACCCCACCCTGTCTTGAGTGTGGCAGCACGTAAAATTGTCAGGCGTCAGTCTTGGGGCTCGTCCACAATATAGCCTATATAGTGCTGATGTTGGACGTTTAACCAACTCAACCACAACCTCAACTACTCTCCTCACCGTCTAGTCCTGGGTCGTGACGACCATACTGTGGACGCTGGGTCGTCGTGGTTGTCTTGGTAACCAGCGTACCTCCGGGGGTCACGGAGCGCGCGACCTCGATGCGTCGTCGTGGAGACAGCTGGTTGGTGCCGGACGTGTTCATCGAGTCCAGGAGGAGATCCGCCTCGGCAGGGTCCATGAACAGGAACTGGCGGGGGGAAAACAAATAGTATTTATAATAATGATGAAGGTAACCATTATATGCATTAAAATAATATTAATACCACTACAAGTGCTGCTGCTACCGTTTACGCTACGGCTACTACTACTACTACTACTACTACTACTACTACTACTACTACTACTACTACTACTACTACTACTACTACTACTACTACTACCACCACCACCACCACCACCACCACCAAAAATGGGCACAAAAAACCTACTATTCCTGTTATATGGTAAATCAGCTTGTCCAAACTTGAACTTTAAAAGCTGCTTACAGTGTGTTAAAAATATGAAATGCGCTTAAACTTGGAAAAAACTCAATTATTTTTAAAAAGCGTAATAGAACTTTTCATTTCAAAACATAAAAGGTCACTGTAGATTTCTTTTTTTTTCTATGTTGAGAGGACTTTAGCACAAAACTTATATCAGCCACTTTTGCCTGATTCACCATTGTTGCATCACAAATGGGCTTAGTTAAAAACTTAATTGACAAAAGTATTTCAGGAAAGTAATTCAAAAAAGTGTTTTTAGGAGAGCTAACCCTTGAGTTAGGAAAACTGTTTACTGGGAATAAGTTTGTATGTTGTGTTACTGCACTGAACCAGTTAGTGACCTGCGAATATCAAGATCAATTGCAATATAAATAAAGAAGGCAGAGACAACCTTCATCTCAGATGGCTCCATCTGTCTTTTTCTATCTATATTAAGATAGATCTTATTATTCTCTTGTCACAAACTGGTTCAGCACATTCATAAAACATGACTGCAAGGGAATGCCTCGGACCTCAGACAGTATAAAGACATTACGGTGCTGACGTGCCACAAAAACAAACTCTGACAAACTCTAACTGATCTCAGACAGTATAAAGACATTACCGTGCTGACGTGCCACAAAAACAAACTCTGACAAACTCTAACTGACCTCAGCAGTGACGGTGCCAGAGTTGTACTCAAAGTTTCCCGGCTGGGGGTGCAGCCTCAGGATCTGACGACTGCTCGGAGTTTTGCGCAGATCTTCCACGTACACGATCGCCTCGCCGATAAACTCGTCTGAGAAAAAATACAACGACAATTGCAGGCTTAATTTTTTTTCTACATTTCAATGATTTTTTAAAACAAACGAAAAATTAAAAATCATTATTTTTATAGACTAAATAAGATAAGATGTTTCATTGTTTTCCTCCATTTTTTTTTTTGTTTTTTTTTTTATATTGACAAATAGAACATAAACAAGCATTATATTATAGATATTTGATTGTTTAATTTGTTTCCTTTATCCCATTTTTTTTTTACAAATAGAACATGAACAAGCATTACGCTAATACGCCACCATGATTTACTACAATATTACTGAAGCATCCATTAATTGAGCAAATGAACTGCAAACCTAATCAATTAGTGGAATCAGTGACCAAATATACTTGTCTTACCTTTGTCATACATCTCTACACGCACTTCCTGCGAATCTTGGGTGATGTCACTGTTAAAAACAAAATTAAACATATGGAATAAAAGCTTAAGAAACAAACTAAAGAAAATAGCAGTTCTTTTTTTCCCATTGTTTTAATAACATTTGTAATAGATTAGAAGAGACAGTCACAAATCCATCAGCTAGACTTAAGCCTCCGTAGTTGTTGAAGGTGACCAATATTTTGCCACTTGTTACAGTTTGGCCCCCGTTTTTTCTTTGAAACTACTTCCATTAATTCTTATTACAGTGTAATAGGAAGGCACATGACTTTATTTCTAAGTGACTTAAAAATCTTGTACAATATTTTCAATATCATCTCCCTTACAGGATAGCCAGATTAGCTGAATGTAAATTCTACTATTCATATAAGTATAACAGATTTCTCCATATTTAACAGATTTTTTCTCCATATATATAGTATAACAGATTTTTTTTCTCCATATATAGAGTATAACAGATTTTTTTTCTCCATATATATAGTAAAACAGATTTTTTTCTCCATATATAGAGTATAACAGATTTTTTTTCTCCATATATATAGTATACAGATTTTTTCTCTCCATATATATAGTATAACAGATTTTTTTTCCTCCATATATAGAGTAAAACAGATTTTTAACAAAGTGTCCACTATGCAGTGGTTGATCAACGTACAAAATGAAGTGCTCATCCCAGAAAGGATTCTGCGTATTCTTTACGATGCTGGTTGCATATCCCTGGACAGGCTCGTCAGTCGACACCATACATACGATGTTGGCCGCACCTGGAACAGTTAACATCAGAAACATATGAAGGCTTGGTAGTGCAGTGTAAAGGTTTCTAAATGATTATATAGTGCAGTGTAAAGGTTTCTAAATGATTATATAGTGCAGTGTAAAGGTTTCTAAATGACTATAAGAGAAATGTTTGAGTTGAAATTATAATCTGTGTTTATGGTACATCAGCAAAGTAACAGCTATAATGTAGTTAAAGAAGTTAAAGAAGCAACCAGAGTTATCTTACCTTGCTGCCGGACACTGAGACAGAGTTATCTTACCTTGCTGCCGGACACTGAGACCGTTGGCCTTGATGACCTTCACCAACAAGCGCTTGTCCCCAACCATCGCTGGTTTCGGCACAGACGTCTGAATTTGGGGCCCAAACTACAGGCAGGAAAGAGGTAAAAATGTATGAATACATTAGAATGTTCAACTTAATATTTAAAAATTATAAAAAGATCCAGACCATCACAATCAGACACACACATACACGGGTATATACCTAAATCGCTTTCTCTCTCTGTCTCTGTCTGTCTGTCTGTCTGTCTCTCTATCTCTCTCTCCATTTCTCCCTCTCCCTCCCCCCCCCCCCCCCCTCCCACCAGCCCCCCACCCCCCCCCCCCCCCCCCCACCACTCTCTCTCTCTCTCTCTCTCTCTCTCTCTCTCTCTCTCTCTCTCTCTCTCTCTCTCCATTTCTCCCTCTCCCTATCCCCCCCCTCCCCCTCACCTGAAACAACTGCTGAGGAGCCTCCACGGGCTCAAACATCGGCTCTGGCCTGGACTGGGGTCGAACCCTCTGCTGCTCGCGGCGAGGCACCTGCTCTATCGCCTGCCTCAACTCGGGACTCGGCGCAGCGTGCAACTGTCGGCTCACCTGCTGGACCGGAATCATCTGGCGGGAGGAACAAAGTTAGAGAATTCAAGAACTACCAACCTCTATCTATGTCGTTGCCGGTTCTACAAATGATAGAGCTACAACTTTTTCAACCTCTCAAAGTGCCTTTAATGCTTTTTTATATATTGCGATGAACTCAAAAGGCAAAATTTTGTCTTGTGGTTGATTCACCATGATGGTCTCACAATGTATCTGTTATATTTTAAACAAAATATCTCCAGTTGTACAAATGATAGAGCTATAACTTTCTCAACCTCTCATACTGCAATGAACTCAAAAGGCAAAAGTCTGTCTTGTGGTTGATTCACCATGATGTCCTCACAATTTGTCTGTTACATCACAAGATTCATTTCTAATTTCAAAATGTAAACGCTAGACTGCGCTGCCCTCACCTGTTCGTTCACAGGTAAGTCTGTGGAGATGAGCATCTCTTTGTTTGGTTGTAGCTCCGTTTCCTGGGGCTTTGCCTGGTATTGTTGTTGCTGCTGCTGCTGTCGAAGCTGCTGCTCTTTCTGCTGCTGTTGGTACTTCTGCTGCAGTTGCTGCTGCTGCTGCTGTTGTTGCTGTGGGGTCAGAGGCTGTTGGGCAGAGCTTTTGGATGTTGGCGAGCCTGGGCCTGCTGATAAGTAATTTTAAAAAAGTATGTTCAGTGATGAGCCTCTCTTTCACATTCTGAAAAATTTGTCTCTGTGGATGCGTCGGTGGATGCGTAGAGTTTTACCAGAGAGTGTGAAATAGTGAGAGGTTTCACACCAAGAATTTTACTAACATGGCTTAATGAATCTTTTGTTTCCTTCTTTAGGCCTTTTCCAAAATTCATATATATCTTTTGAACCAATAAAGATACCATACAAATTTTACTACTTTGAAAACCTCTGCTTTGTACAGTCATTTCAATGAAAATGTCTACTCTCAATGCTAACATGTATGCGATGCAAATTTACTAATTTGAAAACCTCTGCTTTGTACCTGTCAATTAAAATGTCTACACTCAATGCTAACATGTACGCGATGCGAATTTCGTTGAGTTAAGAACCCTACCTCTGCTTTGTACCTGTCAATTAAAATGTCTACACTCAATGCTAACATGTATGCGATGCAAATTTCGTTGAGTTAAGAACCCTACCAGCCCCAGCTCCTGCCCCTGGTCCGCCCTTTCCGGAAGTTCGAAGGTCATGGTTCACAGTGTGAAGGTCGCCGGGCATGAGGAGGTGGGTCACGGTGAACACCGTCTTCGCCAGGCAGATCGCGTTGCGGACATTGAACTCCACGACCCCCAGGTCAACAAGGTCGTTCGCTTCCTGGAATCGACAAAGGGAGAGATATGTAAATACCTATAATGATTGCTTGTGGCTTTTGAATGTAATATTGTATGATTACTCTTCTTTTGTACATGTGATAATGGAAATTGTTAAACGCACTGAGCATGATTGTTAATGGAAGTGCGCTATATAAATGCAATATATTTATTATTATTATTATTATTGTTGTTTTTTTTGTTGTTGTTGTTGTTATTGTTTGTTCGCTTCCTGGAATCGACAAAGGGAAGAGATATGTGTACGTAAAAAGCATGTAAAATTGTCAGATGAGATGTAACTCTTGAGTTATGGCTTACGAGCTGACGTTAGGCGTTAAGAAACATAATACAGAATACAGAGACACTTTATTAATTCCTACGGAAAATATTGGTTTGATTGCCTCACACACAGACAAGCACAAAATGTGACATTATATAATATAATTACTATTAAATCTCGTTACAATAATAAACCAAACAACCAAACCACCCAGAACGTTGAATTCACATTGGCTAACAATAAAGGTTGGTTTAACGATGTCCAAAGTCAGCTGCTATATCCCAGATAGTAGACGGGTCCCAAAAAATTGTATGTACTGCCATACAGAGACAGTCGGTCACATGATACTTATACTGGCCAACCAGTAGGGGAGAAAACTGGCTATTAAAATAGCTCTTTGCAATACACATCAAAGTTAAAAATTAATAAGAGAAGACAATTGCTAACAAAAACAAAAGATATATATTGCTTTAAAAACTGCCATAAAAGGAGATCTGAGGTTTACCTTTTTGACGATTGAAATTGAACCGGTGAAAGTTGTAAATACCTATCATGATTGCTTGTGGCTTTTGAATGTAATATTATATGATTCTTCTTCTTTTGTACATGTGATAATGGAAATTGTTAAGCGCACTGAGCATGATTGTTCATGGAAGTGCGCTATATAAATGCA